>JAOUZG010039001.1:3095428-3140097 GCA_026289955.1 Argiope argentata | reverse complement strand
AAATAGGGAATAAACATTTAATTTGTTTAAGAATATCTTTTAAATTTTAATAATGTTTTTTGGTATAATTCAATTGTGGAATTGTAATATTTTAAATTTATATTCAAAATAAAAAAAGAAATATATATAATACAATTTAAATGTTTTGAGACTCGAACTCAAGACCACCAAAAATGAATTGTTCATTCCACAGCTCTATCCACCACGCCACATATTACCTGAGCGGTTGAGGGATTTTTGATTCTTATTACAACCTTAAAATTCAAGTTTTGAATTTGGTGAAATCCAGGTCTAAAATCACAATGCTAAGAATACAACGATGTTCTGTGCATGTGCATTAACTTCATATTTAAATACAGAAATAAATATTTAATTTGTTTAAGAATATCTTTTAATTTAGAATTATCTTTTTTGGAATAGTTCAAGTATGGAATTGTTATATTTTAAATTAATATTCAAAATTAATAAAAAAGAAATTTATATATTACAATTTAGAAGTTTTGAGACTCGAACTCAAGACCACCAAAATTATATCTCTCGCCCTGTCTCTCTATCCACCACGCCGCATATCACTTGAGGGGAGGGAAAGTCTTTGATTCTTAATACGATAGAAAATTAAAAATTTTAATATGGTGAAAACCTTGTTTAAAACCACAATGCTAAGAATAAGACCTCGTGTTGCGCATGTGCATAATCTTTAAATTTCAAATAAGAAATAAATATATAATTTTTAAAAGATATTTTGAACTTTGAATAATATTTTTAGGAATAATTCATCTTAAATGCAGAATTGTCACTTAGTATTATTTTTCAAATAAAAAAGAAGAAAATTTCATAGAACTATTTAGGGGTTTTGAGATTCGAAATGAAGACCACCAGAATGTATCAATCATCCCGTCAATCTATCCATCACGCCACTTATCACCTGAGAGGTTAAGGGGCGTTTGATTGTTAATAAGACCACTTAATTTATGTTTTTTTAAATGTTAAAAGCTGGTAAATGACAGGACGTTCTTCTGCGCATGTGCATGAACTAAACATTTAAAATTACAAATAAATCTTAAAACTTTTTAACGGAAGCATTTCATTTTTAATTCTAATTTTTGTATCAATTATTCGTTAATATAGAATTGGTGCTTGGCATAATAAAAAAAACATTTAGAAAAATTTAGTTCTTTGGAGATTCGAAATTGAGATTATCAAAAATGTATTCCTCACCTTATCTCTCTATCCTCCAAGCCAAATATTATCTGAGGGGATTAGAGATCTTTGATTCTTAATACGATTACAAAATTTAAGTTTTTAAGATAGTGAAAACCTGGTCTTAAACCACAATGCTAAAGATAGGACAATATTCTCCGCATGTAGATCAACAAGATACTTAAAATTAGAAATAAATATATAACTTTTTTAGACATATTTATAAATTGTGAATTATATTTTTAAAAATAATTCAGCGTAAATACAGAATTGGTACTTATTACAATTTTTCAAATAAATAAATATATATATCGAACTATTTAGAGGTTTTGAGATTGGAATTGAAGACAACCAAAAATGTAACATTCATCCCGTCGCTGTATCCACCAAGCCACATTTCAGTTTAATGGATTTGGGATGTTTGATACTTAATACTACCTTAAAATTAACCTTTTTAATATGGTAATATCCTGGTTTAAAACCACAATGCTAAGAGTAGGACGATCTTCAGCGCACATGCATGAACTTGACACTGAAAATTAGAAGTAAATCTATAATTTTTTAAATATATATTTTAAGTTTTGAATTTTTTTTGGAATAATTCAAGTATAGAATCAGTATTTAGAATAATGGAGAAATAAACAGAACAATTAAGCAGTTTTCAGACCGGAACTAAAGACCAGCAAAATTCTATATTTGATCCAGTCGCTCTATCCACCACGCCACACGCCTAAGCGCCTGAGGTGTCTTCAATTCTTAATACGAAAATAAAATGTTTTTTTTAATATTATGAAAACCTCCTCTAAAACCACATTAATAAGGAAATGATGGTCTTCTGCGTATATGAACGAACTTGAGACTTAAAATTACAAATAAATCTATAAGTATTTTAACGAAATATTTTATTTTGAATTATTGTGTTTGGAATAATTAAGAGTAAGTATATGATTGGTATTTAAAATAACATTCAAAACAAAAGATGGGGAAAACACGTAGAACTATTAAGGAGTTTTGAGGCTCGAACTGAAGGCCAGAGAGCAGCTATATTTCTTCCTAGCGCTCTATCAACCACGTTACATATCACAAGAGCAGATGACGAGTCTTTGATTTTTAAGTCTCGAAACTACGAAAGTTTTAAAATTTTTTTTCTTTTTTTAAGGTTATTACGAATTCTGATTCTACAGTTATTCTGAATTATTCGAAATCTTATATTTCTAAAATGAAATACTTCGTTAAAATATTCAAAGGTTTATTTGAAAATTCAAGAACCCTTTCGCACAGATGCATAAAAGTCTTTCCCATTCATAGCATTGTGCTATTATACCAGATACACGTCGTGTTTGAAACTTGAATTAGAATGTCATATTAAGTATCAAAAACCTATCAACCACGCAACGAATATGTGACTTTGTGAATAAAGCGGAAAAGCAAATCCAAGATTTTTGCTGGTCTTTAGTTCGAGCATCAAAACTTCGAAAGGGTTTTTAATACATTTCTAATATATTTTTTATTTTGAAGGTTATTAAAAATACTAATTCTACAGTATTTCTGAGTAATTAAAAACCTTATAATTCTAAAATGTTTTTTTAAAAAAATAATCAGTGATTTTTTTGCAATTTTATGTTTCAAATTCACGCACATGCGTAGAACCTATTTCTATAGCATAGCATTGTGCCATTTGACCAGATTTCCACTGCATTTGGATCTTGAATACCATTTTCGTATTAAGAATCAAAACCCTTCAGTCACAAAACGAACAAGTGGCTTGATGAATAAAGCGGCGAAACGGGTTAATAATTTTTTTTGTTCTTCAGTTCGAGTCTCGAAACCACGCAATGGTTTTGAATATTTTTCTTTCTTTTTTTCTTTTTTTCATTCTGAAGGTTATTTCGAATACTAATTCTACAGTTATTCTGTATAATTCGAAACCTTATAATTCTAAGATAAAATATATCGTAAGATATGTATGGGTTTATTTAAATTTTAAGTGTCACACTCATGCACATGCGCAGTATTCATTCTATTCATTTCTATTCTTAGCATTGTGCTATTGGACCAGATTCCCACAGTATTTGAAACTTGAATTCTGTTGTCGTAGTAAGAATCAAAAATCCTTCAGCCAAACAACGAATGACTGGCTGGGAGGATAAAGCGGCATAACGATTGGAAATATTTTTGTTATTCTTCAGTTCGAGTCTCAAAACTGTGGAATGGTTTTAAATATTTTTCTTTTTTTATTTTGAAGGTTATTTCGAATGCTAATTGTACAGTTTAAGAAAAAACTTCTAAGTCTTATAATTCTAAATGAAATGTTTCACTAAAATATTCATATATTTATTTGATATTTTAAGTGTCATTCTCCTGCACAGGCACAGAAGTCATTCCTTTTCTTACTATTGTTCTATTAGACCAGATTCCTGCCGTTTTTGAAACTTGAATTCGATTGTCGTATTAAGAATCAAAATCCCATCAGCCACACAGCGAATAATTGGCTTGGTGGCTGAAGAGGCAAAACAAATAAAATATTTTTGCTGCTCTTCAGTTCGAGTCTCGAAATTACGGAATGGTTTTACATATTTTTCTTATTTTTTATTTTAAAGGTTATTTCGAATCCATTACTAAATAGTAATTTGAGTACCGATACCCCAAAACATAAAGTTTGTAAGTCGACATACATGTTTTTATACAAAATAGCGAGAAAAAAAATCTACAGTTAATCTGAATTATTTCAAAAGTTATGTTTCTAAAATAAAATATTTCACTGAAATATTTATAGCCTTATTTGAAAAGGAAAGTGCTAAGCTCATGCACATGCGCAGAACTCATTAGTGAGTTCAATTTCACTTATGTGTGGTACTGTGTTTTATATTAAAATTATGTCTTGATTTTCAAGGAATGTCATACTAAAAATATATTCTCATTGCATGAACCAAAACATTGCTTTATAAATTTTATTAAGGCTTGCCATGAAAACAGGAAGTTGTCAGACCTTAATATATATGAAATTATTAAAATAATGCTCATACGGAAAAAATTAAAATGCAAATCAGACTTTAAAATCTCTTTTTTTCACAATTTTATCTAAAAACGCGTACGCCAACTTACACACTTTTAATTTTAGGGTATCGATAGTCATATAACTATTCAGTGATGGATTTTAGAAATTTAAATGAATTATAAATAATTACTGTCCAATATTCATTAAAAGAATACCTCATCTTTAAGAATGGCAGAGAAATTAGTATTCTTTGATAACAATAAAAAATGTTGGAAAAAATATAAAATTCTCATAAAGGAATATATATTCTACAAATGTGGTTCACTTAGATTGAAGAAAAATATGTTTTTAGTGCAAAATAAATGAAAACTTCAAATTCGCTTTTCTAAAAACTTTTTAAATACTTTTTTTAAAACACTATTTTAAAAAGCATTTTATAAATATTTTCATAGATAAAACATAATTTCTAAAAACCTATGATTATATTGCCTTTGAAATTTTGAATACATGTTAATTTAAATGTTATAAAAGCAATGAAATGTAGATATACCTTTGAACTCAATGGACTTTATTTTAAACTTGCAATATGTAATTTTCTATATGAATTTTGTGAAATTTTGAATTCGTATATAGTCAATAAGCCATAAGGGTTTTTTAAAATATATAAATGCAACTATTTTTTAGATTCTAGTTCATTGCTTTCACCATAGTTACATGTCTACTAGATACAAAAATAATTTGAATATGTGAAATAGAATTTTTTGTACTATTTTGTTTTTATTCTAATGCTCCATTTCATTTTTACCTAAATTTCTCCATTTTATTGAATCTCAATTCGCAAAAAAAAATATTCCTGATTGATATTATTCATTATTTTGAATCGCATTGATCCAAAATTGCTCATTAGAGAGTTTTTCGAAAATTTGTCTCCGCAGGTAGTTAGATATTTATTTTGGTTAAAAGAAGTGAGACACATTTTTCTCTTCATATAACTCTTAATTTCTTTCATCTTTTCACATATGCTTATATTTCTGATTTATTGATACATACAATGAAACTTCAAATATATGTTACTGCAAAAAAATCTTTATTTGCAATTTTTAATGTTTTATTTTCGTTGAAAATAACTGGAGATTTTTGATATTTGATTATCTAACATTTTTTATTTTTACAGAGGAAGTGTATAAAAAAATCGAGAACTATACCTCAGAGGAGAATTGACTTATTTTATTAAACAAACTATTTACAAAAAACAATTTATTGACTAATTTTTTTTAAAAAAAAGTATTTCAAAGTGAAATTAATTTTATTTATAAGAGCCAAGTGATTTTTTTTCCTTAAAGGAGTTTCATTTTCAAGAATATTTTATTATACCGCAAGAAAAAATAGTTCTTTAAGGTGTGAATACTGAGTTGGAAGAATTGTGAGATTTCTGTCGTAATTTTGTGAAGAACTATATAATATGAGTAAAGGCAGGTCACAAAAGCATTTTATAATTTAAAATGTAAAAATGAATGTGAGTAAGGAAAAAGTGTAATGATTGAGGAATAGAGATCAATAAATACATTCATATAACAAATTTAATTTCAGTAAAATATTAAAAAATCACATTTCTTTTTGCACAAATTTACAAATGCATTTTTAGATAATTTAACTTTGATCGTCTTTGAAAGAAATACCCCAACATTTTGATATACAAACACAATTCAAACATAAGTAAATAAAAAAAAGTAAAGGATTTAGGCTTTCTTTTTTGGTGGGCGACAAATTAAAGGCCTTTTTTGAAGCTCTTTCCATATTTTGATCATATCTTTGACCGTTACGTGATGTCCTGTTATTGCGTCTTTAAAAGCACATCCTGTCGGTGGTCTCCGCCAATATGCAAATCCTCTAATATTATACCGCTTGACATGGCATTGACTTGCACACAGACCTGTAATAAACACGTCTTCCATTACTAAGAAGGGGAGTGAAGCACTTGCCTCCAGGAGTTTAGGCACCACATCTCGACTCATTACATAACCTGTTCCTGATAAATAATCAGGGAAGACGTCGCCATCAAACTGATTCTTTGGCACGTACCATTTAGCTCGTGGATTTCTATCTGGCTTTGCTTTCTTGAAAAGAACACCATACATGACGTTTGATTTGATTGGAAATCTTTTTAGGGCATACATTAGATTTTGTATGTTAACATACATATCATCATCAGTCTTCATAACGAATTGAACGTCTGGGCAAAATTCAGATACCCATTTTAAAAGCATGATGGATTTTAAGGTGAGATTTTGATAAGAATCTACAAAATTTTGCTGTATGATATCTGAATACTGAGAAGATTCTTGCTCAAGTTGTTGTTGTAATATTGCATTGTTTGTGGAACCAACTAGAAAAGCAAGTCTGGCATAACCTGTATTGTTGATTGATGAAGAAGGTGATCCCCAGGTTTCACGAATTGTCTGTCTTTGCTTACTGTTCGGTACAGCAGTGCAGACAAGAATCAGTAAAGATATTTTTCCTTTGTTTTTTAATGTCTTTGGAGAGCACAGATCTCTAGGGTTCAGCGTGAAGTTAAAAGAGACAGATGATAAGGCAATTTCAGGAATATAAGAATCTGTTGATTTCGTCAGAGTTTCATTTGTATAATTTTCGATTTTATCAATAGAAGACGCTATCAAGGAGTTGTATGTGAAAGCTTCGGTGTCATTGAAAGGACTACTCATGAGGGTTCGAATTCGGTTAGGCTGCATATACAGGAAGCCTATGAGGAGATTGAGGAACAAAATGGCGGTCAAACTTGCAATGCGCCGGAGAGTCATAGCAACCTGTTGTGATTACTAAAAAAATTAAAATAATTTTAGTTTCAAATACAATTTTATAAAATAAAATGCATAGTTGTACAACAAGTAATTATGAAGTATAAATATACAAGAACAGTAGTTAGATATATTATAATGCTAAACAGCGTCAAAACTTCAAAATCATTTAGAATCAGCTATACTAATAATATGACAGTTTTTAAAATTCCAGATTTATATTTTAAATTATAAAAGTTTTCCAGTTTTGATGAGATTTACATAAACTGCTAGTATGACTTCGAGTTTTTTAGATAAAAGAATGTATTTTTCCGGAATACTTTAAAACAAGAAAGACACAAGAATGAATTGTGAATTACTGCAACAGGAATAACAGAGAATTTCAATCACTTTTCTACGAAATCAATTTAAATATTTTTGCTGAATTATGTTATTAGTTTTCTTGAGAATACACACAAAAAAGTGATAAGTGTAAATTTGTTTTATTTTTTAGAGAAAAGAATAAGATATTAAATAAACACAATACCTTTAGCACAAATGGCATGCGTCTTATATTTCTTTAATAAGCAGATATAAGAAATTTTTTTCATAAAGTTAGTCAATTTTTTCGAGTTAAAATAAAGATTTATTCAACGCACAGCTCAGTAAAGAAAGTAAAGAAAAAAAAGCTAACAATTCAGTTTGGTGAAAAAATGTCAAATATTGTCATATATCTGAAAATTTACTCTCAATCTTTTATTGTTTCAGCATTCCAATGAAACGTTGGAATTAAAATTATTGAATTCATCCTATAAGAAAACTTATTTATAGCCAATAATGAATACTTTTAATTGCAGAAAAATGAAAAGTTGCTCAAATTTGGACTTTATTAGCTAAAAAAAATCACAACAAGAGAAAGAGCCCAAAAGATTTTAATCATCCCTGAAATAAAAAAAAATAAGAAAATGATTTATATAACCTTCAGAAAATCAAAATGAAAGTTATTAATGTCTGCGTGAAATAAAGTTACTAAAATAACTCAATTATTCCAATCATTTCCAGTGTATTAATGTATCAATAATATTGCATGACTTGGTGATTTAAATAATAAAAGCATTGTTATACACTATTCAGATTGTACGATGAACAAATTAGCTTTGAAAATGTTATTAATATGACCTTCAACAGAAAGAATAAAATTAATTAAAATAAAATAATCGTAAATGAGGTATTCAAAATAAAAAATAAAACCAGTAACATGAGAACCATTTAGAATTGAGACCTCTCAGGGATTGATGGATTCGGTGTTTTGCTTTGTTGTTTCAGCTCGTACAACTTCTCAGAACGAATGAAAACAGAAATATTAATTATGCTAACATTTTCAATGAAGTTTTATGAAATTTATGCAAATAATCTTATAAAACATTTTACCTTTAAAGAAGATTTTTATATGGCCTTAGGAAACAGAAAGTTTATTTGTAATTTCTTCAATATAATCCAAAGCAAACCACAAACATTTTGTTTCATCAAACTTCTTGAGGTTAGAAAGAAATACAAGTAAAAGAAAAAAGTCATTGGTTGAGAGAAAGATAAATATTATCATAAACCTTACAAAAAGCTATATTTTTGTATTCTTTTTAAATATGTAAATTTAGATTTTTGAATTTCGGAATAATAATAATAGTATACTCTTTGCGAAAGAATATACATTTATCTCTATATTAACATTAATGGTGCATGATTTTATTTTTTATAGAGAAAGAGAAACAAATATGGCTTGATATTTATGTTTATTCAAAAAAATTATGATTAAAAATGTTTTGAAAAATTAAATCATTAAATGCTTTTGTAAACTGTTTACCAATTGCGCACAATATATTTTCTTTTTAAATTGGGGAAAGGTATCTAAAATAATTGAAGATATTTTTTAAAGGTAAAATTCATAAATATCTAAAATGGTGACAAATAGAAGCGATCAATAAGTGGAAAAAATGTAATTGTTTTATTAGTAAAAAACTAATACATTATATTATAATATGTGTAATTGAAGATACTTTTATGATGAATAAAAGACCTTATTTCTAAATGGTACTCAATAGAATGCATACAAAAATTATGGAATTCTGTCTAAATTTTGAAAATATTATACTCATAATTATCATCAGAGTAACCAGTAAATTCTGCGTTAGTCCCTTTTTCATAATATGCATTTAGACCCACTCTTGTCTTCTGATGTCTGCACAAAAGTCTCAGCTACAAAATCGTTCATCGGTGTCAGTTTTTTTTTTTTCAGGGATGTTAAAAGTTTCAGATAAATCTTGAACACTGAATGAGGTGTGAGAACCTTTATTTGAATTTACCCGAATTCTTTGTTTCCTCGATTTTTTCACTTGTTTCAGGATGAAAAATATGTCGAATTCCATACTTGTCACTTTGATAGTTTTCCGTAAATTACTAAATATAGGACATTAGCTTTGAAAGATTATAAATATGGATCTAAAAATTGAAACCTGAATTAATCATAGACGAAAATAAACTTCAAATCATGCATTATTAGATTGCCTAAATATAAAAAAATAAGAAATATGAGTTAACAGTGAAAGCAATACAGAGAGAGGACTTACAGAAAAACAGAAATGCATCAATAATTACGAAAAAATAACTATAACAAGCTGATAACGACACACAAAAAAATCTTTTCACCTCGTTATCACTAGGTTGACGCTCTTGGCGAAAGAAAAGCAGATTTATTCACTGATTGTATAATTTCCGTTACGAGTATCCTCAGATAAAGCATTGCAATCTCCCTCTTAAAAAGATAGACAAGGAGATTTTTATAAATCTCCATGTTTAAGATCATTTCAGCTCTCTCTCGAAAGAAAATCATTTTTGGAATAATGAATGCTTTCTTCCGAAAACGATAACTCAAATACTCAACTAGACTGATGAAATTCGATGTAAAATTTTCATAAAAAATACTGTATATTTCATCAAATTTTTGACGTAATCATCTTAGGGAAGTAGTTTTGTTAATTCGTTTATGTACCTGTGAACGCTCTTACTCAATGACTTTCCTAATAGATATATGAAATTAAGCATATTATTTTATTACTAAAATTGTAAATTGTATTAAGTTTTGACCTAATGGAATGACTGCTCATTTTCTCATATGGGAATATGATGATTTAAATATAGAATAAGCTAAATCAAGTAAATAATATATGATCTATCAGAAATTTAATTAATTTTTGTATCCTTTTTTTTATTAATCCATGAAATAGCTAAACAGTACCTCTCTACGTTTGATCATATGCTAAAGAAATAAAACGTCAAGTATAAAGATAAAGGAAATTGGAATTTTGCTCTTACCGTCAAAATTGTAGATAATATCAAATTTCAAATCCAGTTGACCAGTTTGAAGATAAAGGAATCACTTACTGATTACTGAGTTATATTCTGGAAAAGGTGAAGCGTAGAAAATCAGTAAGATTTCAAAAACATAAAAATATACCTTCTTTTGATTTCTGAATATCAAACATGTAATGACTTTGAACTGCAAATTATTTGTGGCATCTGAAGTTAAATATGCTGAAAACAGACTACAAGAGGACAACTTATTTTGAATACCCTCTTGGAATTGTAGCTGGTTCTTGTTGCCCCGGTGGGTACAGCAATGATGGGGGTTTAGTTACATTCTATCAATGGCTCTTAAGGAAGGGGTTGCATCATGACTAGTAATGGTCCTTAGTGCTAAACTTTAGTTCTCGCCGATGCTGTCACGGGGTTCGATCATTCAGATTTTTTTTTCATGCACCTTAAGGCGAACTGTAGCTATTAATGATTTTTTGATTAATGACTTATTTTTGATGTCATGTAAAGAAATATTAAAACATTTAATTGTATTATTATTAAAAGATTCTTTGTTAATTTATGTGATTAATGCAACCCAAAAGGCCCAATACATCTAAGGTGATATTGCATGTGGAAAAACTTGAACTTCTAAAGCTAATTCTGCAGAATAGATGAATGCTACCTTATCAACAATCCTGTCAAAAGAATGAAGCCTTGTTTTGAAAAAAAAGGCTCGTTACTTTGATAATAATAAAAATAACAACGGTGTGTTTGTTTGAATGTCAATTTACTTAGAGAATATATTTATTTTATCCGCTTATAAATTTGGAATATACGAAAATCTCATTCAATATAAATATCTAATTTATTGAAAATTATACTAAAACTTAATAATAATTTTTTATTTATATTATAATTACTATTATTTCTTAATTATTATTATTATGACATTCAACAAGCATTCCACATTATAAATTTGCAATCTAAAAACGCGTAAGAATTCTATTTTCCATCAAAGATTAAGTACAAGTTATTGGGAGAAAAGTATTGCTTTTTATCTGAAAAATTATCTCTAATTTTTTTCGCTTCTTTTTAGCCAATGTTGAGGAATGGCCTAATAGCTTCCACTCTGAGGAGTTACTAGTTGCCTATTTCCTAGTTTTTCCTGAGGATATCTCAGTTTTTAAATATGGGTGCAGAATCTCTTAGCTGATTGTCTAAAACTTAAACTATTCCTGTCGGCAAGCGGAAGGATAAACATTTTTTCTTTTCCCTTAACGCTGAGGCCAAGTAAAGTGCTGTCTATTTTCATCTAAGGAAAACCTATGCACTTTTTAGCATGTGCCAGCTTGTTTTAAATTTACCAAAATTGTAGTGAAAAGATATTCAAGGGTTATTGAATTACAGGGAAATGAGACTTTCAACCTCTCTTCAAAGTCCCTCCATTTGAACTGAATAATCTCCGAAAGTATATAAATAATTGTAAAAAATTCAAACAGTTATTAGTTTTATAATTAATTATTTTCCTGACCACTTAAATTCAAATTTAGTAAACACTATCATTTCTAAACTGAGAAAGTTTCTCCCTTTTCTAACGGCTGTAAATTTAAACCCTTAAATTGCTGGATGATTATTTCTTTAATTTTAGCCCCAATTACAAAAATAATTCCTTTCTATGCTTTTAAAAACTAATGACTTCTTGATTCGCTCTCTTTTTGTTTTGAAATTCTCATTGGAGAAGCTTCATCGCATCTTTCTTGCATGGTCATTGGCAGGATTCATTAAAATGATGTCTGGAATTTATCTTTAATCCCCTAAGCTTCATCTTTAAAATGAATGAATTCATTAATATTCATTCTTAATGTATTTCCATCAAAACTCTACACTATATCATAATCTTTTATTACATATGTGGGGTTTTATGGCAAGGATGTCTAGGGATATTTATGGCTAATGAGTTTAGAAACTAAACTATTCGGAGTCATTTATAAATTCAAACAAACATTTATTCAAGATAAACAAAAGAAAAAAAATATTTACAGGGCAAATATTTACAAATGAGTTGAATGCATTGAGATACAAGATCGTTCATGACAGGCCAGACATATTAATTATTCGGGAATACGTTAGTAAGAAGAGAATTTAATCATTTAAAGGAGTGGGGGGTTTACTGTCGAAGTGACGCGCACAGCTCCAAAGTATGTTCTCGGCTCGAAAGTTACTCTGCCTCTCCTTCGACGATATATGATGGGCTGGCGGGGCGCCTAGCCCCACCAGGGGCTTATCCCCGGTAATGGCAAATGAGCAGCACGTTGTGGTCAATATTTTGCCGTTATCAATTCCGGAGGAGCTTGATCAATGCGATTTTCGTGACGGCCGAAGCTTGACTGAAGCCATTCTAGTAGAGCTGGGAGACCGGAGGAGTAGGACCTCTCCTTCGACGAAAACGTCGCGACCTTTTATAATCATCACAGATGGAGCTGCTCATAATATAGTGAAGTACTGATAATGATGCCTGTCACAAAGCATTTACAACCAACCAAAATAACTCTCAATCACTGAAAAATCCTACATATATGCATATATAAAGTTTTAGACGGGGGTGATTTTTAGATTTAGATATCGTAATCAGAGAAGATATGCCGAAATTTTTTGAAGTAGTGTCATTAGAAATATTGCAATAAATGACATCTTAAAAAATATATCTAAAAAACTCCCAGTGACAACAAAAAGTTCGTATGTACAACTTTTCAAGTAATGTTGATTTTTAAATATTTTTGCATAACTAAATCTTATTCAGCATACATTTTTCAAGTAAAAGGAAACGGGAAAAAATCTCTCTTAAAGAAAAAAAATGTGCATATTCTTCATACTATATATGTATTTTCCATAATTTCCAAAAACAAAGAGCCAAATTTTAGAAATGGATAAAATAAAAAAAAGTAATACTTCAGATAGCAATTTCAATATCAGTTTCCATCATTTCAGACTGTAAAAAGTACACACTATACTTCTGTTGCACATTTTATCATTATGGTCTCGTCCTTCGTATCTACAATGAGCTTCTGTAATCGTATGTCCGGATAGATAAAGATTTTTTTAATCCCCCGATTAAATAAAAGGAACAGATAAAATCCAAACATGATTTGAATGGGATTTTATTTCTAAAACTAATGTTAGAAAGCAAATTGATTCACCATTCGAACATTTTGGTTAAACATCATTATATTCCTTTTTCAATCGATATCTCAGTTTTCAACGGCATTCATAATATTTACTTTATTCGAGCATTGAGATATATTTATGGATAACTCACGTCAAGATCAGAAATATAAAAATAACGAATCTTGACTTTATCTGCGGAATAATTTATTACTCTCAACGTTTAACAGATAGAGTGAAATGATCGTTGAACCATTAATATCGATTAAAAGACATCGCCTTTCAAAATCCCACAGAGTAGAATTTAATACATTATGTAATATTTCTATGAAAACGGATGGGACATCGGAACTCAAGTGAAGAGCCATTAACGGAGACGAAGTTGCCATGGCGAAGACAATTGTTTTAAACATAAAATACCGTGTCCCTGTCTTCCCTTTTATTGCGTGACAGTTTTTACTAATTACATATCTCTGTACTATCTCGTTATTTGAAGTAAATGGTTCTCTCGTTACTCACCTATCGCACGCTACAGAATTTCTGATATTCAGCATGGGCCTGAAATGCTTTAATGGTCGCATGATCCACTAATCCAGCAGGGTCGTCTCCATGACGTCACATACGGCCTTCCTTTGCCATCAACTGATTAAAATCCAAAAAGCGTGACACCACTGCACCAAATTCTAGAAAAAACTAAAATAAAATACAGGAATACGTTTTTCTTGAAATGATCCTGACAAAGGCTACTATTATAAGCTAGCTAGGCTTTGAAGAAATTGTATATTTGGTATCATCTGTAAAAACTAAATTATTTTCTCTTTAGTTTAAACAATAATGAAATGCTGAAAAAAATCTATAGATATAAAGCAGTACAAAAATTTCTTTGTATAGAAAATTTAAAGAATACAGTAAAAAATAATGAAGTCAAAAACATCAATAATACATATTTCGGATTTTCATCGGTGTTAGAAAATTTTGGCATTAAGGTTCTAATTTCCAAATTCTTTTGTCTATCGCACTTCATTCTGAAATGATGCAAAGTCTTTTTAAACCTGCTATTGTGAATAATTAGTTTTGGTAAAACCCTTCACTTCACGTTAAACATATAACTATTTAATCGGTATCGTATTTGACATTTTAGACAATAACCGTAGCCAGGGGGCTACTTAGCCTAGTTGGGGCCCGGGGCAAAAACTTCTTTGGGGCCCCTCTGCTTTACTACTTTTATAATGAAGAGCATTCATTAAAGACGGAAGCGTGAAATAAAATTTCTATACAATTTGGGAGGGCTACTTATTTTGGGGTCCGGAGCAACTGCTCTGTATATCTTTGTCTTATTCAGGCCCTGATCGTAGCTATTATGCAAGTATAAGAATTAAAAGATGATATAAATACGTATCATTATGTTTGTAATTTGTGTAGCGGTTCTCAGGTCCTATAATGACCGTCTATATATATTTGCAAGTTTTTTCATCTGTAAATAGTTTATGTCTTTTAAATTTCCTCTTAATAAATTGTTTGATTTAAATCTTTAATTCGTCGGACCCAATCTTTGGAGACTTATCTGTCACCATTCCACAGCAGTCATTCTAGTGATAAAAGGCTGGATTCTTATCCGTTATATAATATATCTCTTTAACAATCGGTATTGTATTTTTTACTCCCTTCTAAATCAAATAACTGAATAAAAGATTCGGTAATTCAAACTTCTTTCCTCATTTACTTTCCTTGTAGAAAGATTGATTGAGTAGAGCTCATATATTCGATTTCATGAAATCATTTATTTTGACCACTCTGTTTTGATGGTTGTGATAGACACAACCAGAGAGATTGGTTCTTTTCGAACAATTCAGTCTCAATATAATCAATAAATATTTTTCGGTTTCATTTTTTTCGATAAAATTATTCTCATTTTATAGAACGATTCTGCTAAATAGTTTGTTGTATGAGTTAAGTTATTTCTTTTCAATATTTTTATTATGTGAAGGTTCTTAAATTTCTTTTTTAAGTTAGAATGTTTAATTTTTACTTTTCTGTTGCAAGATTCCTTATATTGCGAAAAAATTGATTTAGACAAGAAATAAGAATACACAATAATCAAAATTACAGAAAAGGTACTTTATTGTATAGAATTTTTAATTCTTTCATTAAATGTTTTAGAACATTGAATATGATTAGTTATAGGCTTATATTTGAAGATTTGGAAGGAAATAAATACATTTTAGATGTATATACAGTAATGAGCACTTAAAAATAGTCACTACCCGACTTTATTTATAATTTTTTCTGAATTCCACTTAGAAATTTTGAAGTAAAAACATTGGCAAATTTTAAAAATAATGCAAAATGCCATTTTATAAGCAACGATATTGTATGGTTGGAGACAAATACAAATTCAAGCCGCAACCTTTGATTTTAAAGATTTACGGTTAATTCAGATTGCTGTACAATAAGGTAAGATGGATTGCACTGTAAAACGATGAATTATATCATTTCTTCAAAAACGTCTTCCCCTTAAGGTACTTTTTTAATTTAAAAAATGCTACACTTTCTCTGATAAAAACTTTTTACCACTACGACAGAGTTAGAGACAATTAAGAAGACAAAGCATTGATATTTACTAATTATAAGGATTTTCAACTAAATGGTAATCATTAAAACTGAAATGAAATATCTTAAGTCAGGGTTCTTTTTTAAAATAGAAAATTGGCTGACAAGTGTTGAAGTTTTTTTTTAAAATGTCATGCGAGAAATTTTACAACCGCTATTAGAATCACAACCATCAATTTAAGAAGCTTCGACTAATATCTGAAAAAAAAAGTTCTTGCAAAGATGAAATCTATATTTAGAAGCTATATTTAGCCTTATACCTTATTTTCTATATTAGGTGAAAGAGAATAAAATGAAAAAAATATTTATAAATATTTTTATAAAGTCTTATGTAAAGAGTATTTCTAAGGTTTGTGGAATCTAAATTTTCCATGATTTCTAGATGTAATTTAAAAAAAATTATGCCCATAGGTAACCACATCGTCATAGGTTACTAATGGAAAAAAATCTAAATTTATATTGATACTTTATTAATTTTGACAGTTTTATCGATTCACGTTAACTTTAAAAGAACATATCAGTCATCGCGGATAAAACAGCATATCACAACTATGAAGTATTTGTTCGAACTACATAATGAATACGCTATTAAGTTTGATTAGTACAGGAAGAATATGCTATTGAAGTTCTACACGAATCTAATGTTTTTGTTGTTAGTTATGTAGATTGTATTTGTTGTTCTAACTAGGAAAAAGAAGTCATTTATCACTGCAAGTAAATGACTAATGTTTTCAAGTTCCTAAAATACTCCACCTAAGTATTTTAAAGTTCTGCAGGATATTAATTTCTAATAAATAATGTAAAACTAATAATGAGCGAGATATTTATTAGTATACATATTAATTTTATGTATACATATTAACATATTAATTTGTAATAAAATTAATATGTATACATATTAATTTTATGTTTAGCCCAATTCATACGAATTTTCACAAAGTCCATACGATATTTTGATGCATTAATTAACATTATAAGCTGCAGGGAGATCTACTTATCAGGATATCTGTATTTTTTATCTGTATATTTTATTATATACTTATATTATTTTTTATTATAAAGATATCTGTATATTTTATTTGTATGTATAAAAGTGGAAATTAAGTTAATTAAAATGAAGATTTTCTCCGACCAAGCAATTTGGAACAATAGTTCTGAAACCAGGATCCTGCTATCGGCCAGAGGTCTATATTAATTTTGATTACTAAGTTTATCAATAGATGGCGCCAGGTAGAGCCTGGAAAAAGGGAAAGCATTGTTGCATTTCCAACTCAAAATGTTTCTATTTATTCATTATATACCCCAAAAAAATATTTTTGATGCCCCTAAAATATTTTTTTATTACTTTTGTGATCATTGTGCTACTTTTTGAACATGGAATTTTATCTTTTCTTCATTTAGCGTATACCTGTGTAATAAAAAATAAATTACTCCTTTTCAATGCCTAATTGAAAAACAGAAACCCTTTTGGTTTGATTTCATAAATTTTTATATAGTTTAAAATAAATATGCTTTATTATCAATTACTAAGGGGAATTCTCAATATAATTGATTTAACTGAGGTGTTTAGAAAGCCTTTATCTAATTTGTTTTAAATTTTGTAGCTGTTATTGGTAATTATTGAATAATAGATCCAATTCACGCTATCGTAGTTTAATCCGAACGAATAATGGCCAAAATATGACCACTACGAACGAATAATGACCACTTCAAAATGTCTTCCTTTCTATGTTCAGAGTCAAAACGAATTCAAATAAAGAAGGTGAAGGCGAAAAAAATTAGCTTAAAATTAGGTTAAATTAAGTATTTATAATAGGAAAAATTCCTTAATTTCAGATCTTTCTGTGTCCAAAAAAAAAACATGGTTAGAATAATATTTATCTTTTGCTCTTTTTGTCTTTGAACACGAGAGCTAAAAAACGGCTTGAGCTAGGCAGAAAAATTCCTATATATGGCCTTTACATCCAATGTATAGATTTCTGTCAAATTGTGAACGAAATCTATTCAGAGAAGAGGAAGAAGTAAGTAGAATGAAAAAAAAATTAGTTTCATATATTTGCAATTAATTTTCACATATTTAGATATACATATGATTAAGAACTAAATCTGTCAGGATGTTGATCGTCTGTCGGTCAGTTATTTTTCATGTATACAAGTGCAATAATTTAAAAATGTAACGACTGAGATGTTAAAACTGAGAAACAAATTTCATTTTCCTAAGTCTTAATATGATTTTAAACTATATGTGTCCAAAAGGTGACAGTCTGTCGGTCTGTACTTTCACAAGTATGTATATGTGATAATTCAAAAATGCAGTGACTTAAATATACGAGTTTGTGATTTTTAGAATACAATTGTAACCTTGCGTCCAGTTCCGGTTTCAGTAGATATTATAAAAAGGTATCCATAATACATATCCGGGTGTTGGATTTTGAGTTTTAACCACATCCAAGAGATTAATCGCAAAAGAATAAAATAATGTGTAAAGACTAGTTAATAGTTTCTTTTGCTTTGTTTTGTTTGGTTTCTTGGCTCAACTATAGTTCGCCAATAGTGTATGGCTAATAAAACACAAGTATTTTTATTAAAGAATATGCATGAAAGCTTTGGGAATAACACTTCCGCCGATTACTATTTTATACTGAGGTCTCGTATTTGCATGTTGATGCAACTTCTAGTATTTGCAATTTTTTAAAATTCTGTCCTGCATTATTTCTTTTTTCTTGCATACTATTTAAATTTCGAATATATAGTTACATTTGTAATTAATTCTGTGTTTCATTATGAATAATAGTAGTAAACTACATCACTGTCTTAAGAATGCTTCGTTTCAGTATAAACGGCATGAAGAATGAAATCTTGTCAGCGTCCTGGCACCGAGGTAGCGCTTCTTCCTCGTGATCTGGGTTCCTAGTTAGGGCACGGTTGTTCTTCTGTGTACTTACTATCTGTGAAGTGAATGATTGTGCTCCCCTGTAAAAAGGGGCTGTATAAGCGAATGTGACGAGTGTGTAGCTAAGTCGTACTCTTGGCTCTAGTTGGCGCTACTTCAAAAAAAAAAGAAGATACGCTCATTAGACTTAAAATCCCCGACGGCCGCCAGCACTCTAGTCCATGGCAAGTGCCATTAGTAACAACAACAGAATGAAATCATGAATTAGGATCAGCCAATTTCATATTTTAAATTGAACTCAGTCTTTATTGGTTAAGCGCTGTGATTCACGAACAGCTTGCTTTCGGCTGAACAGTGATTTCTCGGGGTACTTCATTTTTCGTTAATTTAAATTAGGAACTTATTATGAACTTGTATTATGCCAAAGTTCTCCGAAAATATTAGTAGTCGAAATTTGTATTAGCATACGGGCAGTTCAAACCGTTAAATTATAGGATATCAACATTTGATATTTGTTTGACGATGATGACATTAAATTAAATTGCCCTGGAGTCAGAGGCGAAAAGAATCTTCAGGGGTTCTGATTAAGAACTCACCACCTACCGAAGTTGATGATAACTACTCCGAAATCAGGTCATCCTGGCTCATATTATTCATGAAGGATCATGTAAATATTAGATTGTCGTCTCATGCGAAACTTGTAAATAGACGGGTAATTTAACTTGGTTATTTCCGTGTAGTGGTTTATCAAGGGCAGAAATCGATTTTTGAACCTTGCGTGATTAATGATAATATTTTGAAATGCTGCGACTGTCTTCTTGTGCTTGATTTGTTTGCTTAGTTATTTAGGTATATGCGAATCCTTATTGCAAGTCTATTTTGGCAGTTCCATCTGTTTTTTCTGAATCAATTTACATCTTCCTTCTTTTTCGATGATTACCATTTTTTTTCGTTCTTGTATATGGAACATAAAAATAGAAAATATTGCGCCAAATTCGATCGCTATTTTAATATACCTACAAATTTCAGACCTCTACTTATCAAAAAAAGTATTTTTAGAATTTTATCTGCTTGTTCAGTTTGAATTATGTCAGTTGTCTGTTCCCCTGAGGACACAATAATTCAAAAGTATTCCTTGCTAAACAAAAAAAAATGACATGCGACTTATACAAAAAAGGGGAGGGGGAGAAAAAGAAAAACAAACCTTCATATTTTTATAAAATTTTACATGAAAACAGGAAGGCCTTCTGTCTACCCGAATGTACATGAACATAATGCAAGAACATTACTAGTTAGATTCATGAAATTTGGCATGGTTTTATGATTAGAATTGCAGATTAGTATCAATTTTTTTACCAAAAATTCGTGAAGGAGTAGCTGCCTGTCAATTTTCTCTATTCGTGTCTATATGAACGTAATATCTGAAAATTTCAAGAAGAGTGAATTTAAAATATGATAATCTCACCAAAACTGTAAGTGTGTGTCTAATTTTGTCTGAAGATTTGTTAATATCAATTATTTTTGTCTGCCATTAAATCTGATAAATGACGCGTTTGTTTCTCTATCTATATGAATTTTAACACGATAATTCAAGAATATAAAAGGACACATAAATGAATTTTGGTAAGTTATTTTGACACAAAAACTGTAGATACATATCTGATTTTGTTTCCTATTAGTCTTCGGGAAGGAATCCAAAATGAATATGGGAGTGATTTTATAACGTTATATTTAATTATCGTCATGTGTGTACCGGGCCATGTTCTGAATAACTGAAGTGGGATGACTAGATCGTTCTTATAAGTTTCACAACAAAATTTTTGAGCTTCTGTAAGATTTTACACATCTAACAAATATCCTCGCTGAAAAGAACACAAATTCAGGATATCATGGAAAAGAACATGAAGGAAACAAATTTCTGATTTCAGAAATAAAGGGTTTCATATTGTTAAGAATTCAGTTAATCACGTGGTCTTCTTGAGAGGAGCCAGCTACCAATCACGTAAACATTACGTTATCTGACTGTTGATGTTAGTAATTTTTTTTTCTTCAATAGAATTGAACTTGGCCGTGGTATGAGGTGGAGTGTGATCTTGGCTCTCTCGTGCGAAATTTTATGTGTAGTTCTCTAGGCCTGCTACACTATGGCTTAATCATGTACCTTTTGTTGTTGATGTTACCAATTAACCAGACAAAATATAGCCTGTGTCTTCAAGTCATTTCACCCAGGATACAATCATAATTATTCGATCAATTATTGTGTAATCAATAAAAGCAACAATAATTTAATTAATCTACACATATACTTTCATATATTAGCTACCCCTTGTAGTGGTCACGGTTGCATCGATCAATTAGTTGTACTGATCAAAATAGCAAGAAACTGATATCTCTAGTCTAAATATATCGGAATTAGCCGGTTCTAGTGATCAACAATTCCCTTTTAGAGATCAGTTTAAATAGTCAGAGAAGAAATGGCAGAGTTAAGGGAGAAAAAACGATTTTGCTTCGATCGTTACATACGTTGAATCGACTGTCTCCTTCCACTGCAATATTTTGTCTCCTTCCTGTCAGTGAAGTAATGGCAGTCGCCAAGGACTTTGTCACTTTAACAAAGAGTAAACATCGCATGTTACACATGAAAAAAAAATGTAATCTTATGAAAGCATATATCAACAACCCAGGCTGAGTCAGCAGGAGGTTGTGGATATACTGAAAAATCTCCCAACTGTTACTTAAGAATGTAGAGCACTGTTACTAGAATATAGAAGTAATTCTGAATCTGTAGTCCGGGAAAATGACAATATGACGCGCAAATGAAAGTGATGCGAGTCGGATGGAAACGTGAAACACACGTTGAAGGAGTCATTTCTCAACTTGAGAGAATATGATTGACGTGTGGGAGGATCACTAGTACGTTGGAAGACCGAAGATTTGAAAACTACTCCAGTAGCTGAACCTTTTGAATATTATTGATAAGAATGGTTTATCCGTTAAATACCTGATAACTGGAAAAAGTATTACTCTCTATAGTTATTTAAAAGAATGCTGAACAAATTATGTATGAATTCCTCCTTCCCCTCTGAAATCTGTATCGATTTTTCTAATTAAGACTAACGAATAATGCGGATGATGTTCTGTTATTTTTTTCTAGTATCAATAATCCAGTACGCAATAAAGGCATTTTCGTTGTATTGATCATTTGAATTTAGTGACTGCAAATAAGAGGCTTATATTTTGAAAGTTGTATTATCTATGCGACTATATTCCATTGTTTTAATTGTAGAATATTTAAATGCTCCTTTTTCAGAGATTTCGCTTAAAATGTGTTTTAGATGCGTATTTTATTGAATTAACATGTATTTGGACTTTTGATAGATTTTATTCGCCTATGAAAAAATTGAGGGAAAATAGTATTGAATTCAAGATAGCTTGAAGAATTATCAATAACAATTACGCTGTTTCAGCAATGGATAGCTTTATTTTATTATATAAAATGCAATTTAAAGTAATTTACTGTGTTTAAAGACTTTTCTGGAAAAAAAATATTAAAATGTACATTTTCAGAAGCTTCATGTAAATAGCTTTTAGAAATGCATTTTATTATATTAATATTTTAAGGAAAGAAATATTTCTAAAATTATATATGATTAACATGAATTCGAAATCGTTCAATATATAGTAATAAGGTTTTCATAAAACTGGTCAGACGTAAAAAAGAAATAGGCTACTTCAATATAACACGTGTTGAGAAAAATCTTGACATTTATTATCTGAGAGCTCCTTTTATTGAGGCGTTAAATCTTCTTTTCCTGCAGAAGAAACAGAAAAGCTTTATAGCAAAGGAGGTAAAATTGTAAATTTACTGTTAGAGAACAACAAAGCTTTATGTTTCTTAAATAAACTAGCTCAACAACAAATCACATGATGAGTATTCTTGATGTTAAGGCTATAAAAGTTTTCTCAAATAAAAGGATAAAAAAATTAGTCTAAATATTTTCCTTTGAAAACATATCAAAAAAAATATAACAATTTTAAGACTTCAAATTAAATAACAATACCTGAATCTTTTATATAGAGAAGATAAGATAATTAAAAGGGTTAATCAGAAATCTTTTTCCCATGACAAAGATTTCAAATAAAATTGATTTTTAAACAAAGTTAAAATAGCACTTCTTGAAATGCAGGTTACTAAAACCACATGATCCTCTGTTTTTGACTTCTTATCGGATTTTCACGAATTCTAGGGAGCATCGATTCAAAAATATTTGCCATTACTGATTTTACGTAGAACATTATAAAGAGATTTCCTGCACATTTTTTGAGTGATTTTCACATAATATAAGTTGTTTTTTTACACACAAAAAAACCACCACCATCTTACGTTTTAAATGCTTTGTTTCATTTTGCCCGTCTTTAATTATAATTCCATATCTTAGTCTTTATCCTCTAAAGCAATTAATAACACTTGATATTTACTTACAAAAGTGTTCATTTAAGCAATACTTTAATAAAACAGAAAATTATTAGCGTACTTTTTTTCGATTAGTACCTCTAACAAAAGAAAATTAATATCCAATACCAAATGTGTTTCTGCCCAGATTAAGAATTGGAATTGAAATTCATAAAATGCCAATGCGAGATTTTTTCTAAATAAGAGAATGAAAGAAAACTTTCGAAGGGAGTGAAGAAAAGAAGGAATAAGTTTACAGTGCCTCAAACCCAAGCTTGTCTGAATGCAGCTCTAATTCTAATGTTTCTGAATTACAAGGCTTGCTTTCGTTTCAGAAACAATCAGTTATGTGCGCTGTTGTCTTTCATGAGCTTCTCTCAGACCAACTCCAGCTTCAGTTTCTTTCGATTGCTGATTAACTTCCTGCTTTATTTTCACATTTTAATAGCTTCTTTTTTTCTTTCGTTGATATTCGTTCTTACAAAATGAAAAAGCAAGCAGAGAATTGAATTCTCCAAATAGAAACGCAACCAAGTTAGACGAAAAAATGAAAATTCAGTTTAAATATAATTTTAGAATTCCGTTATGGATGAACCATCTTTATAGGAAGGTGAATAAAATGCATTGAATTTATACTAATCTTGTTCCAATTTTGTCAAGTATTTATTACTGGATTTGGATGGATATTAGCAAACTTTGTCTTGATACAGTTCTATTGCTTGAGTGGCGTGTTGGTAAAAAGATAGTAGCGTCTCTTTCTTAAATATTAGCAATAAAATATCGTTTTGATAATATGAAGCATTTATTCGTACATTTTTTTAATAGTTTTTCATTATTTTTAATTTTTCATATTATACAAAGCCGTGAAAAGATACAAATTCTTTGATTAAAGTTTCATAAAATTTCTTTTAAACAAATTTTCAAATTTATTATAATATCGATAAAATACTTCATAGCAATTTTTATTATAGAAAGATGGTGAAAGTTTTATTTGGGTGTGCGATTATGTATATGAAATGAACAATACATTATACGACTTTGGAAAGAAATTTAAACGCTATTAATTTTTTTTCTCTTGAGAAAATTGGGTAGTCAGAATGAGCCAGTGTAATTTAAAATACAGTCAGAAATTTGATGACGTATTTTTAAAAACACTCAAGACTATTTTCTCGAATGGAGGAAGATTTCGAGTTTATGAAAAAAAATCTTGTCTTTTGGGGCTATTTGTTTAATCTTAAATTATTTTTCAATCTTTGAAAGTGAAAAAAGACCATGAAGAGAAGTCGGATAATTTGAATTCCATTAGTCTAATGCAATTCACTGCATTGAATTTGCATTTCTAATTATAAGAAAGGCCTTTTCATAATTAGTTGCGTTGCACGTCTCCCCAAAAGAAACAAATATATATATTACAGTTTTCAAGCCAAACATCTCAGCAATAAAAAAATTTCAAGATAAATTACTGAATCAATGCAGCATTTCTGTTAGTTTTCCTCCCTTGGGCTATTTTCTTTAAATAAAAGCTCATTGAAACTTCTTCAAAGTTATCAGTCCTTTACTTTCCAGAATTCACAGCTTCACACTCATTGGAAAGTCATTTATTTAGTATTCTTTTTATTAAGTGAAGTTTTTTGGGAAAAAAATAGCTAACTCTCATTTTCTGAAGATCTTTTGTTTGATCATCTAATAAAAGTTTGAGCGTCCATTATTGTTGATTCTGATGGTGTTCCAATATTTTCAATTTGATTTCGGTTTATCTAAAAAATTATTCTTTCCATTTCTGTTTATCTAAAAATTTATAGAATGGTTCTTCAAGGATTCTCTATATAAACAAGCCAGCTAGAATAGTTTTAGTAAATTAGCAGATTTTCATTCCATTGAAATGGTGGGGTATAAATAAAGTACATCTTTAGAATTTGATACTCAACTTTGTAAAAACTGTTTCATCTCTGTCGTTTTAGATTTAAGTTCAACTTTTAGACGAGATTGCATAAAATTAGAAAAACGCATGGCATGAATACAAAACTGTGAGAAGCTTCTATGTTGGTAAATATCTCTCAAGATTTGGAACTACTTTGCAGAGGGGGCCATTAAAAGAAAGATCATGTTGTTACTAATAGCACTTGAAATGGACAAGCTCGCTGATGCCATTTTTAGCCGAGGGTGCGTCTCTTGTTTCAAGTAGCGCCAACTAGGGTCAAGGGTATAACTTTAGTTACATATCACATTCGCTTGCACAGCCCCTTTTTACAGGGAGGCACATTTATACATCTCACAGATATTACACAGAAGAACAAGCTTGTTCTGACCGGGACTCGAACTCTGGACAGCCAGATCACAAGGAAGACACGCTACCTCTGTACCAGGACGCCGGCAGAAAAATAAATAAAACATTTTATTGGAAATTTTAGCTACTATCAATCCAGGCGAACCAGACTGTTACCAAAAGCAGCTGGTAAAAAGTAATAATGCTGAATTTTCGTAACATTTAAAAAGATAACATTCATAAGATTAAAAGACAAATTTCAAATTACTTAGCTCATGTATTAACTTTTCATTGAATTTTTGATGCATACAAGACGAATTCTTTGAAAGAAGCAATATAAAATGCAAAGGAAATCATTACCGTTTGGCCATAACAGAGATGAGCAGTATAGTTTATTTAAAACATGCACCTGAATTTTATTTATTGAGCACTTTTATTTAATGTCCTTGTTCCATGAGCGTAAAATTTTTAATCAGTTTTTCACCATCTTAATAGTAAATCAGAGCTTTGAAAATTTTATACAACTGTGTATTCTAGATGCCAATCTTATGTAAATACATTATTTTGATATTTTCAAAACATAACTATAATTTGATATGTCAATTTAAACTGACTGATTCATAAGATACCAACTGGCAAAGCATTTAAGAAAGAAAATAATTTCAAGATTTCATAATATCCATAAAAATTAATTATAAATTAAATATTAAAAAATAAAATATAATTAAAATAAAGAACTCTACTATTTAGTGAATTCATAAGAGTGAGTTTTAAAAAAACTACTAATAAAATTCATTTTTGCTTATTTATACAATCTATACCGTAAATATCATTTGTTTATTAATGATTTGTTTCATTTTGTTTACTGACTAAGACCGCATTTTTTTTCATATAACCCTTTGAAAGTTTCTAGTTATAAGTAACATTTTATAAGTAACATTTTTTTTAGTAACATTTAATCCAAAGCAAGAAAAACCTTCTCGTCTATCGAATAATAAGCACTTGAATTATATTGAAAATAAGTGACTAATTGACACTGTTTTATGTCACCAAAAAAAAACATGGTTATTCCTACCTTATTCAAACTTTCTTTTAATTATGAAAAATATAATTTTGAACATTAATTAATAATATAATTTTAAAAATAATTTAGAATAAATTAAAACTTGTTATGAGAAAAGTTTTATCTTGTTTAATACAAAAACTTACTATTAATTTTATTTTCTTATCATTTTAAAATCATTTTTATGACACGTATTAAATCTGACAAAATCCATTTGCATTATACTTGTATTTTGAGAAGAGGATAAATATTTCATTAGAGATGGCACTATAAAATGGAAAAAATGATTTAAAACAGTTGTCACCTTTTGTTAATAAGTTTAAGAAAAGATTAATGACTTAAAAAACATCTTTCTTTTTATTCTAGTATCATAATCTTCCGTTGCTGAAATTTAATTTTTATAAGTTCAAATTTAAATATTTTTAATTTGGGAAACTTAAGCATAGTTTTTGGAAACCTTTAGCATCCTTTTCATGGCTCTAATATCAAGTATTTAAATAAGACTCCTTATAAATACGCGTACTGAAAAAAAACGATATAACTACCAACTAGTTAAAAAAATTATTTATCGCAAGCAGAGTAATATTAAGCATGGAGTTGAACTAGTTTGAGTTAAATTAATGTTTGAAAGTACATGTGAGGCTATTTTGAGACGAACTTTTTAATTTTAAATCAGGATCAGACTACAGTGAGGAGACAGCTAAGCCGTTAATCCCTGTTCAAAGCTGTTCGACTCGCAAGAATTAATATAGACTAGTACTGCGTACACAACGAATCATCGGAGTGTTCAGACATTGAAATTCCACAGACTCTTGTCCTTAGCCTAGATTCTGTTACCACTACAATTGGAGAATGAGCAATGCGAAAGAGAAGATGAATCAAAGTTAAAAATTAACTGATCTATTTTCCCCCGTTTTAACTTTTTAAAATAGAGTAACAGCATTATAATAAATTATAAAGAAACCTTATTTTTGTTGATGTATCGAATGTTTGATGTACATGCAAGAAATGGATTCGTAAAGTTGAAATACACTCTCTCTATATATTTTTTCTATCAGAAGAAAATATTTCTAACAAATGCTTCGTAAAGAAGAAAATTTTTAGTGATCAGATGTTTCAGATTAGATTTCACAGTCGCATCTTACGGCAGTTAATTCTAACTGAAAAATAAAATTCGAATTTCCTCCCCTCCACTTACCTTTTTAAGTAATAAACTCTCATATTGCCTGGATTTATAAGTACATAACTCATATTGCAAAAAACTGTCGATTTTAAATAGACTTTACCTCCCCCGTTAAATTCTATAAAGAAAATATAACCACTCTTTAATAAAGAATTCTTAGTTTCAGTTTCTTTATTGATTGATTTAAGAATTAGTTAAAGTCTAAACTATACAAGACGTTCACAAAGGGATATTTTATCTTTGCAAGGCTATTTAAAGAAATGGAAAAAGTACAACCTTGTTCATCGAAAATCCAAAATTACAGTAGAGAGGTTAAATTCAACTATGTTTTAAGTATCCAATTTAATCTCTTCCAGAATATTATGTGGTTAACATTTCATATGTCTAGTGTGAAGCTTTAAAATATTTCAGATATGAATCGTCAAAGTAAATGGGACATAAAACACCCGCTGTTT
This sequence comes from Argiope argentata, assembly GCA_026289955.1. Lineage (NCBI taxonomy): Eukaryota > Metazoa > Arthropoda > Arachnida > Araneae > Araneidae > Argiope > Argiope argentata. The sequence goes on along the minus strand of JAOUZG010039001.1, from coordinate 3,111,668 downwards.
GATGCAGTCCCAGTAAAAAAAAATCTACAATCAATTTACACTCTTATGTTTAAAGTTTGAAACCAGACTTGCAGAAAAAAGTATGGGATGGTATATCGTACTCCCTTAAAAATCCTTCATGTTTCTATAAGGGTTTACAATGAATACTCATAATTGTGTTGAAATTAGCTTTAAGATTGCCGTTTTGATTCCTTATGAAATACAAGGTTTTATTTTCTTTTGTTTTCTTTCAATAGCCTGGTAAATTCGGAGTATTCATTTACGAATACCTTATATAATACAATCATTAATGCAAAATGAATTCCTTTTAAACGTAACGCCAATAAATTTAAAAAAATAAAACGCCCTGTTTCATAGTTTAAAAATTAACAGAATTATGAGCCTTAGATAATACAATCGAAAACTAGTAATATTAAAAAAAAACTTTTTTTTTTAATCAATTTCTACTTAGGTTAACAAAGAAAAATTATTTTTTTAGTTACTTTTTACTAACTAATTACAATTGTTCTTGAGTTCCGCTTTACAACGGAAGGAGGGGTATTACTCTAGACATGCAGAAATTTGTGACCACGGCAGGTTTAAAGCAACCCACACACGGAAATTTTTCAGCTGGTAGGCTTGAACTCGCAGCCCAAAGGATGCGAATCCAACACCCTACCAACCAGGCTACCCTGGCCTAACAATTACGATTACTATAAATAATTGATCCAAAAATTATACTAGCATTGAATTTTCAACGCCAATTGCATATTCAGAGCCAATTGTGGCAACGCAAAATGCCTGAATTTTCTACATCAGTTGGGGTAACGCAATACAAATCAGAAATTTTTAATATTCTTTATTAAGTATTATTTTAATTCGAAAGTACTTCAAAGAGAATCCAAAAAATCGATTAATTAAAAATGTTTAATTTAAATGCATTAAACATAAATAAAATAAACAGAATTGTTTGAAATAATAGGCTGCAAACATGTTAAGTCTAACCTCATTGGCGTAAGGAAAAAACAAAATGAATTCGTTACTTATGTGGTGATGGGGAAGCGAAGATTTTTGGTAAGAAAGATAGTTTTAAATTAATTAATAAAAAATTAATGTAATTAATTGAAATTAATTAAAACTGTATTAACATCAAATATCATCCACTACAAGTTTTAAAAAATGTACTTGAACTTGAGTGAATGAATAAAAATTTTATTAGCGATTAAAATTTGATTTTATATTATATTATATATATATATATATATATATATATATAGGAAGAGTGTGAGCTATTAGTAGGGATTGAAAAAAGTGATAAAAATTAATAAAAATAGCAAGTGCTACGTAGTGAATGGACCAGTCTATATGGTGATATTTACAATATAAATATATTATTTTAGAAAAAAGCCAAATAACAATATAAACAAAGCTCTCTGAATGTAATTGCCATGAGTTTATTTTTTCGTTTTTCTCCCCAAAATAGTTTATACATGTAATAAACACAATAACAACGATAAATAAGAACGAGAAACAAAAAAGAGAGGGAAAAGGAAGATGGATAGAATATCATGGAATATTACTCATCAGGAGAGGGAAATCTACGAAATTCTGTCAATATTATCGAATTTCAAGCAAAAATCAATTTATTATCGAAAAACAAATTCTTTTCACGAATATCAATATATTCTCTAACCTTGGACAGATTTATACCAATCAATAACTTTATTTTTACTTAGTTTTACCCCCTAAAAGTATAAAAACGAAAATAGTTTGTGAAGTTTGCTCCTTAAAAAGGATGTAAAGCTCCTGGAGCAATGTTATCTGCTTCCGGAATAAATGCCAATCAGAATCAATGAAATTTTCAGTTTAGATAAGAACTCATCCTACGTTTCTGTTTGCACAAGGTTGGTAGTCAATAACGCCACTTGTCAAGTCTTGGTTAAAGTGCCCCGATTGTAAAATCGATAACGAAATCTCAGAAGGGTAATTTGATTTTGAATCATTGTTGTCAATCAGAGTCCAACAGCGGTTAAAAAAACTTTAGAAGCACGGTTTCGTGTGTTAATCGGTATTTTTTTTGTTGAAATAATCTTTATCATGAGTGGAAACTAAATACTTCTAAAAGTAATCTAATTATTATTTTTCTTAAAATCAGACCACTTTCAAGCCGAAAAAGTACTCTTTGTTAAGGCTCATCTAAGAGTGAATACTTCAGCCTATAATGGGGCTATTTCATTTTTCAATGGATATTTAACCTTTTACCTCACTGTCTTTAATATATCGATTGAAAATTTATATTCTTTTTAAAAAACTAAAGAAAAAAGAATAAAATATATATCACTCAAAACCATTTACATAGCCATGTGATCATATGAAATCTAAAGGGAACAGTAAAAAGCGTTATAAAAGACGGGATCGTAAATGAGGGGTAATAAAGCTCAGTTCTTTTTTTTCCCTAATGACTTATTAAATGACAATATCTAATTTAGAAATATGTGACTTCGATTCAATTAAGAGCATAAAATACCTCAAGTTGGTATTCTAAGGGAAGAAAGTCTTCCAAATAAAAGAATATAATATGCATCAATTTACTATAACAGTTTTTGTACAATTTATGAATTGTGTATTTATTTGAAAAATTGTTTTCTAATTAGTCGCTATTGTTAAATTTCTATCCCGCATGGTCTTTTTTTAAAATCGAATTTATTCATTTAAATATATTGTATGCCCATAAAAAATTCCCGATTTATTTTTTTGTGTATGGATATTGCTTTAGAGTTATCTTCGCTGCATAATCAAAAGCAGAATTACTTTGACTATCTCCTTATTTCTGTTTCTTTCATTGCAAAACTATCTTGCTACATTCCATTCATGATTCCAGATTAGAAGCTACTCAAGGGATATTTAGTACATGTTTTATAAGTTTGAACATTGGTCAGATGTTGAGGACGACGCCTGAGCCAGCATTCTCTTTTCGAAACCTTTATGCCAAACAGTGGAAGGACATTTACCCCTGACGGATCTTACGTATAGCAGATCGACATACATGTTAAATACTTGAACCAATGAATGATGATTCTGAAGCAGAGACTGACACATAACCACCAGTCTTTTTTAGTTCTTTAAATAGTTCGTATGTATGCTGAAAATTTCATATTTTATTCTGATTTGGGAACAAATTTTTGATGTTTTGATAAAAAAAGTAAAAAATAAAAATGGGCCATATAAAAATTATGAGCTAGTCTTTTAAAAAAAGAAGAGAATTTTTTTAAAAAAAAATCATTATTCTGAGGCTGTTCTTGCAGTGTAAACTAATGCTGTGTTACTCCATTTATATTTAAATGTTTTAAATTGATTTTCTGTTCGATCTTACTTGTAATCTACAAATCTATACGTTGAAAAGAAGATTTGTCGCAAATTTGTAGCCCCCATTTGTGGCAAATACTAATTATAATTAAATGTCATACGTTTGCAGAGGTTAGTATTTCGAATTAGGTTGATTTTTTTTCAAATTTTAATAAAACTACTGAAAGAAGAAAGTCAGAACATAGCAAATTTCTAAAATGTTTTCAAATGAAAAATTCCAGCAATTCTTGCTTTTCGCGGACATCAATTTTCATGTACATTAAATTTTTTCCCCTGAAAATTTATAAATTAGAAGAATAAATAAGATTATAGTTTGTATTTTTTCTATATTCTCTCTATATATAGTTTGTGTTTTCTTTCTCTATATAGAAAATTTGTGAGATAATACTCTCTGAAGTAATTATAGAAAATAAGCAACATTTTTGTTACTTATCACACTAAAGCCGTTGCTGTCGTTGAGCATCTGTTTTATTGACATGCAAAAGCTTTACTTTTTCTATCTTTGTCTTAGCAATTGGCCTATATTTTATTTTAGGACACGTTAGATCATTACTTCAAATCAATTAAAAAAAGACAACGAAATATATTTATTTAAAATTTAATTTAAAAAAATAGTGGTAGAGTAATAACATGTAGAGTCTTAATCAGTGTGCAATAAAGAATTTCTTATTTCATAATTATCTGGTCTAAATTTTCTAGAGAATTAATAACAATTGAAAGAAAAATTATCCCAAAAAGAAGTTAGTATCATTATAAAGGTAATTTCATTTTAAAAATTTGTCATGACGTAAGCTTTTTTCGGAGAAATTATTCGGAGAATTTTTTCGGAGTTTAGACGAAATAAAATAATAGTACCTTGGCAATAGACAAAGTATGGGTTAATTTTTTTAAATGCTGACGCAGCTGCAATCATCGTACATCTTTTTCATTAGCTCGCAAGGATTTTACTTAGTTTTCTTGCCACCGTTTAAGCAACTGATTTATGCCCGTTTTTAGGAATAGTTAAATCACTTTTTGAAGCAAATAAACTGTGATTATATAAGAAATAAAAAAGACAAATTAAAGTTACCATTAGTTTTAAATGTATAAGTTTTTTTAAAAAATGTAAAACAATTGAAAGAAGTATGATGCAAAAATGGAATTAACACCGTCGAAAGGATATATATATTTTTAATTTTTAAGAATACCTTCCAATTTTTTTATAAGACCATTTCCCTTATTAGTGCAAAAAGGCAGCAAAATTTCAGTGAATTTCTCATCAACTGGATATTCTATAAGCTTTTACATTTTCAAAAGTTGCCAGCATTATTTTTCTTGTCTTAAAGAATAGATGTGAATAATTTGGTTGAAATCAGCCAAGTCGTTTAGAAATAGATGTGGAATTTTTATTTACGCCCTTATATGCATACACAGTCACAATGAGCTCTGTTTATATTAACATAGAAATACAAAATTGCTGCTATCTTTACCTTCTCTTATCGCATGCAGAGAGAAAATATAGAAAACGTCAAAAATATTATGATAACGCAACGAATTAGACTGACGAAGTTTAGCACACACATGCATCAATCAATCAAATTTTGACCAAATACTCCTATGCTGATTTTTTTATTTCTGCATAAATGACAGTTATAACTAACAACAACAACAACAATCGTAGATATTTTATATGATACTGGATATTCAATTAACTTATACATTTTCAAAAGTATGTAAATCTCTGTTTAGTTAATGACTCAATGCTTCAACATAAAAACCAGCCGTTTGTCAGTTACTCTGCATGTGAAAAAGTAACAAGTTTGAGAAATTTTGTTTCATACATACTCTCATCATAATTATTAATATGTTTTAAATTTTGATCTCAAGTGTTAGAGGGGGAGAGGTTTAGAATATATATTCTATCGTATAAGAAAAAAAATAAAGAAGAATTCACTTCTAATGATTATTAGCTAAAATGATGCATCACTGATATTTTATCTTGTGTAGTATTTCGTTTATAAAATATAGAAATAGTTCTATATTTTACAATTTCTATAATAATTAAAAATATTAGAGAATTATGCAATGATTAAAAAGGTTCTAGAATTATAATCAAAAGTTCAAAAATCATGAGCCGTCCGAGAATGGAATATTCAAATATACAATTCCCTTTCATGAATCTTTATGAAAATTCTAAGAGCAATATTTATAAATTATAGAAGAATCAACAACAACTCTCTAGAATGAAAGATTTACGACTCATCCGGTCGTTGCCTTCATCAGAAATTCTTTCAAAACAGTGGAAGAGAGCAGACACTACAAATCATGCCCCATTAATAAAATATTTTGGTACCGATAACATATAAATCAACATGAATAAAAATCTTAACTAAAGCAAACAATAAATGTGATGGAGTTTCATATTTGATATATAAGAAAAATACTCCTGAATTAAGAGGAATTATTTTTAAAAAAGGATAAAAATTTAAGCTTTTTATAAATATTTACTAACAAGTAGCATAAGAAATAAAAATAAGGTTAAAAATTAATTTTCTAGTATGCTAATAATAAGTTTTCGAAAATTCAACATTAAAAAAAACATTACATTTCCATAAAAAGAAGAAAAATCTAAAATCTTATCAAAAAAATTATAAAACATGTTTAACAAAATTTACAGCAAAATAATCTCTAATTGCAACCATAAAATTATAAAAAGAATCCAATTAATGAAGTCGCACCAAGAAATATTTGAGTTTTCTAAAAGAAAATAATATTCCTGGTTCTTTTTATCCAAAATGTAGCTAACTGAAACTCAAATTGGCTGATTTGTTGTCTTCTACTTGAAAATTCTGTAAAAGAGTACAGAAAGAAACCAAATTAAAGGAACTTGGATTTTGGAATCTTAGAAGTGGTGATTTGGATCAAAGCATTTAGGGGAAATAAAGAATTTTCAGGGAACAGCCTTGCAGAAAAAGCCTTAAATTTGTATTAATTGGTTGCTTAGTTCTGAACATTTGACTTGTTTTTGAAGTAATATGTAGATTATTTATCAGATTATTCAAAATATGTTACCCAGCATCTGATTAATCAAGCAACCCTGAATTTTGTTAATCCAAATTCAGAAAGATTTTTCAAAGTTTTCTACAATTTTACAGAAATTCTATTAAAAATATCAGTAACATGTAATATTTTTAGAAAGCTAGATAAAAATTTAAGCATTAAGACTTATCAAACTTACCGGATGAGTCCGTATTCGACTAGAAAAAGTTTGACTAACCCAATTTTACTTATCAAAGACAAAGATGAACTAGATTTAACTTGATAAAAAATGAGCCCCTGAAGATTTTATCTGCACATCTTTTTTTTTTCAAATTTATTCAGAAAGTCTTTATTCTTGAGCTTGTATTATGCTAAGAAAAGGCTTAAACAAAAAAAAAGGCTTAAATGTGGAGATTTTTTTACAATGGCATTTAAGGGCCAAACAAGAAACTGATAAAGAAACATTATTTGTGTTCAACATGTTTGACAAACTGATAAGGATTTGCAATTTTTCTTCATGGTTTTCTTTGATGAACACAATATTCGCAATCATTTTCATAAAAATGGTACATATATTCAGAAATAATATAAAGACTTTCTCAAAATAATTCCAATGTCCCTCAATTATTCCTTACAACTCATTGAGAATGTTTCTCTAACATAATTTCAATTATTTATAATGTATCATTATAGAACTGAATTCTAGAATTATAGGTTATAAACAAGAAACCCTTTCTTTGAAAAAGAAGTTAAATTTATTCTCAAGCATTTGATTAAAATATGCGAATAGCAAATAAAAATAGTCGGACATCGTAGGCTTAAGTTTGTACAAACCATTTTTAATAAATTAAATTTAAATAATAAATTAAAATCAGAAAAAAATTGCCGCAAATTATTTTTCGCATTTGGAACATTCAATATTAATTAATTAATTAATTTGCAACAAGGGATATCTAAGCTGAGATTAGAATAATTTAAAGAATACCAAATATTATCAAAGAAAAAATGAAACAATTAAGATAAATTCTTGAAGGGAGCTCCATTTAAATAATGGAGGGAATTCAATAAAATATCTAATAATCTCTTCAACTGGAATCGGATCCCGTCGGGATTTCTTGTATATACAGATATGCATTTGGTGTAACATTGATTTATATTTATTCGAAACTGAATGGAAATAATTCATATTCATAAGATGCATGTCAAATTATCCTTTCTTATTAAATTTTGAAATAAATGTACAACTTGAAAAAAAATCCCATCATAAAAACAATATGTTGCAACATGTAAAGCGAATTTACATTTGTCAAATAACTGAGGTGCTACATGAAGTGATTCCATTCATTCATTCGTTATGAAATGTTTTCGTTTGATCTTATAATGGAGAGATTGGATCATATTATTCCTCCTCCCCCTCCAATTCAAACATGGCATGGTAAAAAAAAGAGGAAAAACTGTTTATCTAATTGAACTCCATCGGCAGTTTGGCATGGTATTTTTCCTTATCCAGGCCAGAAATTAATTTATGTTAAGCAGTAATTTTTCAGCAGTAAAGGTAAAGCTCTTTTCTTGGCTATACTATCAAAAGATATTGAATCAAAGAGGATTAAGCGCCCTCTATGAAGATACCTGCTGTCTCGGTTCAGCAGTTAATTTCTCAAATCCTATAAGTCAAACTGACTTCATGAATGCTCGAAATTGTACTAAAGGAAAAGACACAATTTTAATTAAAAGCAAGTAACTTCTTAAAGCCCATCAGAAGAATTTTTTATTAACAAACTTTTTGGAACTGTACTGAATTCAAACAGAGACACATTTGGTTTACAATTGTTCTTGGCATGAGGAATCGTCTAAATAACAGAATATTTATTAACAAAATTATTAAAATAATTTTATTAGAAATATATCTATGATTAAAGATTGATTTAGATTGATTTTCTGTATTGTAATAAAAAAGCATTTTTAGAAATTGTTAAATTGATTATACGTTTTCAATAAAGTATTTTATGAGCGATTTTTTATTTCAATATTTAATATTAACTATTAAATAAACTTAAACAAGATAATTTTATGCTAAGCGGAGAAAAACAGTATTTATTTATATATATTTTATCGTCTAACAAGAAGTTTTTATTCTTGCATCTGTCTTATTTTTATGTTTTGAAATAATCTAAAAAATTGATCATATATATATAAAATATAAAGAAAAGAATGTTCTTTTTTTCTTGTGCTTTAAAGAAATATACGTCTTTTTAGGTTAGAAATGTAATCAAATTAAAAAATAAAGTACGTGAAGAACCCTACAATAAATAATCGAAAATAAGTGGGGAAAAACTGTTCTTTGAGAGGTTTTGGCCATATATTGAAGGGCGGGAAATAAAAGTTCTCATAAAACGGGGAATCATACTTATTGGGACACGCCAGAATAGTATGAATGTTACTTGATTTATGATCGTGTAAGTATCATAATCTCGATGAAGCGGAAAAAGTAATTAAAGATTTCATTCTGACAATGATGATCGATAGCTTCGGTCTTTTCTTGAATTCCTGTTAAATACTGATGTTAGAAACTTATTTTAAGAGATCACTTAATACTTTTGTTGTTGAAATAAGTAACACAATTGTATTAAGTATGTGACAATAGTTGATCGATCTTCTCAGTATTAGAAACTTCCCATAAATTTTTGGTTAATAAGTAGTTATGTTTACTTTTTGGTTCATGAATATTATTTTAATATTTTATTTTATAGCTGATGGATGAAAAAAACCGAAATTCAAGAAAGGTATTTACAGAAATGATTTTTTATCTTTGAACTGCCAAAAAAATAAAAATAGAAAATCATATTTATCTAAAAATAAATTGTCTGTTGTGGGTGTGGTGAAAGAAGTTCAAAATTTTGGATAAAGGAGAATGCTTTATTCCACGAATATTCCAAACACACACACACACAGAGAGAGAGAGAGAGAGAGAGACAGACAGACAGACAGACAGACAGAGAGAGAGAGAGAGAGAGAAAGAGCTCACAAATAAACGAATAGAAGAGAAGAACGGAAAGAACAGTACATGCAGACACTAATAACGGAAGGAAATAGCAAATTAGAAAAACAATAATAGCCCTCGACGTTAGTAACTAAAGAGTTCGCTCTGAGATCAACACTAACTAGAGAATTAACGAATCAATTCAGCGTTCCAACTATCCAGATTTGTTTCTAGAACTCGTATTTTCATAAAGATAGAACTATATTTCGTGCATTTTTTGGAGTTTCACCAAATTTGTCGCAAAGTTTGCTACTAGATTGGAAGAAGTTAAAATCGAGAATACAGGGATAAAGTTATAAGACAAGGTGTAAGAAAAAGTAAAAAGATATAAAAAATAGCTAATAAAAATTAGCAAACAATAAAAATAACTCATTAACAGCTAGTGGCAAACAGCTCATTAACAGCTAGTGACAAACAGCTCATTAACAGCTAGTGACAAACAGCTCATTAACAGCTAGTGACAAAAAACTCATTAACAGCTAGTGACAAACATCTCATCATTGAAAACGAAAAAAATATAAAAAAACATAAGCATTTTGCCATTATTTTTATCGTTTTTCTTTCAGATTTATTCACCACACTAGTTGTATTCAGATAACAGAAATATATAATATTTTTAATATGGAATAATCACTTAAAAATACTTTTAATAAAATTGTATTTTCAAAGCATACTTTTAGCAACTCATTAAAATAAGACTTTTTATTTTATTTGTTTTCTACTTTTAATTTATTATTAATTATCTTTATATTATTAATATTATTAATTTTTCATTTATTATTAATTATTATAAATAGTATAGAAACTTGAAATCAATTTTTATAATATTTTCGCTTCTAGACAATATTCCTCGTACATAATCCAATTTTTTTTAATTGATCGATTTAATGGTAATTAAGGACCAAAAATATTGTAAAGTGCATTATCATTGAGAACGCTCAAGTACATAAAATTTCAAAACTAGGATGTGAGTGAAAAATCTCAGTTCCGTCATTACAAAGTTGAAATATGTATGTAAAAGTGTTTAAAAACACATATACTTTTTAGTATAATTTCAAATAATCTCTCTTGCTTTGACTGATAGCCCGTTCAACACCAGGTTTTGAAAAGGTAAAAGAGTAAAACTTAATTATACTCCATTGATATCCCCTCAAAGATTCAAAATGCCACAATTTTCAAAACATCTGCTAACATTGTAACTCATAACTTCGTTTTTTCACTTTATTTTTTTATTTAATTGTTTAAAAGATTACTTACCCTCATATATATGATCATAAGTTAAGTAGGGTTTTTTTAAAAAAAAATTTATAATAAATGTGAAAAAAGCTGGATTTTTGTTGCCAAATATTTGGTTCTTGAACTTTTATCTGACATAGCAAGTAAAAATCATTCCTATAAAAGTTATAGATTACAGCTCTTTTAATCTATTGACATACATTTTTATTTATTTATTCGTGATGCTAACGGTGAAGGTAGGGCAGAAAGTAATAAGAATCGGCTTCCGATGCAGCTGCTCAATTTAGAAAACAGTGAGATTTACCATATCAAAAACTCAATAATTTGATCGCGTAATATGTGAATGTAGCAGATGTAATGGGATTACATTTACTATAATACATGACTTAGATGAATTGTGTTATGATAATCAAATTTGCATTTTAAAGTAGGGTTCATTGAGGAAATAACATTATATATAATAATAACAATTTTGTAACGTTTTTAAATTTTATGTCAATTTTAGAAACGTCGGAGGATTTCAGCTATTTTCCTTTTTAAGAGGGCCATTTCATTATCCCCATTTAGGGACCCGTTGTAGAAATAAAATTCAAAATCATGGAATCAAAATTCCATGATTAGCAGATAAAAAGCAGTTTCTGATATTATTAAAATTACGATTAATACTAAAAATTCAGGATGCACACAATTCTAACATAATAAAGTGAAAGGAACCAAGGTAAACTTACGGCTTTAAAACTAGGAGAAGATCCGAGATAGGTGACAAAAGTAGAGCTGAGAACCGTAAAATGGAGCTTCAGCTAATAAAATGAAATCTTTTTAAAAAAACACGCGTATTTATAAAGCCACTTACATAATAATAAAAAATAATTAGGTATGAAAAAAAATTGAATTAAAAATAAACGCATCATTAGCAGTATAATTGTTTTTATACTTCTACTCTTCATCTATTAGTGTATTATTAGTTAAGTAAATATTTACTTTAAGACGCAATAATTCCATTATAGCGAGATCATTAAATATCCATTGTTTAGAATCATTGCTAAAAATATAATTCTATATCCGTTTCTTCCCGTTAATGACCTCGTAGTGTATTAGTAGTTAAACAAATATGTACTCCATTAGTATCCATTGTTTAGAATCGTAGCTAAAAATATAATTCTGAATATAGCTGTTTCTCCTCATTAATAATTTCTTAGTGTGTCATTAGTTAAGTAAATATGTACTCCGTTAACATCCATCCTTTGTTTAGAATTATTGCTAAAAATATAATTCTGAGTAAATAAACATAAATAAATAAACTTTTTCTTTCATTTCAAAATTCATTTCTTTCCCACTATTTTATGTTCCATTACCATGGTATTCATTTTTTCTTCTTTTATTTCACACAGAATTCAAATAAAAGGTATTTTTAGGTTAATTATCTGCAAAAACAAAAATTTATGGAAGGGCAGTGCTTGAAATTATTAAGAAAAAAAAGCTGCTTTTCAAGTGCTAAAAGACTAAAAACCACATATTTTAGAGAAATATTATCAGCTGTCTTTTCGCAAACTTTCAGCACATAGTCCCTCTATCTAGTAAATAACGTAGAAGAGTGGTGAAACGGTGCAATCAATAAACCAAATCAAGACATCGCCTTAATTTTTAATGCCATCAGTTTGGGGAAATAATCGTTTAGTGTGGTTTGAAAAATGGAGGACAGGTCTTTCGGAAAATCAAATACGTCTGCTTGTCTTTAAAATTCCCACCATTCTTGGTAAATAATTAGATCGGTATTTACTTTAGTAATAAATAACAATTGATCAATCTGTCAATAAATATAAGTTAATGAAGCCCTTTACATTACTAGTTATTTATTTATAGCACAATTAACTTACCAACAAGGGCGAGAGTCAATGACGTCAGGAATTTCATTAAATGAGATTAATTTTAGATTCCTGTCCGTAAATAAACAATCACTTTCAATGACATTTTTCCATTTTATTGACCGGCACTATATTAAGCCGAAGGACCATTTTTCGCATCTGTTACCGAGCTTTAAAATGAAAGCATAAAGAATGAAGCTGTGAAAATAAAAGAACTGGTTGAAGATTTGTGTCAATTTTTATACCCACATATAATTTTATTCCGTATAGAGTTTGTGAATTTGTTTTGTCTAAAATTCCGATGAGAGATTGAGTTAATGTAAATACACGAGGATGAAATATGTCTAAAATAACAATTCCGAATGAATAATTCAAAAATACTTCCAAAAATAAAACTGTTATGTATTATTTACATACACAGAGCTTTTTTTTTATTGAAACGAAAACGATTCAGTTTTTTTGTCAGTCTACATTTCTAAATATTGTTGTCTTTATTATAACAGTTAAAGTCGTATGTATAGAGCACAGCTTAGACAAAACCTTGTTTACCATCCGAAAAAATTAGAAATAATTATTCAAACATAAAAATTAAATTATAATAGGAAATATAGATAAAACTAAATGAAAATTGTTACATTCCCTGATTTTAAAAAGAAGCATTCTTCTAACATTTTAGAAGTTAACAAATTATTTTTATATTTTCTTTTATCAATTAATTGATTAATTTAAATTTTGCTTCTATACGAATAGGGCAATTCCAATTGAGAAAAAAAATGAGTTTCATATAATATTTATCCATACTACTATTATAAATATGAAAATTTGGATGGATGGATGGATGCTGGGGTTCAATCACGCCAGAACGGCTAAAGGAAATGGGATGAAATTTAGCCCTGAGATAGATTATAGTCTACAGAAAAACATAGGCTAATTTTTATTCCGGCCAATTGAGTGGTTAATTTTTTATTAATTAAAAACTAAATTTTTTACCAAAAAATAAAAAAAATCTGAAAGCATCTGCCTGAACTTTTTAAATCGTTTGTTTTTATTTTTCTATTTCTAGCATTCATTTAATTTTATCTTATCTAATTGGAATTCTTTGTAATTTATTATAGGATTTCCCGACATAAAGCCTTCTTCATCAGAACAAAAAAAATTTAAAAAATCGAATCGTTTGTTTTTATTTTTCTGTTTCCGTTTTTCATTTGAATTTTATCTTATTATTCTAAAGGAAGGTTTATTAATTTTTTATTCTTAGGCTGTTCTTGTGTTAATATAATTCAATATTTTCTGTTCATTTCTCTTGATTTTTTTTCTTGCTGTACATATTCCTTTTACCTATTTTTATCATTTTCGATTAAATTTTTTAAAGTACCTTTATAGTTTCAAGTACATAGCTTTTAAGTAGTTTTTTCCACACGCCAATGATGTTAGACGTAACATGTTTCCGATCGGTTATTTCAAACGATTCTGTTATTTCATAGTGTATGATAAATTTAAAATTAAACATTGTTAATTAATAGATCTTTTGATTCTCTCAGAAGTGATTTTGAATAAAAATAAAATAGATGAATTGAAATTAAAATTTTCTAATCTGCCTTGAGCTACCACAACTAGTGCTTAAAATTCACGTCTTTGCGTTGCTCCAATTGATGTTGAAAATTTATGCATACATACGGTTTTGATAACATTTTACATTGTGATTAGACTGTCAGTTCTCACATATAAACATCAAAATTTTCACACGTACGAAGTCGTGGGTAAGAGCTAGTAAATAATAAAATATAAATTAAAGACTGAAAAATAGAAAATGTTTAAAATAAAAATAATTTCTGCTGTTTAGTTCATAAATAGAATTGTGTTAAGTAATTTTTATGAAATTGATATAATTATTATTTTCAATGCGAACAAACATTTTAAGAAGTCACTCCATTAAACCTAGTTGTTGAATCCAATATTATTGATTCAGTTTTGAAAACATTTCCTTTCATTATTTTTTCTTCAAGTGAAATAATGTAACAAGCCTACAAAATATTTATTTTACAGATACATTTTCCGTTTATGATATCCATTCTTAATAATCAATTAAAGGTGTGATCTCTAATCTTATTAAAAATGAACTATAAGTAACGATTTTTATTCGATAAGTTATTTATTTTATATAGATATATCATATATATAGGTACAATTTTTCTAATATAAAATATATATTTTGTTTAACTATGCACAAGTAAAAATTGATTGCAGAATATAAAAGAAATGAAAAGATGTCAGTTGCAAATATAAAAATATAAGAATTGATATGAAGAGACCCCCAAGATCAGATTTTTAAAAAATAGAGAATTATTTATTTATGAAAAGCCGGCATATATTGTCGAGGAATGTAAATATGAATAAATTTTCAGGTATAACTCTTCAGATATATATAAAAAAATAATGCATTTATTTGAATTTATTATCAAATAAAACTCGATTTCAGGCATGGAAAAGAAAGGAAAGGAAAGCTATGAAAATTTTTCCAGCAAAAATATCTAAAACCAGATGTTTTTTAAAACGAAGAATATATTATTAATGAAAAAGTAGTATATGTTGAGAAGAAATATAACACCAATAAACCGTTCTGAATCATTCAGTATAAATCTGAAATGATAAAAAAAAGAAACGCATAAAAATGTTTATTTTAATTATAGAAAAATGAAATTTAATTTGTGAGATAAAAATAATGAAATTATAAGTTGTGCGAAAAGTAAATATTGAGAAACCTTTCAGAAGCATCCTTTGTAAGTTTAATAAATAAAATATTTGATTCTCTAAAACAACAAAAAGAACAAACTAACCTGATATAGATCATAATAGCACTTTTGTAGGTATATTTCTCAATAGGAATTTGAAACTAATGCTGGTATTTATAGAAAATGCTTCAGCAATTTTAAAAGAACGATAAATGTTCAAGTATAGAGTCGAACGAAGCTAATAATTTTACTTCATAATACTACGAATGATTAAAAAATGAGATTATTTAACAGAGGATGTTGTGATTATAAAATGCATCTACTCAACTGCAAAGATAACATTTTAAAAGTCTGCGATGAAAATAATTATATTTGTCGTCTGATGTCTCGCACACGAATCTGAAAGCTGACAAAAACACTTAATTACCCTAATGCATATACATTTTACGATTGCAACCCTAATGCATATACATTTTACGATTGCTCTATATTTATACCCTGTTATTTAATTTGATTCTATTATTGTTTATAAAAACTGAATACTGTAACCGTTTTCGAACTTGATGCCTAATTTCTCAGAAATTTGAAATTTAATACTTTTGAATATTTTCAATGACAATACCCTATTTAAATATTTTAAAATCTGGCTATCAATAAATCGATTCATTTAAATTCATTTTAGTTTCTTAACTTAGTAATAATGTAATTGCTAGAAAACATTATTTATATGAATTCAAACTATTTGAAATGATGATCTATATACACCGGTGTGAAAAACTTGAGCATGAGGCGTTTTTTCGCCATAACTCCAAAGAAATCATCTGCGAGATACGAAATTCAGAAATGTGAGACAGCATTTTGGACTTAAACAATGATGAGCAAAAATGATTAAAATGCATATAGTATGGAATAAAAAATATTTTGTTGAACTTATCGTAATGATTTTCAGAATAGCCACAGATTTGAAATTAGTACGATTATATATATATATATATATATATATA
>JAOUZG010039001.1:3049737-3095328 GCA_026289955.1 Argiope argentata | reverse complement strand
TATATATATATACTGGTGTGCAAAACTTAAGCAACAGGTGAATTTTTTTCCCTAACTCCACGAGAAATCATCTGAGAAACATGAAGTTGAGAAAAGAAAGACAGCATTTTGTACTTAAAGTATGACGAAAACTTAGTTTCAAAAATGAATACAATGCATACAATAATGAAATAAAACTAAAAAAGGATTTGTTGAACTCATAGTATCGTTACACATAATTCTCTATCTAAGATGAATAAAAACTAGCAGATGTTCTTTGTATGGGATATGCCCTCCCCTTAACGCTATGCCGATTCGCACCGTCTGTCCATAATCAACATTAGATTGCTCAACAGCTCTTGAGATAAGAGTACCCATTCCTCAAACAGCATCTGTTTTAGTAAGTTGGTGTTTCTCGGAGGATGTAATCGTGCCTCAAAACTCCCCACACATGCTCTATGGAATTTAATTTAGGAGATAATGCTGACCAATCTATTCGAGTGATATCTTTACTTCCCAGTAGCTGCTAAACATCATGAGTACGGTGTTGCAGTGCACTGTCATCCATAAAAGGGAAATATGGTCCAATAGCATCTGGGAACAGACGCACATGGAGAAGCATCACCTCCTTACAACAGCAATCTAAGGTTACAGAACCTCTGTTAAGAACGTGAAGCTCAGTCCTCCCTTTCAGAATAATGCCTCCCCGACGACAACTCCAGAATCATTATAATGGTCTCTTTTCGCGATGTCACTGGTATGAATCCATGTCCCAACTTCTCTCTAAATCAACTGGGGTTGATAATCATTTCTGGCACTAAATTGATTAATTCCATTGATTAGTGCCAGTTTTTGCGATCCTTACACTACTCTAAACGGTACCACCGATAGCCAACTTTTAAAGGGATACAGCATTCAGGACGTTGGACGAATAGGCCACCTTTGTGAAGGCATCTGGCCACAATAAACAACGACACTTGTCGCCGTGTTGTGGTACACAGTTGCTGAGCAGAGGCGCTTGCTGACTGGTATTGGGCTCCTTTTGCCTACAGAACAATATATGGATCATCTACTGCTGTTGTTTTCCTAGGATGGCCATTACCAACTTTTCTAACAACTGTGCCTATGGTTTAAAAGGGTTTCCAAAAGAGTGAAACAACATTTTTGTTGATTCCGAACTCTTCAGCTACCCTGGTCAAAATGCGCTCCAACTTTCCAATCATTCTTCCATGTGTAAAGTCGTTCAGATGAATTCTTCTGGCCATATTTGATGAAAGAACTCTATTGCAGTGCAGAGAATGTCTTTAGTTGAGTCACCGTTCTTCCTTTCCTCGTAATCTTGAGCTATGCGCGTTGACTGTGCGCTTGCCTATGATGTTTTGTTCCCGATATTTTCATGCGCATCACCTTTCTACTGAATTGCGTATTCATTGTACTGGTAGCAATGATCCCTTTTCTTCAATTTCATGATTCCCTGTTTAAAATTTACGCTATTTCTTAAGTTTTGCACGCCAGTGTATTTAAAATGAAAAATTACAAATTATTGAAATAAAAGAATTTTTTTTATTATACTAATGAAAATTTTGAATTTCTAAAAACTTTTTCAAGAAAGATCTATGTTTCTAAATGATATATGTTATGTATAAATGTGAAAAAATTGGGATTTTAATTTTAAATTTAGAGTATTTTTTTCTAGAAAAGATAGGAAATACATCACTAATGTAAAGGTAAGCATGAAAAATGTTATTGATAGTGATAAATAATCGTATTTTTCTAATGATATATTTCAGCCATTCAGATATTATATAATCATATTAGTAAAGAAAAATTATTCTGAAGAAAATGAACTGTATAAATTTCTCCGAATTGTTTCAAATATAGAAGACCAAAGTACCGTTATTAAAGTATTTCTGTATATAAAAGAATAAGAGGAATATTTTGTAGATTATGTAACCGAATATAATCTTTTATATCATTCTTCAGATATTGCGCCTTGTAAGATTTCCCATTTTTACAGCTATTCTGAAAGGGGGGGACCTGAAGGGAGGAATAGTGATCTGGGGTCAAAGTATCGGCTATAAAGTGGAATGGTTGCGGGATTGAGTCCTTGTTCCTGTATAGTTCCAGTGCAGTTAGTCCGACAAATCAATAACTAATTCCATGTTGCAATTCAGATATAGCAAACATATTAATTTAAGCTCGATAATATGAAAAATATTTAATTATTGGCATCATTAAATCACAAAACTATGTCATAACAAATAAATTTACTAAATGATAAAAATAGTCAGTAACTGAAATGAAGGTCTATTAAATTAGTTTAGAAATTAATTATGCACTACGTATACGTTGAAATAAAATATTTACAATAAACACGTGATCTACACCAGGAACATCATCAATCAGCGGTTGATTGTCGAGGGGGATTATTTAGGGATTAAGATTTTTAATTAATTGGTAATAAGTAATACTGGGTTAAAAAATGCATTCATTTAACCTCAATTGGATGTTTAGATCTAGATATCAAATAGGCAGGATTTTTGCCTTGTCTTTTTCAAGGCTCGGGCTAAAGGGCTTCGGTTGTCTAAATTACATTCCGAAATCTCCATTGCAATTTGAAATTCATTAATTAAAATTAAGCGAGAATTTTAGTGTTTCTTAGCGATAACTTCTGGAAATATCATTGCATACAATTGATTTTCTCATCATTTTCAAATTGTCTTTTTAAAATGCCAATGTAGTTGTATGGCAAATTTTTTCTAAAAATTGGAAATTTTCAAAAGTGCTGTTTTTTGCATGATTTTCAACATTGGATTTCATTGTCGGGACATATTTAAGAGGTTTCTTTTAGTCAAATGTTTAATCGTGTGATTTTCTTTCGATAATAGGAGAGAAAAATTAAGTTTATTACATTCTTAGTTTAAATATAGAAAATTAAAATTACATTACCGGAAAAAGCATGCAATTCAAAATAAATTATCTAATAATTTAAATTTTTAAGGGCACTATAATGTCATGGCATTCCACTAAGAAGCTTCATAAAAACAATAAACAGAACACGTGTAAGGCTTTTAAAGTAATATTGGTTTCATGTCTGCACGTTTTAGTGCCAAGATTATTTGGGGGGGGGGGAATCATGGATATTAAGCTATACATAAAAGTTAATTCGAATTACGTACAATAATTATTTACGACCACTGAAATGGTCATTCAAGGTCACTAGTTTTAAAATAACAACTAAAATAATTCTCTGAAATCATTTGTAATTCATTGCCACTTCATTTTTTTATAATACTTGTATATTTTAGAAACAAATTTAAATAAATTGAGAAGGGGTTTTTTTTTTTTAAGATTCTTTTATCTTTTTAAATCAGGCATCTCATCAGTTTTTTTTTTTTGGTCAAATTGTTTTGATGATTCGCATGATTCCTATGAATTCTAGAAAGGGCTAAACATTTATAAATAATTAAAATCAAATTCAAGACTTGAAATCTCACAAAAATACATTCTTTCAAATTAATACGCAACATTTAGGATTTTCATATCATTACTTGCAGTGATGTGCAAGGATAATGGCATAGATTAGCCTAATATGAGTTAGCTTATTCGAAAACACCTGTACAATTATTATCATCACCTAAGCGGGTTGTATAGAATAGTATAAAGTGACAAGCGGGTATTGTGGTACTGGAGAATTCATGTTTCCCTCTTGGGTTAATTAGTGCTTTGACTATTTATACAATGAGAGTAGGAACTCCGTGGTCTACCTAAGTAGGAGGAATTCAAACTGACATCGCACCTGATATCAATACTAATTTCCCCTCACTGGTTCTGCAATATTGTCATGTTTCAAAGCATTAATTTAATCAAGTCGAATAAGATTCCTCAATATGTACGTATTCCCAATATTACTGTAAGGATATGACAGATCGTCAATCAAGAATAAATAATTGAGCCTTCCAGTTTTCGGTAAATTTCACGCAGTTAATTTGATATTTGCATTTTGAACTTGTCTATAGCTATTACAATGTTTAATATATACTGTCTACAACAATAATTTTACCTCTTTAAAAAGCTAATTCAAAATTATCTTAATTTTTTTTCCTTGGAAAATAACAACCGAAATCTATTCCTCGAAAATATTTGAGAACGTGTGATAATAGGGAAATCGCGAGAAGTGTATGTGAGGTAGAGTGAAGATTATAGCGAATGGTATTTGCAGCGATGTTTGTTGTCTCTGTCACCGGGTGGGCGTTGTTTATTTGCAGTCAGCATTTCTGACTGCCCACTTTTCCTCTGAAGTTTGTTTTCGATAAATTAAAGTTTTGAACTGACATGACATGACATGACATTCCAATCGGTGAGTGGAATTTGACGGGAAAAAAAGTAATTTTAGAAACGGATCAATACTAAAATTATGTCGCTGTTTTTAAAAAGTATGAGATTTCTCAGTTGATGTTAGCTGTGTTTTTGAAAAAAAAATTGAAAAATATTGTGGAAAAAAGTTTAAAAAAACAATAAAAAAGATTTAACGGTGAAGCTATCGACGATGTTGAAAAAGCCTACCAAATTAGGCTCCACTAAATAAGTGTAAAATTTTCTCATTAGTGAATAAATAATTTCTGAAAATGAAAGAAAATTCGAGTCTGGGATAGGAAACAACTATTTCGAAGCTAGCAATTGATGGTTCTCTTCTTTTCATTTCTCTTTTCTGAATAATTTTATTGTTAACAAAAATATTAATTAAAAGTTTTATATTGAAGTTCTTAAAAAGTTTTAAAGCTTATAAGACAAAATATTATATCAGCAAGTATTAAATGAATCCATTAAGCTCAATAACATTAATTACATTAGAACACATTTAAATGGCTTTAAATATGTCCTAATGTATTAACTAATTTTACAGCCCTTATTGATTCATTTAATAGCGCTTATTGATCGATTTAACAGCGCTTACTGATTCATTTAATAAGGTGTATGATTCATTCAATAAGGCGTGATTCATTTAATAGAGCTTATTGATGTATTTAACACTGGGTGCAATGTTGCTCAAACTGCCTATAACTATTAACTATTTATGACAGTATTTTTTCTAAATTACTATAATGTAATAATTAAATTTATTTTATTGAAAAATGGAAAACTTAACATCTTGCCAGACAGCTTGAGAAAATGTTCTAAGAAAATATTGTTGAGTTAAATAATATTGTTTTGACAGTATAATCTTTCAATGGAATAACCCTTCACCATGGGATAGTAATAAAAAAAATGCAAAACATGTTTACTATGGAAAACTAACTTACCTAAAGCTTACCGCTGAATGATTTACATTATAGTTGAATTAATCAGAGTTCTTCACCCAGTCGAAAATCATGATAGTGTTTACGAGCCTCTCTTTGTAGTCTAGAACAAATTCGAGATGCCAAATGCTTCCTAACTCTTACAGAAGATGTTTTGTTACGTCCATGATAGTTTCCGAACTCAGTCGTATTTCTTTCTATTTAGAAGCGAAAAAGATCTATATCAAATTTCTCATGCATTAAGTCATAAGTATAAAATGCGAAGAAACATTAGTGTTTTCATTGTTAAAAATAACTATTACTCGATTTTTAGCTTAAATAAATTATGCATAGAGCATTCAAAATAAAAAGAAATTTACTTTTAACTATTTTATGAAATAACTTCAATTTTCAAATCCCATTCCATCATTTCTTTAATTTTCCATATTTTTTATAGTGACTTCCACTTCATCTTCAGTCGTATTTGGCATTGAAGCTGAGTTTTTAGAGGAATAACCATGATTAAAAAAGCATCTCCATTTATTAACTTTAATAAAAACTATAATATTCCGCGATGGAAATAGTTTCATCGATTTTTTTAAATAGTTACCAAATATACTTTTCAACTGAGCTAAAATTAAAATTTCTTTTTAAAAGCGACCTAATTTTTCTTTCACCGATCGATTGTAACGAAGTCTTTCATTTTTGAAATATTTTAACTCCAATTTATTCTTTTCTTTTTAATCTGTTGGAGCAAATAATTTTTCAGAATTTTATTGGTTTTACTTCTTATAATTAAGATAATTTTGGAGTTTGATGCAGTTTGTACCAATTAGTTATTGGAAGCTAATCTTCATATCTTTAATTTTTATAGATTTTTAGACAGTTTTATGTATTTAAACAAATTTTATCTATTGAAACTATATGTGGGCTATTTTGAAATGGACAACATAATCTTGAAGCGTGTTTAGACGATGCAAATGATTCATGAATCACCAAATTTTCTTCTAACTGCAGCGTCGCACCTTTCGAAAGAACCCTATACAGTTCATTTAAGGTGTACAAGACTAGTGATCAAGATAGATTACTGTACAGCTTTCTGTACATTTATTTTAGCGTTATATTCTAGTAATTTGAAATGTTAGCGTTATATTCTAGTAATTACATATGTTAGCGTTATATTCTAGTAATTAGATATGTTAGCGTTATATTCTAGTAATCTGAAATGTTAGAGTGATATTCTAGTTATTTCAATCTTTGAATCGTAACTTTGAAACATATTTGAGGTCGAAGGAAAATGGCTGTGGAAAAAATGCAAAGGAGGAAATAATGGAAATACTGGAGAATAAGCTTTCAAATAATATCAAATATCTAAAGATTTAAGAAGTAAGAATAAAATAATTTCTCAATACCATTAAAAATAATTAGCATAATATAAATAGTTCTTGGCTATAACATTTTATCTTATACATATTTGATTGTTGAATACCTTCAGAAATTCAGTTTATTCAAAAATAAATTTATAATTCGAACTTAGATTACAGTATGATTACAAGATACCTCAAATAAAGAAGCATTTAAGCATTTTATAATGTTTGCCAAAATCTACATTATTATGGATCATAGAAATAATTTTGGATAGGTGAGAAAAAGTCTGATTTTCTTTAGAAATGAAATGTAAAGCTTGTATCTTGGAATAATACGTTTTGTTCAGAGAAACAAGAACGTCACGGGATGAAACATAAATAACAACGAAGATACGAATCTCAAAATAAGTTCGATTATACGAATCTCAAAATAAGTTCTTGAAAAATGACATAAATGCATTTATATTTGGAAGAACAACGATGAAGAAATATAGTTGTCGAAGTCTTCAACAGAAGAGTAATCCTAAATATTAAATTAGTTTTAAAGTGTAATTCCGGAAAATAAATTTATGAAACTGTCATAAAATCGTTAATGAAATCTGCAGACAAATGGGTATAAAATAGTAGCGAATTCCAACTGTAATGAAAACAAATTTTATTTTAATTATAATATATTTTAAAACTAAAGTAGAAATTTTCGGTCACATTGTTACTTGTGAATGAGTTTTAGCTTTTGGAAGGTTTGGGACGTAAATAAATAAAAGTTCTGATTAATCCGTTATAAATCCATAAAAGTTCAGAAAACCCCAACACATCATTTGCATCGACTCAAGTGTGATATATGAGAATCGAAATTAAGTCGCAGTCACAAATATTTTTGTCTGACAATGGTTCATAATTACGAGGTCGGTTCTCTAACCCACTCTGACTCGAATATATCTCTGAAGTCAATTTCAAAACGAGATTTTAAAATAACAAACGGAACTTAAACCGTAAGCGTGAATCTTTTTCTACTTTCGATACCAAATGTGAATGTCCCGATGTATTAAAGGAAAGTACAATAATAGATACTTTTCATTTGTGCGTTTATTTGCTCTTCTTTATGAATAATAAAAACGGGTAGAGCTTTTCACTCACCTAATGTTAAATTGATTAAAACCAAAAATATTTTCTTGGTAGTTTATACTTTTTCGTATAGGTAGATTACAAAGTATTGCAATTGTTGAAAAAAATGACCACGAGATTTTAACGAATCTTCACATTTGAGACCTCCTTAACTTTGAAAATAACATTTAGGATTGTCTGTCTGCCTGTTTGCGAATATAATTTAAAAATTATTTAAGCTAAACGGTGAAATTTTTTAAGTGGGCTTTAAACCGAATTTATAGATTTCTGTCAAATTTTGATTGAAATCCATTTACAGAAAGTATGTCTATTTGTCCGTGCGCAAGTGAACAAGGTAACTGAAAAAATCCCGAAGCTCGGAGCTTATACAATCTTGCCTTATAGCTTGGAAACGGATTCTAAAACCCAACATACTTTTGCTCATGCGTTATTACGCGGATGGGTTTATTTCATCAAAACAGAAGTAAGTAAAGATGAAAGGAGAAAATATTTGCATTCGGCAATAAAGTAAACTCGGATTCCTCTTAGTCTAAATTAAAATAAAATAAAATAATAAGGCTAGAAACAATACCATACTTTATAAACTTGAGGAAAAAAATGAACGAAAAAGTATCTAATAGGGCGGGAATCAAAGTCAAAGAATGGCGATTTCCAGAAGTGATGACGAATTCCTCATTCTTCTGAGTTTCACCACTTAGTGAGATAGAATCGTTGAAAAGTAGTTGCCTCAGGACACTGAAACGAACAGTAATTTTAATGTGATGGGGAGGAAATAACTCACTTATTAAGAGTGCGAGAGAATTTCGGAGTGACTCCTCCCACTGATTTATCGCTGACAAGAACTTTCTTTAGAGACATTTTCATACATAAACATTTCAGGGTTAAAATTTAGTTTAAGAAATTCTGAATTAAAGAATAATACAAATAATAACTGCTGTTTTTTTCTGATGGCATTGTATTAAAGGAAAAATTATTTTCATATAAATTCATTTCCTTATATTTTATTTTGTATTTATTATTATTTCTTTCTTCAAATTACTAAATCAAATTATTAATTTCTATTTATAATTAAATGTAGCATCGAAGTACTGAATATATTAAGGAACTGTTTTTACAATGTCTCGTTATTACAGCGATAGAAACTTCTGGAGAAGAATCATGTATTCCGCTAACCCTAAGTACCTTGGCGTGATAAGTATTACTACGCGGTTTTTATTTCTGTGTCCAACGCTGAAATTGGGCTGGCACAACTAGTGAATTAGCGAGAATGGGAAGTTAGCGTTTTATGGCGAAATTAAAAGGTTCTCAAAATGATACATTGTTACAAAAATGAGACTTAAAGAGAACACGTAAAATGCATTTGGGTACTAAATGTATTCAAAGAATTTGTCTTCGCTCTTGATTTCCTTTTTCTCAGTACCCTTTCAGTCACTAGTATTATATTTTTAATACTGAATAAAGTGAAAAAAAATTGATCATTAAGTGAAATCATATCAAAGTGAGATGAATAAAGGAACTATTTTTTTATCTAGAAAGTTAAACGAAAAATAAACTTAAATAAACTTAAAATTCACAAAATAATTCAATAAATAATCACAATAATGGTACACATGATAAATGCCATTATTATTTTAAATTATCACACATAAGCATCGAATTATTGAATTATTAATTTTAAACTTGCAATTAAGTGAAAGTATTCAGTAATTTAAAATGCCGGAATCATTTAGAAACTTTTCATTATCTTAAAGCTCGTCACATTATTAAAGGAATTAAAATAACAACAAATGTTTAATATTGGATGTGTCATCTAATTAGGAAGTTAAATTCGTATGTTAAGTGGTTAATGTAGTTGATATACTGTTTTTTGGACATCAGTCAAGTTAGATTAAGTCCCTTTTGGTAGCTTTACAAGGGCTATTTTAGTATTATGTTTTGTTATGCGGGTGATTTTTAACCGTTAATAACAGTACGAATAACTTTTGATGGACGTCAGATGACGAGGATAACAATTGAAACGGCCCCCTTTCTCCAAACTTTGTCATTAAACTGTGACACAAAACAGAATTCTGCCGATTCGCCAAGCAAATGTAGCAGGCAAATTAATTCAGCTTTGAATTCAAGTCTTTGTATAATAATAGGAAACTGCTTGTTTTTATCCTGTCTTTGTGAGTATAAGACTTGTAGAGGACTAGGAAGATGAGAATAGATTTCTATTTCCACTTATAAAAAATTAATTAAATTTATAAGTGGCAATAGAAATCTATTCTTCAATCAAGCAGAGTTTCTCTTCGTTCCAACTAGCCAAATTATTTCCTATCTCCTTTTAATACCAGCAACGTCACCTAAAGTATCATAAAATTAAATGAACACAGAATGTATGTACGCTGAAGTCACAAAAGTCATGGGATGACTGTTAATATCGTGTCGGTCCTCCTTTTGCCCGGCGAAGTGCAACAACTCGACGTGTCATGAAGTCCACAAGTCGTTGGAAGTCCTCTGCAGGAATATTGAGCCATGCTGTCTGTATAGACTTCCGTAATTGTGAAAGTGTGGATGGTGCAGTAGTTTGGGAACGAACGGAACTTTCGATAATATCCCATAAATGCTCGATGGGATTCATATCGGGCGATCTAGGTGGCCAGATCATGCGCTGGAATTGTCCGGAATGTTCTTCAAACCAATAGCGAACAGTTCTGGCCCGGTGACATGGCGCATTGTCATCTATAAAAATCCCATCGTTGTGTGGGTACGTGAAGTCCATGAATGGCTGCAAGTGATCTGCAAGCAGCTGAACATAACCATTTCCAGTCAATGATCGGTTCAGTTGCACCAGAGGACCGAGTCCATGCCGTGTAAAAACAGCCCATACCATTATGCAGCCACCACCAGCTTGAACAGTGCCTTGCTGACAGTTTGGGTCCATGGCTTCGTGGGGTCTGCGCCACACTCGAACTCTACTATCAGCTCGTACCAACTGAAATCGTGACTCATCTGACCACGCCACGTTTTTCCACTGGTCTAGGGACCAGTCGATATGCTCACGAGCCCAGGAGAGTCGCTGCAGGCGATGTCGTGTTGTCAGTAAAGGCACTCGAGTCGGTCTTCTGCTGTCATAGCCCAAGGAAGACAAATTTCATCACACAGTCCTATCAGACACGTCCCTCGCACGTCCCACATTGATTCCTGCAGTTATTTGACGAAGTGTCGCGTGTCTATTAATATTGACCATTCTACACAGACGTCGGCGGTCTCGGTCGTTAAGTGCAGGTGGTCGCCCACTGCGCTGTCCATGATGGGATGTGATGCCTGAAATTTCATA
Source organism: Argiope argentata (assembly GCA_026289955.1). Lineage (NCBI taxonomy): Eukaryota > Metazoa > Arthropoda > Arachnida > Araneae > Araneidae > Argiope > Argiope argentata. The sequence continues at coordinate 3,084,256 of JAOUZG010039001.1, read as the reverse complement.
CTCTCGGCACACTCTTGATACTGTGGATCTCGGAATGTTGAATTCACTAAAAATATCCGCAATGGAATGCCCCATGCGTCTAGCTCCAACTAACATTCCACGTTCAAAGTCTGTTAATTCTCGTCGTGCCACCATAAATCACGAAAAACCTGTCCACATGAATAACTTGAACACAAATGAAGGCTCTGGAAAACAAACTGCGCATTTATACTTTTTCGCTGCGATACTACTGCCATCTGTATATTTGTATATTGCTATCCCATGACTTTTGTCACTTCAGTGTATATCATAACATATGTTATATTTCAGCCTATAATAGTGTCAAACTATTTTTCAGAGAAAAAAATCTCTGTAAACGGCTTTTCTCATTATCATATCTCATATGCTTGTAAATTCTGTAAATAGTTTTGTTTTTATTTTTTCTTACTGTAAAAATTTTATTACTTAAAATTCCCGTAACATGCCTACCAAATCGGGAAGTGACCAGAATGGTCACAGATACGGGGGTATGAGACGGCGTTCTGTTGTGTATAAAAGCCAAAACTGGCTCCTCACACCAAAACGAGTGGAAGGTCGGATATCAAATATGTCCTAATTTATATTTCACCATTTTAATCACGCTTTTTAAAATTAAGGGGCACTGAATGAGGATGAAAATGTATGGAATGCGTTGAGAAAATGCTTGTGTTGCTCTCTAATAAGGTATTCACTGCCAGAGGTGAGAAGCTGGCGTGGAGTGCATGTGAAAGACCGCCCTAAATGGATTGTCTAAAAAATAGAGTGACAGAGAGTGCCATTGTAATCTTTTTAGCAAACACTGAAGTCAACAGATTGATTTTGTTTTAAAATAAAATATTTTCAGGAAAAAAAGAAAAGAAAACCATTTTCCATTAAACAGAACTATGCATTTGAAAAAACTGACATCGTAAACAGCTACCAGTGTTTTTCAACTGATACATTGGTTGTTTACACAAGTTCTATTCTTTCGATATATTGCTCTTTCGGAACATTCCCAGAAATGTACTAAAATAATCGATAAAATATACTTTGAGGAAATTAAATCAACGTCTCTAATATCTGAGAGAAAGGGCGAGAAATAAATTGCATCTTCAGAAGGAAAAAACTTTGTGAACTTTTTAATGAAAAAAGGGGTTAAAAAAAGAAAGAAAATGCTTTTGTAACTTCACAGACATAGAAAATAAATCACAGTTTAATAGGAATTGCGAAAAGTCACAGCGAATTTTTCCAGATTTTCCGGGAATCTTGGTTCCAGGTTTGTTGCTAAATTTTTTGATGTTTCTAGGCCACAGTCCTGTCCGATGCAATTTTTTTGCTATTACTGGTTTATGTCAACGAAAATATTCTTTAGTTTTTTTAATATACTAAAAGAGAGGCTTTACTTCTGCTATAATTAATGAGGATTTAAATTTTTAAGTATACAATCAAAGAGAAGAAAACTCTATAAAAAATAGAACCAAACTTTCATAATATAACAGAAATAAAAAATAGCATTCTTTAAAAAATAGAGTTAAATACAAGTCATTTATTATAAAACATCTATAAAAAATAGAATTAAATATAAATAATTTATTATAACCACCTTTAAAAAAATAGAATTAAATATAAATCATTTATTATAATCACCTTTAAAAAAATAGAATTAAATATAAATCATTTATTATAACCATGTTACGGCTCATTCCGGTTTTTAATTCAAAAAACAAATTTACTTCTAAATACACAGTGAAGGAATTAATTAGCGTAAAACTAACAAAAATATTAATTTCAAAAATTAGCACTGTTTTTGTAAATGCGACAGCATCACAATATTCATAAAAGGACATCACAAACAAAGAATGGAAAGACAAAAACAGAATTCAAAGCGTTTAAAAATTCTTTTCATTATTTTGAAATATCTTTTGTTTCCATTGTTTAATAACTTTAACGGTACTTTTCACCTTTCCCGCCTGGTTTCAGAAATTAAATGTGAAATCAATAAAAATGAGACATTAAACAATGAAGATTATTTTTTTCTATCACAAAGCAAATAATAATAACAGAAATAAAACATTTATTGACACTGAATGAATCTCTGAAGTAAAGTCATTAACTTTTCATTCATGATTTTGCAATATTTTTCTATTTCCTTATTTTATAAAATTAAAGAGCTTTTTTTACCTCATAATTTGATGAAATTATTCTCATATTAGAAAACAAGCAATTCATTTATGCATTTGAATAAATCGAATATAAAGAAAACCCTTTATATAGTCGAATATATCAACATAAAGAGTATTTCAATACAATGCACATAAATTTTGCGTATATTATATGAAATAAAAAACTTAAAAAATGGTAAAAATAAAGAAAAAATGTTTAGATTAATATAAGATATAATGAAAAGAATGTACGTAGATTTAGTTGGGAATAGTAGAATATTGTATACATAGGTTTAGTTGGGTGAGTATATGAAATTACGTTGAAACGAAGAAAAATAAATTTAGAAAATAACTATTTATTTCAAAATGACTGTTAGCGACTTTTGAGAGTTAGAGATTTTAGTTCAAAAATTACGACAATAGAGGAAATACTTGTGTACTATAAAAGGAGTATCTCTGACTTTTTAAAGTGAGCCAAAAAAGTATTCGAACATTGCTTGTTGTTTTGAAACTAATTAACATGGATTAAAAGCGAGACGTTACTTAAAAAATGATCTCTGCAGAGAGACCATTTTTAAAAATAATAGAGACCTTTATTTTTGAAATAACAATACTCAATTTGGAAACGAAAATTCTTTTGATTAAATTAGTTCAAATGTCTGAATTTTTTTTCCTTTTCAAAGAATGGATATTTATTTATGAGTTCAACAAATTTTCTTGTTAAATGAAACATAGCTTTTTTTTTTCAACATATCTTTTTGTAGTGAATAGGTTACAATAATTCCAACTCTACTGATTGTTTGCTGATAACTGATTTCTTACATAAATAAAAAGTATTTATTTTTTAAATTTAAAGTAATATATTATAATTTTAATTAATCTTTTAAGGCTTTGTCCGAAAATTATTGAATAGAAACCAACACAAATTTTGATGCAATAAAAAAGGAATTAGAACAGTTGCTAAAAATTTGTTTTAGCCATTTGTGTCCAATAGTTTCGAAATTATGCAGCCAAATTCTAAGAGCACCGAAATCTGCTATTTTCAGTCTTATTAGGGGAGGGGGACCATCCTAATTTTATCATATTTATTAGGGGGAAGAAAGTGAAACCGAAAATAAAGTAGATATTTGGATATTGGCTTAGTTTAATATATAGGTATTAATAATATTAAATAATGTTTACTTTTTCAAATAATTATTTAAAAAAAGAATAAAACGAGAAATCGATTTAAAACATAAATCTGACTCCCTAAAATCTAAATGTAATTATTTGTATTGGTAAAATATCAGAAAGGATGGGAATTGATAAGGATTTCAGAAAGTTTAAGAAAATTCTTGATTTATAGAGTAATAAAAAGTCATTTTTGAAAAGCAGATTAAACTATGAATGGATGGATACTTTATGGAAGTGTAATTGAGTAAAAATATATACGAATAAAATAGAATAATTACCCCATGAAAATATTCAATGTTATCATTAAATTTTTATAATTAGTCATTTAAAAAATGAAATGGAAATTTCAAGTTTTATAAGTCAATTTTTTGTTTGCGATTCTTTATGCTAAAAAAATTTAATGTAAAAGCTACATTAAACCTTTTACCAGATGTTATTTATCTTCCATATAGAAGAATAAAATCTTTAGTTCTTCCGACTGAATAAAAAAAATTCACCGTGATAATTATATTCGATTGAGGATTTTTTTTCCACATCAATCATCTTTAACATTTTCTAAATAATTTAAAAATTATTTTAATGTATTTTTATTTCATATTAGTTAAAGTTTTTCAAGATAAACAGGTAAATATTTAGAATTCGAAACAGGATGTAAAGAGCAAAATAACGGAAACGTCAAGCCATGAGGTTTTCGTGAATATGGGTTTAATTAAGGAGAATAAAGAAGCAGATAAAAATAAATACAAAGGGTATTTCTCGATAAGGAAGAGTTTTTGTTAATAGTAAATATTTTTTTTCTTCCTTTTTTTCAGATTTTCTTTCCATAAATGAATATAGAAATAACGAATGTAGAATTTTGGATTCATCATTCGACAAATATTTTAGATTACTTCTTTCGGAATACATATTTTTATGGATAGCTAAAAGTACCCAGCATTAAATTATTGAATTAATTTATGAAATGTAAAAATTAAAAGAAAAAAATTCAAGAATAACCTATTTTCTTAATTTGATAACATATTTTGAAAACAGACAGACAGCAAAATTTTGTAATCAGAGGATTCTTAGGGTGAGAAATTATTTAAAAGAAGAAAAATTAAAGAATATAAATGGAAAATTTCAAAATGGTATGAAAATAATTATTATAACAAAACTTCTTATGCAAATACAATTTACATGTATTTATGGGAGAAGCATCATTAAATTAAATGATATATCTTGATTGATTTCAAACTTTACAGATTTTGTCCAATAAGAAGCTCTGAAAGTTATTCCACAGATAGTACACAATGACTTCCTTCATTCATCAATGAAAAAATATCCAGAAAGGCATACCAATTGGTTTCAGATCGTTGTCAAAACCAAGTCACGAAACGAATGGAGAAATGTGATATATCTAGATTACAATTTTTATTCTTATAGCGAGTATTATACGTAAAAGTCAGGCTAACGTTAAGATATTGTAGAAGAAAGAATAAAATAATTTCTTCTAATTTACTTTATTGCATTAATTGTGGTAACATGTATTCAACTTATTTTCCAATAGTAGAAACTTCAAAAGCTTTAATTAACTTAGCATGTCTGCAAATCAAATCACATGAAATCGGTGAAGTTATACATCGTTCAAATTTGGTTTTTCGGTGATACACTTGTGATGAATGCTATTTGAGATAAAAAATTTAACTTCCAAGATTCGACAGAAGTCTCAGGTGGTAGATCAAGAACAAAGTATAAAAGAAAAACATTAATTATATAAACTTAACTTTCTTACTTGAAGCATATTTTTTTTTTGTAAAAAGGTATATATAAAAAATGTAAGAAGAGAAAACAGATGTCAAATATGTAAGCAATTATAAACATTATTATCTCATACATACCTCGTAAACGAAATATATTAGTGTGAAATAATTTGCTCGATCGCATAATAAACAATTTGATTTAGAACTGAAATCATTTTTTATTAGTTATTTAAAGAAAGAAAGCACATATTTTCAGGATCCTTATTCACGTATAAGTATGAAATTAAAATTTGCGTGATACAATTTTCTTGAAACTATAATTTGCAATTTATGCTTATTATATATTTTTGAAGTATATTTAAACCTTTACCTTGGAAAAATTACTGCTGAATAAACAGAAAAAACCCTTAGTTACTCTTTTCGCTTAACTTTGATTTTAACTTTTCGCTTAAATTTGATTTAGATTTTCTTCAAAATTCTATTTATTTATTTAGGACACTGTTTATTCATAATGAATTTCATCCCGGATGTATTTCCGATGAAAGACCAGATGCGATAAAATAAAAATGGCAGCAAATGAGTCAAAAATAATTTTTTTGAAGATTTAAAGAAAATAAATAAATTCTTATCAGATAAGCATTTGCTCCAAATCTAATCTAAGATTAGCTGCAGAAACAAATAAAACAAATATTAATTTCAACTGACTGCAAAGTTGTTAAATGCGAAACTTTTCCTATCTAATCTTGTTTTTTAAAGTAGCTCAAAATGGAACATTGTCAAATCATTATTAGCGAGATGTTTCGTCTCCATATATCAAAATAAAACAGCTGAAAATGTAATTTTTTATAAACACTATTTATTTACATTACAAAAAGACAGCTGAAATTATTTTAAACAGCTGTTTAAAAACATTTCCTATTCAACAAATATTCTAAACAATTTCTTCTCTCTGATTTTGTGTACATTAAATATGATATTTAGATAAATGAAATGTTACTTTCACATGAATATGTTTCGACAACGATTATCGTAAAACTGATTATCGCGAAACTTTATACGTTTCGGAAGATGAAAAAAAAATTAAATCGATGCTTTAGCATTTTTAATATGAATAACATAAAAATCAATGAATAGATGAATAAAAATATGTTAAACAAGATGTGCATTTTAGAAAAGAAAAAAAGCATAATGCACTGAAAAATATTTACAATTAAACTCTTTATTATGACTTACTAATTCTAAAATCTTCAAAATGACAGATTCGTACATCCGATTTCTGTATCTACTACGGACTAGGTATATCTATCTTCTTTCCTTCCGATCTACTTGATAGGTCATGTTTGAGATCAAGCGCCAAATATATATCCAAATATTGGGTCGTTCGAAAAGTAATTTCGTTTTTTCTCGACAAAGGATTTAATTGTATTTTTTTATTCCAACTTCACACTTAAGACGTATAATCATTGTATGTTTTGAGAGGTGATGTAGCAATACTTGTTTGTAAAAACGTTCAATTGATTTTGCGCAGTAGTTTTTGGTAGATGCCCTTTTAAATAGGGAAAGCAATAAGCAGCAATTTCGTCATATTTCACTTTTTTCCTGTAGGAAAGGTAAAAATGCTGTTCAAGCCAGAAAGAAATTAACCGATGTGTATGGAGAAGATGCGTTGACAATAGGACAGTGTCGGAACTGGTTTACAAAATTTCGATCCGGCAATTTTGATGTCGAAGATGCACCACGTTCCGGATGGCCGGTTGAAGCTGATAAAGACACGATAAAGGTAATAGTTGATGCAAACCGGCGAACAACAACACGTGAGATCGGTGAGAGTTTAAATTTATTGAATTCAACTGTTTATGACCACCTGAAAGGCCTGGGTTTAACCTCGAAGCTCGATATTTGAGTTCTCCATGTCCAGAAGGCCTGGGTTTAACCTCGAAGCTCGATATTTGAGTTCTCCTGTGATTCGCTCCTCAAATGTCACAAAAATGAACCACTCCACCATATTATCCAGATCTGGTTCCTTCAGATTGTTATTTGTTCCGGTCAATGCAAAATTTTTTGGACGGTAAAACCTTAGTCTCAAATGAAGACGTCAAAAATCACCTTGGATTAGTTTTTTGCCAGCAAATTCCAAAAATTTTATGAGCGTGGAATCATGCCTCTACCAGAAAGATGGCAAAAGGTTTTGGATCAGAATGGGCGATATATAATTTAATAAAATAATTATTCATTATACGAGGATCGTCTTTCATTTTCACCAAAAAAAAACGAAATGACTTTTCGAACAACCCAATACAAGATTGGAATCATATCTAAAATGGTGATAAGATTTGAAATGGAAGATGTTAACTGCAAATACATAAAAAGAGAATGCTGGAATCGAGTGAAAATTAAGGATCAACATCTTTATTATGAATATTATGCATGTAAATTATACAATATTAACACTCGTATTTATAAATTTAGAATTACTCTTGGACTAGAATTCGTCATTTATGTTTTATATTTCGTATTAATTCTTTGATGTATTTTGTCATTCACTGGTTGCTCTTACCAATTAATTTCAATTGTTATTGATTATAGTGAACTGGAATCAGAGAAAAAATTGAGAAATCAATAGGATAGTTTCCAGAACACTCTTTATATTTGGAAAAGGATAAAAAACTATTTAGTTGCATTTCTGTTTCTCAATGCCTTTTGTTTTCTTATTTAGAAAATTAGAAAACATCTGAAGTAAATAAATACTTAAGAGTTACTCTAGAACATCACAATATACTGGTAGAAAAATTGTGTATAATCATATGAATATACATTTACATAGATAATTTATTGTATTTAATAGAATACAAAATAAATTTAATCATCAAAACGATAATAATTCTTCTCCTTTATTCACTATAAAGAATACTCTGCATTCTTTCTAGCACCATATTGGATATCTTTGCAACTATTCACAATCGATACACGGTTTTATAACTCATATAAACCATTAAATTGGCTGTTGAGTGTTCTTTGCATCTTTAATTTTAGGATTTAATTTTTGACTTCTGATTTTATGTGAAATTTAATTAGAGGTGAAAAACTTCTTTCATACGTAAACTGTTATTCACTATAATACTAATTTTTGAATCTTTTTTAAGCAAATAAAAATTGATAAGTATATTTGAAATATTAATAAAATCATATTTTGTGTTATATTTTCCATGAAATATATTTTTCAGTATGCTAGATAACAATATTTTCTAAATTTCTATTATTTCATAACAAATTTGAAAAAATAAACATATATAAAAATGTAAATTGTTTCAGTTTTAAACACATTTTTTTTATAACTTAGATTACAAGTTTGACTTTCTACACCTTTCTAAGTAAAACATGTATTATGAATTTTATTATTTTTAGTATATAAATTTTAAAATATTTGATACTGTAGTATACTTGTTTGGATATATAAAGGGTACTTAATAACAAATTCAATCAAGAGGTCAGTGTAAAAAATCCTACATCTGAAAATGCTTACATTAATTATTTTTGGCAATTAATTTCAGTACATTAAATAATGTTAATAATTTAAAAATTAATATTTAAGTATTGAATTTTATGCCTAAATAGTCAAACAATAAAATAGTGCTTTGACAACTATCCTTGAAATTGAATGGACACAGACTTTTGCAATATCCGAATAACGAAGTCTACATGGCAAGGTGTTTTCACTATCATACAGAGAAAGACAATGAATTAAAGCATCAATGTCGTTTACGATTTATTTTTAGATATTTTCAGGGTGAAAATATATTAACCTGCAAGTGATACTAAAATATTTGCATGCAAAAATGCTAAGTGAAAGTCGTGTTTCACGTCTCCCAAGGTTGAAAGCGAGCTAAAACGAACAAATCAAAAGATGTGAGCATAAAAGTTGAAACTCAATGAAGCTATTTCTATATTAAGTGACAAAAATTTTACAACTATAAAACTGGGTATTTTCATTCCGGATAAATCCTTTTGTGGTACTTTGAAAGTACTTAAGAAACAAAATGAGAAAAAAAGAATTTTATTCATAGTATAAAGATTTATGAAATAAAGGTTTTACCTGATTAAAAAGATCCTTTAAGAAGCGACTGTTTTAAAAAGACAAGATTTTGACAAACTGTTACAAAGTAATTAACATTGCGAGTAAAATACTCTTAATAAAGATAAAGTTATAGCAAAATTGAAAGGGTAGTAATTTATAAAGAGTTTTAATTTGCATGCGATTCATTGGTTGTGCTTAAACATAAGTAGAAATTCTTTCCTTCAAATTTTATTTGATCATGGAAATTATCTAATGAAGTATACAACACTGATTCCTTCCACTAACACAGATTGTATAGTTGGTAGGTATGCAAAGATAATATTATCAGAGCATTTAAAAAAATCTTCATTTATAATTATCATTATCAGATATCCGATTCACAGCTACCAAAAAGTATTACAGAACAAAAAAAAAACCGATTTATTTTAATGTTAAAAAAATCGGGAGCATTTATTAACATTCTATATATAAATGATTCTCCCCAATGGGATTTAATAAGTGAATTTAGAGTTTGCATATCAATACATCGAATAATTAAAATATTAACTTTAATTAATTAATTGTCGACTTGTCTCTGCAACACGTGCGTTAACATGCGCAGCTTTATAAAGCGAATTCACTGTTAAAAAGTATATCCCGGTCAGAAGCATGAGTAAACGTCGCAGTTTACTTGTTTTGGGGAAACAAAGCATTTGAATAATTTTTGAAGTCGGAATGATGGTGAGTATTCCTCAGGCGGGTGGTAATTGTCTCTGGAATAGCAATTTTTTTAAAAAAAATCTTCCCGTTAAACAGTTAATGGAATCTTAAAAAAGTACTAGTTAAGCAAAAAAACTTTTCGGTAAAAAGCTAAAACTAGGACGTATTCTTTGTGATTAAAAATTAAGCTAGATGACAGATATGCACTGTATTCGGTAGAAGAGCTACAATGCAGTAAACCCCAGCGCAATACACCTTAGGATCATAAAATGTTCGAAAAATATTAGTTATCTTTCAAAAATTTGGTTTTTAGTAGTTTAAGAACCGACAAATAATCATTTTATTTCTTTTGTTGCCGAAAAAAACCCCTAGCGGCTATGAACTAAGGAACACCGACATTAGATATTTGACGAATTGGAAATTTTTGTTTGGCTAGACAGTTCATATTTTTACTCCCTTTTTCTAAAGGAATGGTCCGTGTATGAAACATTTTAAGGATGAACTGAGATCTTTACAGAGCTTCAAAATAACTTTATCCAATAATGAAAACAGAATCTTCCGTTCTGTTAGTAAGGAGCAATATTTCTCTTTCACAATTTCAAAACCATGTAGAGCTCATATATCGAGACAACTGTCTTAAAAAACATGAGTTATTCAACATATTAGCGCTGCGTAAAAAAGTGTACTTAGTATTTTGGTCATTACATATACATTTCCTATTAGATTAAATTCTTTAATTTTGCTTCAAGATCTATTTATGATCAATGTAGTAGAGTCGAAAAAGGAAAATGTCTATGAACAACAAGAATTCAAAATATAAAAAACAGTAAAAGAAAAAGAAAGAAATACCATTTAGAGGATGCGCAATGTAGAATAAGTATAAGTGATTCAGTAATTCAAAAAGTTTTACTATAAAAAATCGGAAGCAATAACTTTTAAATAGTAGAAGCAATACATAAAAAATTCAAAGTATGCACATACACTGAAAAATTGACCTATACGCTGACACACATATAAAAGTTAACCCACAGGGTAATGCCTCTAATGCAAGCATGATCTTGTAAAAAATGTATTGCTTCTTCTTCAACATGTATGAAAAAATAAAGAGGAAGTATTGATTTCTAACCAACCGAATTAAACCTGTGGCTGGGGTAGAATGCAAACTGAAGAGTAATACGCCTCAAAGACCAGTACGTCTCCTAGGGGGCCCTTCAGGCAATTGATAAAACTTTCAGATATCGGCACAGCGTAATATTTTCATTATGAATGGCAAATGTTACGGGCAAATATCCAAACGCGAAAAAGAAGCAGTAAAGTTCAAATTTGTGCAATTTCAATAAATAAATTTGTAAAAATTTCAATTTTTTTATTTCAGTGGTAGAAATAGCTTAAACACTAGTTTAATAAAAACAGTTGCATTAAAAATCATTTCCATCAAACAAATGTTTAATATAAAGCTATCATGAGCTGCCACGGAGAAATATAATATCTCAAGAGTAGTTGAAACCTCAGTCACCTTTTAAAATGGAAATTTTGGAGAAGGAGTTGAAAAATATTTCCTTTGGTTTCTATTTTTTGTAAGATAAAACATGTGATATCTCTCAATTACCATAAGTCGTGCTATTATTTTCTTTTTTCATAAGTAATAAATCCTTACATTTAAGAGATGTTAATAAATTGGAATAAAAAATTAGGAGAATATAATACATGAAGTTATAAGAAGTTGAAAAGAGAAACTTAAAATTGTAAGAGAACAGACATATATGCCTAGTGGGAAGGAAGAAATCTTAATAGCGTAGTAGGATAGCAATTTTTCCAGCCTGTATGCAGATATTGTACAAATTTCTATGGATATAACTAGGTTAAACAAGATATAGCAAACACATATTAATTTATCACTTCTCTATTCTATTCAAAAATATTTATTCAAATATTTGGGTAACATAGGAGAAAAAAACCTTTCCACAATCTTTAATGAGAAGTACCAGGTCAAGGTTTTTTGAAGAGCTCCTTATAAGTTCCGTTATTTTACTTGCGTTGCCTTAATTTGGTTGATCATTGTTTAAATTAATTACTTTGTGAACTTAAAGATAAATTTGTGTGTTCAGTGCATAAATGTTGGTCCTTTTATTCAAACTAGATCTCTCTTTTCTATATTAAATACATTATAAACGAAAACAAAGAGCCGCTCCAATTACACTCTGGAGAATTGAAGTTTAGATTTTCTGAACTTTCATCCAAGAGCTTCTAAAACACGGAAGTCCAACCAAGGAAGGTGAGAGCGGATAAGGTGAACAAGTTTTGAAATTAAAAAAATGGTATTTTCCCCAACAATGGAAAAATTAATCTGTTAAAAACTACAAAAAAGAAACAATAAGATTTGAATAAACACTAATATGAACTTCTGATATTTGTTTCAGATGGCGGATGAATAATTATTCAGAGATGACTTTTTTAGATCAAATATCGCTAATCATTATTTTGAAATTTTTATATCAGCTATTGACCAATTTAGAATTTTTATTAAAAATCAGGTGTTTTTTTTACTGCTGGGAACAACTAATCAAAAATTGGACCTCTTTAGACTGAAATGTCAAATGAATTTAGTGAAAAGATAATTGAAATTAAAGCACTATGGATGAATAAGAATGAAACGCAATCGAAGAAAGCATTTTAAATTTCGAGGTGTCTGAAATTCACAATATCAATTAACGATCATGCAAATATAAAATATCACAGTAATAAATTAACGTTTTAAAACTAACTTCATTTAACATGCGTACGTTGAATGGGCTTAACTCGACCCATTTCAATAATTTATTTTATTATGTGTCTTTTCTTTAACAGGTTAGAAAAATAAACTTCAAAGAACTTTTAAACTACTATTTTAACACTCTTATAACCGTCTTAGGATATAATTGACCGAAATGCAAGGAAAAATCTTAGCACTTTTATCTTCTTGCTTTAGAGATATTACTCTATTTTCCAATTCAAATTTACTTACGAATGAAATATTAATTATTTAATAATATATAGTTTAAAAAATATCTACTATTTTATGTTGTCAGTTTAAAAAGAATTAATTTCAATTATTTAAATCATCAAACAAATGCAAGAAAAATGGTGATCCAATAACTTTAGGAATTTTTATAAACTTATATTTAATATCTACGTTCTTGTTAAAATGATTAGCATTATATGACATAACAAAAAATATTTATTAACTAAAAATATTCTCCCATTTCATAATTCTTTTTTAAATTGCAATGTTGCTTTAACGCATTTTTGGATTAATCTTTGAAGAACAGACAGAAGTTTTGAAAAAGAAATATTTTCTATCATATTGAACGTTGCATTCCAACAGCAATAGTCATATTTCGATTCTTCATTCTAAACGTGATACTCCAGAAACAATTTTGTATAAAAATATTTTTTTTATTTGCGAAAAAAAAATTAAATTTCCTTCATATTAAAATCAACATTTCGATAATCAGAATAAAATGTAAGTATTTATTTAAAAAAATGAACTCTTTTTTTTAAGTAAATGGAATATATTTTTATATTTTTAATGTAATGTAAATGATTAACAGAAATTTGCTGTATTTGAATTTTTTATTTCAAATTAACATTTCTCCATTTAAATATTAGAAATTTAATAATTAACTATGGAATTTTAGAGGCAATAATCGACATTGAACTAATGCTAGTTTCCGTCATTTTTCTATTTTTTAATGTTTTGAATATTTTTTCCCTCCTTAATTAAAACTATTGATAAGTAAACTTCTTTATGATGCGAAATTTTTATTTTACTACATTCCGTATTTATTCTAAAATCTTTTTTTCAATTTATAGAATTTTTAATTTGTTTTTTATTTTAGTTCATTTAGATTATGAATTAGTTTCAATTTATACCGGATATTTTTAAATAATAAAAAAATATTCATATGGGCTAAACGGAAAGTCAGTTCTTTAATGTGCACTTTTAGTTAAAACGAGAGAATGTATAATTGTTCCAAAATATTTGTGTAATTTATTTTACGATAGAAAATTGAATTAAAAATACTAAAATTGAATAGAAATAAAATTTATCAATTTTTTGTCTTTTTTTTCTTTACAAATTCATTATCTTCCGTCATAATACATTTTAAAAAGAACTGGAAGAACATATTTACAGCATAAATAAAACATTTGATTGCAAGATATAACTCCATATCAAATACTACTAATATTAATATATATGATTACGTGCTAAGTAATATATACAATTTGGGATTCAATATTTACATTAATATAAATCAAATAACATCGAATAACAGTGATAACATATAATAAATTATTAACAACGCATCATCCATCTGTGGCGAAGACAAGGCCATAAATAGACAATAGTGAATTAAACAGATATTTAGCATGCAACGTTCCAGTATAATTCATTCTCATTTCTCTATTATTCATATAAACTGTGCAGTAGCAAACCAAGCGAAAGCAAATTGATTTACAATTCAAATTTCATTGAAACTTAATCAAAAAGCCCCCAAAATCAAACTAATCAAGTCAACCTAAATTTAGTTAACATTTTTTTTAGTTTATAATCCCTCCCTATTAACATGAGAAAAAAATAAACATGAAATCAAATTACACATTTCACGAATGTTCCTGAAAATAAACACAATGACGTCGAATAAACCCACGCCTTTTGATCGATTCCTTTTAAATACACATGTTATGCAAATAATTTCAAAATTTAGATTTCTCAAACGATTCTCAAAAATGCTCTCAATAATCATTAAAAAGATAAAAGTTATTAAGGAACAGTATCTTATATTATGAATACAAATAAGATTATTTGTTACAAATATACTATGATGATAGTGAATACTTACATGCAATTTGAGGAGGTTGTAAAACTTTGATTTCGCTAGTTAATTACAGCGAATTTTCCACCTCTTTGAATTCGAAACACGAGCTCATGACAGCTGAAGCACGTCTCGCAATAAGTGGCATCCTATCCATCGGAGGAATCCGGAAAAATGAAACCACGAGTCTAGAATAGTGTATTGAAGGGATTCGTTCCTCCCCCCTTTGATTTCCAAGTGACAAGCTGATGAATCTTTGAACTAAAGAGAGAAACGGAAAATTCACGAAATCCTACAGCACTCTCCGTGATGAAGGCTTAAATGACCGGCTGCTAATCCGTTTGTTTTGGTTAGAGCATGGAAGAGGGCGTTTTCTGTCTCAGACAGGCGTCTAGGATTGGCGAGATTCGCCTGTTTGGCAATTTTTGCCAACTTCATGAATTGCTCATTTTAGGAAGTTAGCCGATTGCTGAAAGTGTTAAAGTAACAATATTAAATGAAATTATGGCTTACTGATGATTATAGTTGTTCCAAAGTTGTGTTATTTCACACTATACTATATATGTGGTAAAAGAATGGCACTCTATTACAGTTAATGTTTTTTGGAAAGAATGCTTTCTTTTCTTTCTAATAGTGAATTCTTTAGTTGTTTCCTCAAATTTTCTATGAAAAGAAGTAATGTTATTTTTACTCCGGTTGATTTGAATTACAGGGAATCAAATCCAATTCATTAGAAATCAAAACAACTAGCTTTAAATCAATAAAGACAACTAAATTATACATTTGTAAGTTAGTTGCTAGGAAACAGCCTATTAAATGGATTACACTTAAATGAAAGGAGCTTTTCAAAAATGAGTGAAAGGCTGTTAAGAAAATTATATGGTTTGAGAGAAAACGTGGAATTTTACATAGCACATGAACAAAAATTGGAAAGAATTTTATAATTCGTCAAATTTTCCTCAATATAAAACAAAACGTTTTTGCCGTCAGTGGAAAATATAGAGTAATAAAGCATTATTAATGATTATGTTTCAAGAAGTAAGAACATAAAAAAAGGATAAACAGAAAAATTTATTAGAATTATTGCTTACTTGCCAGTTCATCTAAATTACCATAATACTATAGATAATATATAGAATTCTAAATTAATGGAGAAGCCCTTCATTTTCTCAATTCATTAAAAAAACGCTGTGATCATTGTCAATGAAAAATGTCCGCCAAAATGTATCCTTACTAAAAGCTATTAAAAAACGCTGGATTAACTGGAAAGTAACACTCAAGCCAATATTTAAAAAAATCATCAGGATTTCTGATAAATATCACACTTTCAAACGAAAATAAGAAGCACAATACTCAATTCAATGTTTTGATTCTGTTGTAAAGTTAACATCCCTCACAGCTCAGAAGTCAAAGGTGCAGCAGAAGTTAGAGAGATTAGGAAACTGTGTGTGTGTGTGGCGGGGGGATTTTCAGTAACTGCGAGTTTTTTTGGTTGGTTGTAAAGGATGGATCATTTTCGTGGTACAGACGTCATTATCAGTACCGCATCAACTATTATGAACAGCACCACCTGTGGTTATTATAAAAAAATCGCAATGTTTTTGTCGAAGGGATAAGAGGACTAACTTTCGAATCTGGAACATACTTTAGCACTGTGCGCATCACTTAGCCAGTAAAAACTCCACTCCTGTAGGTAATTAAATTCTCTTCTTATTAACGTATTCACGAATAATTAATAACATGTCTGGCCTGTAGGGAACGATCTAGCCACCTGGTATTTCCATGTATTCAACACATTTGTAAATCTGTGCCCTGTAAATCTATTTTTTAAATCCTAAATGAATGTTTGTTTGAATTTATAAAGGACTCATTGACCAAAAATGTCTTATACACCCCTGCCGTAAAACCCCATAGAAAATTTGGGAGTTGGCCCGGGATTTATTTCGAATTACCCCGTCAGTTATTAAAAAGAAAAATGATTAGGCAAATTGTCGGTATTATTTTAAACTGCCTCTAATTTCTAATGTATTGTCTCTAATTACTAATACGCCACCTCCCATTGCTTCTGTTGGTCCATGGCTTCAAATTCTGAAGTCTAAGTGTTCCATGTCAATGGTTCGAAGGTGTCATCCGGAGCTGAGCTATTTTCGTCGAGTTCTATGTCAACGGTTCAAGTACCTTCGTCAAGATTCTATCTTCAGAGATCGGATTGGCACAAATACTTGGAGATTTATGAAGTATCATCGTTTAAACTCGCCACTACTTCAGCACTAGAGTTGAAATTTCAACCTTCAAAGAGCGCTAACCTCTGAAACGCTGGTTTGCCACCGTTGCACTAACTACATCTGTTCGATCTTGTTCGGAACGTCGATTTCCGGGTTGACATTTTTGAATAAAGGAAACAACTAATGCGTGTTTGGTTTACAGCTTCCCGTGATCGGTGATTAAGAGACTAAAGGTACTGTACTGTTTTCTCTTTTTTAAGGAATGGGAGACCGAGACTCATAACTGTTTTACTGTAATATTGCGTATCTCTGTTTAGTGCAGTGTAATTTTAATACATCTAAGTGTCTTAGTTAATTCTGTAGTTGCTTGTTTTGAGACATAAGAGTTTTACTAAATTGTCTGACTTAAATGAATCAAGGAGTGTTCATGAATATGATTTTAAATATGCCAAATTAAATTGGTGCTGTATCTTTTAAATTTTTGTTTTATTTTAGATGAGTATGAATTGCTTTATTCCATGTATTTTATGTTTCTTGAACTGAATTGTAGGGAACGGAGGCAATGAGTTTTTTTAATCTATTAGTTTTGTGTATAACTCTGAATTTTAGTGTCGTGGCTTCATTGGCTATTTGAAACTTTCATTCGTTTCGGTTTCAACTTTCATTTTAAAAATAAATCGCTCCTAATTCATAAGTGTTTTGGTCTTTTCGAACCCAGTATTGCATAGTTTTATTGGGCTAAAATGAGTTTCGTTGGACTGTTTTATAATTGCTGGGCGTTTTTGGGGTAAACAGTATTGCACCATTAAATAGGTTAGAGAATTTAGATTTTTTTTCTAGTTGAGTGATTCTAATAAGTAACTTTGTATACAATAATAACATATTTTGGAATGAGTCATTGCGAAGATCTTTTTACCCTTGTTGCTGAATAGGACATAGAAACTGACCCCATTATGACTATTCAGAAATTAAGGGATCTCATAACTTTAGACAGTGATAGCTGTTATGAGGAATTCGCCAAAAAACATGTTTTTGACTATCGTTGAGGGACGGAAAGCCAGGGAATCACAGAAGGATAAACAACACAAGAACGAGAATGAGTTGAAGAAAATTAGAATAAAAACACAGATAGAGAAACAAAGCCCTTCTACAACCAAAACCTTATCGGGTAGGGAAATGACGCAGTTTCTCCACCGTTTCTAAATTGAGGAAGTTATTAGCTTGTACTCAGTTCTTTTCTAACGTCAAGTTCACAGCATCTCTAAAGACTATTGAGTGTCTTCCCTGTTGGGTCTATTACCTCCGGAAATTTGTCACATCATCGCTCGAGAACCTGACCATGTCAAAGATCCACTTCTCAAGAGATTCAATCATAAGAAAAATCAAGATCATGCTTATAGAGGACGTTATAACACAGATTACGAAAAACACTAGTCTCAACACTACTAGGCATGCCCAGATTAACTATTCAAATTGAATCAAGAAACTTGCGAAGGATAGATTTTCTTTACCTTCCATCGAAGATCTCTTGAATACATTGCAAGAAGCAAATTTTTTTTCTAAATTAGATCTCTGCAGTGGCTTTTTCCAAATCGAAATAGATGAAGACTGAAGAAAGTACACTTCTTTTATTGTCCCTGATGGACAGTTCGAGTTCAACGAAGCACCGTTTGGACTAAGCACAAACCCTGGAGTTTTTCAATGTTACGTATCAAGTATTTTTGGAGATCTCACTCGCAAAAGAATTGTAATTAGCTATTTAGATGATCTTGTAGTCCCTGCAAAAGACGAAAAGGAATTTCTGGAAAAACATATAATCGTATTTAAGGTATCTAAAAGATATGGATTGGAAATAAAGCTCAAGAAATGTCAGTTCTTAAAAAAAGAAAATCGAGTTTTTAGGCCACGTAGTTGACAACGGGACAATCAAGCCATCTGCCGCAAAGATGCTCGCTGCCCCAAAATTTCCGCAGCCAACGAAGGTGAAGAAGGTGAAAAGTGTTTTAGGATTAACTGTTATTTTCGAGAACGGAAAGTTGCAACCAGTTTAGTATATGGTAAAGAAAACAAGTCCCGCCGAAAAAAAATGATAGCTATGAATTGGAAGTTCTCACAATCGTTACAGCACTGAAGAAATTTCGTGTCTAACTTCTGGATTAACAATCAAGATGGTAACAGACTGTTCTAAATTTCAGGGAACCTTTCAGAAAAAAAAATTGATTACGCGTATAGCCAGATGGGTTCTTCAACTAGAAGAATTTGATTATAATATAGAATGCCGGTCTGAAAGCCGAATGCAAAATGTAGATGTTCTTAGTCGGCATCCAGTAATGATACATTAATTGGGAAATTGAAGAAAGCACAGGATGAAGATGAGAATACCTAAACTTTGAAATCACTTTTAAAGAAACAGGAGACAGAGGTATTCTTTGAATGAAACGGAATACTTCACAAATATTTAAAAGGACGAGAATTAGTCATAAACCCCGAGATGATACAGGTTGAGTTGATTAAGCTTACCCAAGAAAAAGGTCATTTCTCAGCTTCTAAAATAGAAGAAATTGTAAAACTGGAATTACTTATTCCGAATTTATCTAACATTGTTAAGTTATTGTTAACTGTGTCTCTTTTATCTTGGCAAATAAGAAAGTAGGTAAAAAAGAAGGTATCTTAAATCCTATTCCCAAAGAAAATATTCTTTTGAGCACTTACCACATTGATTTCATAGGTCCACTGCCCTCAACAAATAAAAATTATTAGCACATTTTCACGGTAATAGATGCATCCACCAAATTTACTTGGGTGTATTCTGCAAAGACTGTCAGTTGAAAATGTTGTCGAAACACTGAAACTACAACAGAAAACCTTTAGCAATCCTATTAGAGTTATATCTGATAGAGGTTCTGCTTTTACTTCAAAACTATTTAAAGATTACTGTGTTAAGGAAAATATCCATCATTTTCAAACTGCCGCATGAGTTCCTTGAGGAAATGGTCAGGTCGAAAGGATACATCCAACTTTGATCCCAGTTCTCACCAAATTGTCACTTGAGGATTCAACGAAATGTTATAGGTTTGTCTATAGACTGAAAAGGATTCTTAATTTTACCATATCTCGAAAGTACGAAATGGGCACCATTCGAATTGCTGATAGATACCAAAATGAAAAACACGGAAGATATTAGTCAGGCACCTATTACTGGAGGAAATGGCGGAGGAGTTGCAAGAACAACCTTTTTTACGAAAAGACACCAAGAAAACATCGAAAATAATCAGTCTGAAAATAGAAAAACGTATAAGAAGAAAGAACCCAAGTATAAGATAGGCGATTTGGTAGCTATTCAAAGGACCCAATTCGGCGCAGGACTTAAACTGAGATCAAAATTCTTGGGTCCCTATAGAATCACCAAAGTGAATCTCAGAGATAGGTGCGAAGTTGAAAAAATAAGTCATCACGAAGGGACACATATTACTACTACTTCTGACGATTTGATGAAATATTTATCCGTTAATTGAATTCTGGGAGTTAGTTGTATTGTTTTTTTTTCACTGTTTTATGCTAAGGTTCGTTTGAAACAAGTTCCTAGTATTCGTTTGATATAATTACTTTTGCATCCTTTTGGAATAATCGTATCTATATTCGTATCATTTTTCATAGTTCATAAACCTCTTTGGGGAATCTGCTGTGTCCTGAGGTTTGGATCATTCTTCTGCTGTGGAATATTTCAGTGTGCCTTGCATGTTTTGTTTCAGGTTCGGTATTTTGAATTTGGAATGCATATTTACATCTATACTATTTTAGCATCTCTTAAAGCAGTGCACAACTGGGACAAAGTTTTCTCGAGGCCTCTTCAAAATTTGAAATAAAGCTGGAAATGGGCATCCCGTTTTAATTGAGACTGATTCAAAAGAGCGGGAGTAAAGGAATTGACTCGGGCTGATTAAATGTGAATATAAACAATCTTATAATTGTAAAAAGAAGTTTGTGTCATCTTGCGTACAAGTTACTGCATAGTCGTTAGAATTTTTTGAAAAATGTATGCTCGTTGGGGTTTTTTGGCTACTGCCTGAGGGATACAGACTTTCTATTCGGCTTTTACTTGCAGCATCTTTTTCAGAATTATAATGTATGAGAAAACGTATTTAACCGGATAATAACTGGTGATATGAGGGATCATGAGTTGAGTATTATCAAGCCGAAATGAAAAGTTCTTTAGAGCTATGGAAGCTGGCCTTTTAATCTCCAATTAAAAATTCAACTTTATATTCTCAGATGATGAAGAATACTTATGGTTTTGGAATTTTTTTTTAAATGTTACTTTCTTTTTTTAATATGGAGATGTGAATGTTATGTTTTACTGTAACTTCGGACTGTAGTTCTAAGTAATTTCAATGATTGATCAAAATTCCAAATATTTGCCATACGACACATTCAGGGTCCATTTTTTGAAGCGTGGAACATGAAATATTAATGTGGCCAAAACAGCAACCCAAATATTTTTATACAGTTGATATTGTGATATCGATGAAATTATGGGAAAAATGCATAAATATTTGGAAAGATTATATTGAAAAAAAAACCATTTTGATGCAATTATCACTTCAAGTTACCTTTAAATTATATTTTAAGACTTACGTAGGGACTTCGCTCTTGTTTCAGAAATAAGACATTATTTTCAAGCATCATTATCAGTCTAATAATGATGCTTTGAAATCCGTTAGTTAAAATCAGATAATTTTGCAAGGCAGGGGTCACACTAACGCTGAAAAAATAATGGTAAATAAGTTTTCGTATTAAGTGAGAAAGCATACAATTTATAAAATATGCTTTGATTTAAATACTAAAAATGAAATGTTCTTTATGAGAAACGTTTTAATGCATTAGAAAAATATATTTATAAACCACTCATAAAGGGATTTGTATAGAGTTTAACTGATTTATGTTTATACAAATCAGTCTTACATTTTTTTCTCCACTCATTCATTTGTTTTAAGCCTTTTTTTTCCTTGTTTTCTTCAGGATTTCACTTTGGTTTAGTTTTGCTGTTATGCCTGTAACTGAACACGTACAAATACTCCGTAATCGCTTTCTTTCAAGCCCCTTTAAATTCAAAATGGTGTCTAGTATGACCAGAGAAATAGCGTTTAACTATAGTGAAAGAAATATACTGAATTTATTGAGATAGGCTATAGCGCTCTTAGCTGAGAAATAAAGAAGTTACAAAAATAATTTTAAAAATAAGGGAAATCTACAGACTAATTCTGTTGGAAAATTATAGGCTATATCATAACAAAAACACTGGAAATGTTTTATGATGTTTCAGAAAATTTTTGTATGTTTTCTGTAAAAATCTCAAAAATGCATTTCGGGGTGAGGAGAATAACCAAACAGCACATTTTTCAATTTAGGATTAACCCTTTTCAAATCATAGAAATTTCATAATAATGACTTTATGACCGATCTTATATTTTGGTCTTTTTTAATTTGTCTGACTTCCTTATTCCTTTGTTTATTGATTTTTTGGAACTTTCTTGTTTTGCTCCTTGGGGAACTGAAACCTATCTCAACACTTTACTACACTAAATATAAAAGACACCCTTTAGAGTTTTTTTTTGAAAAACTTCACTGATCACCCACCCACATGTGTGTGTACCCACCCACATGTGTATATATATATATATATCCTTTTTTAATACTGGGGTATACATTTTTCTATTTTTGCCTTTAGTATCATGCAGAATTATAAGCGCAAAACTTATAAAAAACAAAAGTGAATAAATATTATAACCCTGCTTCTTAATTTGTAAATTATTTATCTAAGCATCCTTTTAAAGAAATAATGAAGTCATTGTGGATTCTTTAAAAAGTAAATAAGCTTAATGATTTCTCTTTGAATTCTATAAATGAATCATAATTTCAACAACCAGAATTCCTTCAATTTGATTCTTTTTTATCAGTAAATCAACTATTTAAATGATTATTACGAAATCATTTAATATTACAGTTGACTCAACTCCTTTTCTAAAGGAAACAATTGGTGTTAAGAGAAAAATAATCGTAAATGAAATATTTGCTCAAAAATTGATAATTTCTGAAATAAAAAGTACCCCTTCTTTAATACATTAAATGTTTTTTATGATTTATATTATTTTGATAGCTTATTTTTTCTAAAATACCTATATTTCTGATATTACCTGCTATAAATTTCCAAGAACAGAACAATCAATTGATTGTATCGATTGAATTTAATGAGCTCCAATATTTTATAGATAGAGGCAAGTCATGTGATAATCAATAAAAATTTGACATCATAATTAAACTTTTTATCATTTTGTTGTCATTTATTATAAACCTATGTAAAAAATTAAGCTAACAAAGTAGGGAGAATTTTGTAAAAGGAAAATTATAAGCGCAACAACTGAAGAATTTAAAAAGTTTTAAACACTAAGGGTAAAAAAAGTAGTGTTATATAAACTTATTCATCAAATGTTAGTCATTTTAATTCGAAATAGGAATATGGATTACTTCTATACTTCTCCTAAAATTAAAATTGACGATGCAACCCAGACGAAGAAGCAACCCTAGAAGCCGTATTAAAATAGCAGCGGTATAAAAGAATGGCGTCATTGGATGTAATTAAATAGTTAAAGCTTAATTTAAAGCAAATATTTGTCATGGTTTTTAAACAATCAAATGAATACTGCTACAAGAAAATTCCCAATTTTTTAAAAATTAAATTTGTTTTCTAAGTAATAAATTTAAGTTGATAGGTAAAAAAATAATAATATATGTTTAAAAAAAACCAATTGAAATTTATATACTTAAAACATATGCTTCAATTTTAGAAATGTTTTCCATATATCAAATGGATTTATTATGGTAATCTTACGTCTGTTTGTTTTTTCGTAATTTTTAGTAGATGTTACATTTCCTCAAAGCTTAGTTTAATTTTTTTCATATTTAAAAGAATAAGCTAATTTCTAAAAGTATGTTTCTTATCCCAAGTCCGATGTAATTTTTAGTAAATAATAACGTTCTACTCTCTACATGTACTTGAAATCGAATCGAATGATGTATTCGATTTTATTATCCATCTTAATACAGAATTTCTCATCTAGTAAGTAGACTCTTTTCTGCTAGAATTTATCAAATTACTCATTCTGACAGCAATATTCAATAGATTTCTGGTGAAAGCAGTAACTTTTTTCAAAGGGATTTTTTTATGTTGCGTTTAGAATCCGTTTGTCTAGTTTTAAAATCAAAGCTTAAAATTTGTTGCATTGATTGCAAAATTATTTCTTCTTATCGTTTTTTGTGAATACTCTAATTATACATCTTGATTTTTTTCTATGTGTCGGGCTTGATTATTTTTTTATATTTTCATTCAATATGTACATAAATGCCTTATTTTCTTTATTTTATCTATAAAAAATTGTTTGGTGCTTTCCCCTTTTAAGTATATTATGGGTTTACGACAAATTTAGATTCACTTATCATATTTTTAATTTTTGTAATAATTCTTTGCAATTACAATTTTTAAAAATTATTACATAAAGTGGTTTTTAATAAAGTACTTTAAAATTAAAAAAAATTAATTTTATATTTTATGGTTAATTTGAATTGTGTGTTTTTATTTTTAAAAAATACTGAAGAAATACTCTGAAATAAAAGAATAAAGAAAGGATATTAACTCGCACATAATTTTGACAAAAAGACCGTTAGATGTTTGGAAACATTATATGCGCTTCCTATCCAGAAATCAAAATTCATAAAATATAATAAATACTGGAAACCTATAGAAATTTCTAACAGAACGTGTTGATGAAGCATTAGATATACAGAGAGTTTCAAATAGAACAAATTGAAATTAAACTCGTATTCTTTTCAAACTGTGTTGAAAGTAGAACAGCATCTTTAATTTTAATAATTGTCAAAAATGTTTCAATGGAGTCGGCTGAAAAATCCTCTTTTTGCTTTTGAATAAACTTAGAATTTCCTTACTAACTCCTTGATTTAAAGAAATGATTCTTAAACATTTCCATTCCATCTACAATATCGTCACTTTATTTTTATTTGAAAAAAATTTGAATGACAGTAAAGGAATGTTTGTTCATGGTGTGATTTCCAACAGTTGAAATTGATACAAACTTCAAACTAAAGAACTGAACGAGAAATGACGAAAAATTTGACTGAAATGTATTCTAATGACGTCAACTCCGTCATTAAGTGATACTGCAAGTTTTGTTCATTTCTTTCTCCTCTTGTTAAGCCTAAAAAATAACTTGATATCGGATTACGAGGAAATGACTTTATCTTTATTCTTGGTACATATTAAATGTAAATGTTTTCATTGAGTTAAATATTGTGACATATTGCTGCATACGGAAACAAAATGTGAATTAAATGTCACACAAATATAATTATAATGTTTCTAAATTTTAAACTTTGAATAAAGTGAAATTTTTAACAAGCAATAGCGGTGAACCATAATTTTTGCAATTAAGGCAATTTACTTTTTTTTCAGTCTTTTAATATATCAACTACAAAATAAAATATACATACGTTAACTCAAATGCTTAGTGTATTTTTTTAACTATGAAAATAATATATTTGCCTAATAATTATAAAGCAAATTTTAGAAATAATTTTTGGATGTAAATAATATTTATAAAAATATAATAACTCCTTCAAATTCTTTTCAATTACGATAAAGTAGCCATGTATCATCGTTAGAACACCCAAAACTCCTTTAAATAGATGGAATGCTAAACAAAGCACGAATGTGCCTTTATAAAGTATGCATTGTGTAATTGTCTACAGGGAATAATGCGTTTCCTCAATTTCCAAAATGTAAATCTTTTTCAGTAAAAATTTCTGTGCAAGCTTACGCTTTCTAAATAAATACTCACTTTGAATGCAGAAAATGTTTTTGCCATTGGTAGAATTCTCTGGATTTCTGAGGGTGTGGAGGAGATACTTCGATTTTTCTAATGCAGCAAACAACTTTATAGTTACTGAGCAAGGAAATGAAAAGATAATAGAAAAAATTATGTTGCATGTTTTAAGCTGTAGAAAACTACTTTTTTGAAATATAATCTCGGAATGGAAGGAGACGACTGAAGAATAAATTTACTGCCTAAAATATTTCAGTAAAAAGTATTTCTCTCTTCATTAAAGTTAAATTGAGCTGAATTTCAGCATTTAAAACTACTGAAATAAATAAAAAAAATCGAGTTATTTTAATGTTTGTAACATTCTTTCATGAATGTTTATCGAAATAAAGCCCAGCTATTACAAAATTACAAAAAATGGATGCACTTTATGTAGGAAATATTCTTGCTTTGATAGACTGTAAAAGAAAAATCTCAAAACGAACGTTTTAGCAAATG
This sequence comes from Argiope argentata, assembly GCA_026289955.1. NCBI lineage: Eukaryota > Metazoa > Arthropoda > Arachnida > Araneae > Araneidae > Argiope > Argiope argentata. The sequence continues at coordinate 3,057,941 of JAOUZG010039001.1, read as the reverse complement.
GTTGCAATTCATGCGTTATTTCGATATTATAATTTATACAACAGAAACGATTTCATTGTTGCACTAATGTATATTACACGCGTAGATATAATAGGATACTTATAATGGCAAAAAAGGCAATATTACAAAATTTTCCTTTACTATAAAATGAAATGTGCGAATTTTAAAAATAATAGACAAAAATGGCTACATTTCGATTGAAATCTTCATTTTTCAATCTAGAATAAGTCATTATTCTAGATTGTTATTTATTTACTAATAAAGGAAAATAACGCACAAACTTACAATCAAATGAAAATCGATTTCCAGGAATATATGTGAAAAAGAAGCGATTTTTGGGAATATTTCTGAAGTAAAATCTTTAGTTTAGAATTATAATTGAGTGATTCAAAGTACTGTTGCAAAGTCAGTATAATGATGTTGAATAGTTCTTTGAATCGCTTAAACTCTCTGCTTAAAAGGCAGTTAAACGAATAAAAAGATATTCTAAACTTGCAAAGACAAAAAAAAAATGTATTACTCATTATTTTTCTTTCAGTAGTATAGTCGATTGTAGAGTTTTATAAAGAATTCGGAAAGAAAAGTATTAAAAAAAATATTTACTTTTTTCCAATTAAAGAAGAAGAAGGCTAACATTCGAAAACTTGATTCTGAGAATCGAAGTTCTCAGTATGGGCGTTTTATAGTTATAACGAATATTTTTATATTATGAAAAATTAAAATTAATGAGAGAGATATTAAAATTAAAGGAAAAGACCTATTCCCCATGTAATCAAAATTGTCATCATTTAAGGGAACATGGTATTTATCACAGCGAAAATTCGTCGAGATTTCAGGTGTAATTAAAGGAGTTTTTCCCGAGTAATTTCGTATTTGATGTAAAATATTATATTTAGAAAGAACGTGCATTATAAAGAATTATTGGGTTTTTTAACAAATGTTTTTAAAAAATACGTTGAATAATATATAATTTGAAAATCTAAAAAATATTTTACTGGCCTGTAACAAATAAAATATGTTTGACAAATGAGTAAGACATAGAAACATTACAGTATAAAATTTCATATCTGATTGAAAAAAAAGGAAAGTATTTGATTTCTGAAAGCCTAAGTTTGAAGGAGAAGCGAGAGGAAAAGGTGTTTTATTACAGAAATTCAAAAAAGGGTACCTACTTTTTTTAAAAGTTAATTTATGCATTTTTGGTTTTCTAACTTACTCATATTATGCTTTTCTGGAGCCAAAGAAATTTTTTAATGAAGTTGAAATTGAAAATTTAATTTCTTTATGACACGAAACATCTGGAATAATACTATTTCGGTTCTCATAAAGTAGGCCAGCTTCATTAATACATGGCAACTACCGTAAATCTTAATCCAGTATTAATTTTTTTTAAAAAAAAGGAGCAAGAAATAGGCATCAATTCAATACCTTTTAAACACATTTCTTTTAAATCACCAAATATATTACCATACGCATTTGTACGTTTGGAATAATAAAAAGAGCAATGGACTGCCTAAAACTTTTTATGGATAATGGAGCGTTATGGAAAATAGTAAAAAAGTTCTATTAATTTTACAAAGAACACTATTATTATGGTAATTAGCAAGAAAAAGGATTGTTTTGTGCAAATCGTCATTTAAAACGCAAAATTTAAAAATAAAATCTAAATTTATATTGTGTCAAAATCAATCACAAACTATTCAAATCTTTTTAGGTTCTTATTAGCGGCTTTAAAACGATTTTGAAGGACACACTGAGTATAACCTTCACTATTTTTGTAAAGGACTTTTACTGCGAAATGCACGTTGTTATCCAATTTACGACCAACTCTTTAACAAAAATGAGGAGATATTACTGTCAAAGTAAATAGCTGTACTTTCTTTCAGATGGTACCACCACCATCATGTTTAATCCGCTGCATATCTTGTAAAACAGAAAAATTGTTCGTTTCATTGTTTAACGCATATATTTCCGTTACTATTATATATGCGTTTGGAATATTTCTAAAAAAAACAATGATTTTTCGTAAAGTTTGTAATAATGCTTTGTGCAATAAACGTGAAATACACTTTTATTTTAAAAGAAAATTTCTTTTTTCAAAAGTTTTCGAATCAAAATGCTGTATTTCCGACGATAAGAAATTTACGCTGCGGAAAAGGATAAACTAATAGAAGGTTGCAGCATTTCTTCGATTCTAAATAAAGCAGGATGTTAATACTTCTGAAAGATGCCGGTAGAATTTCCTGCAGAATAGTTTCCGGTTATTTTCTTTTTAATGCTGACGGGGTTTGTTTGTTTGTTTTTTATCTGAAGGGCTGTTTATTTTTTCTTTATGCTCATTTCATGCTCGCACAAGTGTTTAAAGTGAGAAGATGAATTTCCTTAAAAAAATTTTTTTAACTGAAATCCAAAGCAAGATATGCGTTTCTTTTAGCTTTTTTTATTTGATGCTTTGCCTGTGAAGATGTGGAAGAGATTGCGAATTAATGTCTGAGAATGAAATCACGTTCCAAAGTTGTTAAAGAAGTTTAAAAGGAACAATATTTGAAAAATAAAAAGCATTCTTTTTTCAAAACGATTCAAATTTTTGGGATAAAATGCAATTCATATTTTACTCGCTAGTAAACTAGCAATGTATTATATGACCATTCTTTAAAATAATTTAGTAAAACTTTTTATTTAATTAATTTTGTTAAGTTAGACCACGCACATTTTGAGGCAAGGAAGGTTATTTTGGATAGGAACCCCCATTTTTAAATTATGACAGGATAAAAAGGGCGATATTTCAACCAGCACTCTCTCCAAACTTCCGCACCTCACCAGAAGGAGGATATTTTTAGAGGATGTCCGATTGAATGCTCTTTAGGTTTAAATACGCAGCTGGATTTTCGATTGAATCAGGAATTTAATGAAGAGATCACCATGGTGGATAAATAATTGAGATAGAAATTAATTTAATTTTTGGTCGTAAATTTAGCAAAAATATTTAAAATATTGGCTATTTTTGTAATAAGAAATGTGCTGTGAATATTTTATAAAAGCAGCTAGTTACAAAGAAGAGACAACAAGTGATAGAAAACTTTTAACTATTGTAGAAAGCATTCATTTTTAATTCTGTCTTATACTTTTTAGAAAGCTGTCTATAAGGCATGACAGTACAAGAAGACATATTAAACATCTATAGTATAGATGTATATCAAGTCTGGAATAAAATATTTCAAAGGAGTGGCTGTCTATAAATCTGTATTTTCTCATGCTTGTAAACGCCATAACTCAAAAACACAATGATTAAAGTAAATGAAATTTGGTACATGGTTTTGTGAGAGCAGTTGCGGTTTTATATCAAATTTTAGCTTCAATAGGGTAGAAAAAAGCGTCCAAAATATATAATAGGTTTTCTGGAACTTGTGTATTAACCGCAGGTCAAGCATTAATAACGGCAAGGAATCGACGTAGATCAGACGCTAGATTCAATAAAAAATGCTATATTTACGTTAAAGATTGATGTTTTGTAACTTTTCTTTCCCAATGGTATACATTTAATATATAAGTATCAGATTTTTTAACTATGCCATTCTATGATGCACATTACTGTTGTGTGTGTATGCATGAGAGAAAGCATGAAAGTTTACGTATTTGCACCATTCATGGCCTTGCCTAAGCTCCACAGTTTTAAGCGAAGAGAGGGGGGAGGAGGAGGTGATAACTTTATAAAGGGTATGCAAGAAAGTTTCAAGGAGACTACTCCCACTCGTTTTCATAACATAACATCGCCAATTTTATAAATTTAGTTCCATAATAAATAAAATCGTGCGGTAATTGAGAAATGATTAGTTTATAATTCGAATTCCATCCGAAAAAGTATCGGAATTCATATTAACTATGAAAATATTACATTAATTCTAGCAGACCTTTGGAAGATGCATTAAAACAAAAATATTATCTCTGGTACTGCATCATATACAATGGAGAACTGTTTTCATAAATTTATTACCTTTAGTGATAATATAGGGCTATATATCATTAACTCTAAAATATTTGGCATTTATATTCGTTTAATACGTTGTTGCTCTTCTCTCTTTGATCTTTTTGAATATGGCAAATATATAGCCCTTTCATTTCACATTTATCAACATCGTCTCTAAATGGATATATTGTGTAATCCACACAATGTGTAGTTAATGATAAAATATAGCACGATGTCACAAAAAAGGTTAAAAGACTATTTGATCATGATAATGTTTTGACATAAATCGTTATTTTTATTCTTGATCCTCTATCGGATCAGAAGGCCTTTTGCAGTAAGAGTACTTATCTCGTTGCTAAGCAACCTATTTTCGTAATAATAGATTATTTAGACAATCAACAAATTGCAAGAATATTTATACATAATAATAATATTGTTTATACAAGATGTTATATTGTTTATACTGTTATTAATTGCAATTTTGTAATTATTCCCGGAATTATAAATTAACAGCATTTTAATGTCTTTGATGAATTTAAGAAAGAATTTGGAGGTTCAAATAAAAGTATTTTATAAAGGGACTGGACTTGTTTCGTAACTTCGTTGATGATAATTTAATTTGTATTGATAGTTCCCAATTTTTGAATAAGATTCACGAAAAGATATTTGTAATGTGAAACGATTACTGTAATTGCCAACGCTGGCTGTTATTAAATTCAAATAGATAATATGAAAAGGCTAATTTCCCTTGCAGTCCTCATACTTTCTTACGGTGTTATTTAATACGGTGGATTATAGTCTTATTAATAAGGGTGCTTTATAGTTTTAAAACTAATAACTTATTTTAGAACAAATAATATTTGAAGTTAGAGCAAATGCTCTTATAAAAATATTACTAATAGGAAAGTTTTTCAGCTACTAAAATCTTTTGAGACAAATAATATGGAAAATTTATAAATAGCTTAAGCCATGAGCCATTGCAATTTTATTAATGAATAATAGAAACCTAAAAAGGAAAGCTCAAAGAAAAAAAATAGCTTTTCTTTTAACCTTGAATATTGTGCTATCACTTGAATCAACATTTGAATATTAACGTAAGTTATAATTACTGAAAAATATATTTCCAATGTAAATTGTTATTCGAGAATTTCTAATTGATTTACAAATAGAATTAATATTAATCCCTCTCTTTTCTGCAATTTTAAATTCTTGTATTCTTACAGACTCATTTTACATTTTACACTTGCTTCTTTTTAAAATAATTATTAGGTTTTTTATTATATTAATGATGAATAAAGATTGAGATGAATACAATGTTTGGTTTAATTACATTAATGTTCCGCTCTGAAGCAACGGGAAGACTTTTTAGATACGAATATAATTTTAATCCATGGGACATTCACGAGGACGATTTCTAAGACGGCACAGCATCTTCTGGGACTTAAGTACCTGCATGGAAGCAAAATTTATTTCAAATAATCGATTAATATATAATTGTTTAGAAAATCTTGCAATAATGGGTTTTTTAGAATAAAAAATAACTAAATATAAAGCACCAAAATAAATGTTATTTTTATTTTACTTATGTTATATCGATTTACTGACTTTCTTGGTTGATTTTACCGAAATAAAAGTTATTAACTCTAAAGTAAAGAAAAATGTAAAAAAAATTATTGGATTTTGAACCCTAGTGCATTGAATTTAATACTTTCACTAAATGTCTCATATTGTTTGCTGGGATTTTCGTACGAGATAACAAATCACAATAAACCCCAAAAACTAAAAAAAAATGATGATTATGCCCATAAAGCAACTTGATTATCGCATCACTGGAAGAGATGGTTATCTTATGATTAAGAGTCCCCCTCATGATCAAGTGGGGCCAAAGCTCGATTATACTCCAAGGAGATCTTAGTTTCGCGCGTCTACAGATATTTATAGCTCCGATCATAAATCTAGTCAAACCCATATATTCTCTTATCTTTATAGCCGACAAATTATTTGATATCAGACTTCAAGATTTCTGCCATAACTTATAAAACCTAATTTATTCGATACTTGTAAATAAAATTCAGGATATTTTGGTAGAGTAATATATACTCCATCTTTCTATTTAATTAAAATGATAGCTTGAATATTTTATTCTATAAATAATTCAGTAGTTTTATGTTATTTATAAAAATAGACTTTTCAGGTATTACTGCAATTCATTTTCATCTTTATTGCAAGTAAAATGAAGAATATTTTGGAAAAATACCATGGCGCACGGCGACGGCAAAAATGCTCTAATAGGGTGGGCATAAGCGATGTCTTTATTTTTGTTTCAAAATACTATGTAGTGAATAGCTTCATATTCATATCGATAATTAAGTACTATCTAAGTTAATTATACTAAATAATTATTTGCAGTAATTAACTACTTCTATGATTTGCGGGAATAAAAATTGCAAGACCGAACGGCAAAGAATAATTGAAAATGGGGAATCAGTTATATAATCTAATTAAATATACCGAAAGGATATTGGAAAGAATTTTGTATTTTAGTTAAATATTGTAATAAAATAAGATAATAACAGGGATAAAAAATAAATAAAGATAATTATTTGTTTCCAAACTTGACTACTAAGCGATATATATGTTAAGAATTAAATATGTTAATTAAATCGTTGCTGAACAATAGGGGGAAACAATGTTATCAATCAAAAGTTAAAAAACTTTTAAAAACCAAGTTTGAATTGTTCACGAACTATCAATTATGATTATCGCTTTTATCTTTGGCGAAATACTTAAATACTTACTTAAAATCAAATTATTATTTCTTAACTAAAACTAAAAGTGTTTATAACACAATTTTTAATAAAAAAAGCGTTTTGGAACGAATACTTTTTTCTATATAAAAATATTTTTTAACTTAAATTTATATTTTTTTAAGTCCCCAAACAAATGAATCGTAAATTCCAATAAAATTAAGAACTACCTTAACTAACAAATGAAAAGCTGTTAAATTCAGGCACATTTCTTCAATATCCCAATAGTTTAAAAAAGATTTTCCGTACGTTTGATTTACGTTAAAAGATATTAGTTAAAAAACCCAGTTTGGAAATATAATAGTGCTAAAATTAAATTTAATACAGAAACAATTTCAAAACGTGGAAGTTAAAGAAACTTAAAATTGCCTAAAAATATACAGCTTTGTTATTATTATTTCCTAAATCTATTAAAATACTTTCGCCTGTAACAATCTTTCTAATACAATATTTCTCTCAAATAATGATGGTAGCGCATGCATCCATTATTCAAATAACATTTCATACCTTAAGAACAAAGGACCTTCTTTGAAATTAAATATAACAATGAACTAAATTTCATAAAAATTTAATTCATTCTTTATTTATATTTAAAAACGAAAAATTCTGTATAAGATATAAATGACAAAAAATAATTAAAAATTTAAAAACGGATAATCATTTAATCACGAACTTGTTTAAAATTATGCAGAACACACTCTTACTTTCGGTTTAGATCAGATAAATTGGATTAATCTTCAAAAAGTTAAAAATATTTTATCCCTCCTTTTAATTATTTTAATATTTCGTTTCCAAAAAATTAAAAAAAAAAACGTTTTAAATAAAAGAAATTTTAAGAAAAAAATTTAATTACATAAAGGAACAAAATTACTACTTTTTAAAAATATTTTATGTGAACCTATTCAATAATTATAAATATTAGGATATTAAAACAATGTTATAATTGCTTTTTTGATATATTTTTTAAGAAAATGCTGGTAACCTATTATGATATTCTTTTTGAAAGTATGAGAGGAAAAGTTTCTTAAAAGATACACACACACAAATACATGGCATATCTGAAATTCGTCTCCAAGGATAAGTACAGATTTTTTTGGCACCAAGACTAATACTCTTAATACAAAATGACTTTATAACTGGAAAGTAAGATTCTGACAAGACTCCTTGAGATCTTTATCGTGTCTTTACAAATACAGTGTCTCGGATATTCAATTTTTATTGATCAAACATCGTGGGGTAGATGTAACAGACTTTCTTTTAGTATGAACTTGTGAGTAGTCTATAAAAAAAGCCATACACGTTTAACAAGAAAAGCATGAATACCCAATTATTTCCAGAAAACTGTTGTATTCTAGTCATATGGATATTTTACATTTTTATTTCCAATTCGCAATACTTTCTCTCTCTCTCTCTCTCTCTCTCTCTCTCTC
>JAOUZG010039001.1:3028473-3049637 GCA_026289955.1 Argiope argentata | reverse complement strand
ATATATATATATATATATTAATAAAAATGCAACTCGAAATGCGTTGCTAAGCGCAAAACTGGAGAATGGCTCGGCCGATTCGGCTAATTTTTTAAAAATATTTTCGTTAAGACACAAGGATGGTTCTTATGGAGAGAAAAATTAAAAAACTGCGTGGAAAAAAGTTAAAACCGACACTTTTCTTACTTTCCCGCCAAAAATCTTCATTTCCTTCCCCCCAGATCAACTGAGTAAGATAACAGGAAGTAATAAATTATGATTTGTTTAGAAAGAAATACGCGAAGTCAGTTGGATTTCATTCATAGATAACGGGATGTTTAAAAAAGAAAGAAAATAGTTGCTTTTATTATTAGTCTGTATGGATATATAATCCATGCCTGCTCGAAATAAAGTCTGGGCAGGGAAGAAAAAAAAATAACAAAGCGAAAAAAAGGTATGTAAAAAGAAAAGTAGTGAAGAAAAAAAGGAGAGAAAAAAAGAAAACAAAAGTGTGTGTGTGTGTCACCATTATTTCCTTTGTGCGTGGCATTTTCCAAGCTGTTTTTAAACTTTCGCATCTCTTGAAAACCAATTGTGTCTTTATTTGTTTAGTGTGTTTACATTTATGAAAATTAGAATCTCCTTATTCTATAAAAACGTAGAATTTTAGACCTTTCCCTCCACCATTTAAGTAAAATATCAATTCCGAGACAATCATTGCTCGGATAGAAAGAGAAAGATGAGTAGTACAATGAACAGAACATCTGAAGAAAATAATATTATAAATGAATTATATGATTATCAAAATTTGTTTGGTTTAAAAATATTTTGGTGAAAAACCTGTTATGAGACACAGCTACATAAAATATTATATGAAAATTTTAGCGAGCATTAATACTGGCGAACCGACTGGTCGCCAAAGGCGGCTAGTACATATATAGATATATATATATATATCATATTTTTATATATATATATATAAAAACAGGAAAAAAAACGGATAAAAATTTCATTTTATGAAAAATGAGATATGACAAAATGGCGTTGGAAACTTTCTTTCGCCACTTATGTCTTTTACCCTGAAACTATGATAGTCTTTAAAACAATGAAAATGTAAAATATTGTCAGCTGCGATTTATTTTTAATTGGTGATTATCTATGTTGTGTTGTCTTCGTAATTCATACCGAAAAAAACGTGATAAAGTGTGCCCGGAATTTTCGAATATGCTTTAAACTTTGTATAATTTTAAATTGTCTCCGAAAGTAACCTTTATCAGAATTTGCTGTAACCAAAAATTTGGAAAGCAGTAAAGGTTTTTTTTTTGTCTACTTGACACAGTAATTACTTTCCTAAATGTAATTTCAAACAGGAAGGAAAAAAATCCTTAAAATATTTCTTTTTGGAAAAAGTAATTTGCGTTTTATACCTTGGATTTTGCTTTACTATTTTCTAAAAAAACTGGTTCAAAGATTTTTAAATAAAAAATTTTAACTGAAAAAGAGGAATTTATGAAATTACTATTCTTTAAGAAATCTATACTTCAATTCATACTCGCCTGTCTTTATCTTTTAATCATCATTTTAACAAGATACGTTTATTCGGAAATCGGCCGTTAAAAGAATCGTTTGGCATAATATAATATTTATCGGGAAGTAACTGGCAGAAAGAAAAAAAAATCATATTCCAATCTTTTTTTTTAATTTATAATAGCGGATATGATATTTGAATCACCTTGGGATGAACTCATTCTACAAATTTAGCGCGTTATTTGATAAATGTTTATATCACATATTCTTACTTTTAATTGTTTAATTGCAATAGGTAATGTTATATTTATGAAATAATTGTAATATCCTAAATTAAATTGAAAGAAACTGCTATTTTATATTTAAGTAATTCAGGTTTCCATTCACACATTTTATTTATACTTTTCGTCTATGCGTAATTCATATCATTCGGCAACAACAAAGCAATTCTTTTTACATTAATTATAAGAGAATCGTGATTTCAGTTGCATCTGTTGTTACTAGATCGATTTTAACCGTTTCCATAATAAAGAAATATCATAAAGAAGTAAAATATAATATATTTTAGAAAGTTGTAAAGGTATTTCTACGACAAAAATGAACTTTTTGAAAAATAAAATATCACTTCTTTTCTTAAATGTTCAGTAAAATTTGCATCAGGGAAATATGAATCAGACGAAAAGCACTTATACATTTGTTGCATTATCTACAAGCGTCTGTCATGAATAAATTTGACACTCAATTTGTTGAAATTAAGTGTCAGTTATATTGCATTCCCTAGCAATTCTATCGACAAGTGATGAAAACGGATGATAAAGATAACAATTCATACAAATTTTCATCCGTTGAATTCATTTCTTAGTCGACTGATAAAAAAAATTGAAAAAACGAGACAACTGATTCGTTTTATCTTATGTCTATTTATTCTAGCAAATTTACTGCCTAGGCTGAATGGATGACAACAGAATCAGATGTCTAACATATAACAATCCATTTTCTCATATGCATTTTAGAACTCTTTTTAAGGCAGAATTTTTCCAAAATGTGATATACTTCTCCTATTTAGGAGTTAAAACCACAAAACAAATTTTATTTATCGAGATTGCTGCATTTTTCAATCGACACAGATCTAGCGTAGTGTAATTTATGATTATTGAGGAATTTTTGTTAAAAATCATAGGCAAAATTTCATTTATATAACACACTGCTTTTTTAAGCTATCCTTTTTATGTATGCAAATTGATCAAAAATCAGACAGCCGAATTGAGTCCAAAACTTTAAATAAATCTAGAATTTTGGTAATAAGACAGCATACACAATTGCATTTCTTTAGAGTGTTGCGTTTTAGAGTAACTTAATTTATAAGCAAATAGAATTTTATAAGTCGTGATTAGCGAGGTCTCAATAATGGGTAGTCATTCAGCTTTCAAGGTCAGTTACAATACTCACTTTTTGCATGCTTCACATATGAAGGAAAGGAACGGAAATTACCTTGTCAGCAATTAATGGGTAATTTGTCACAGATGAATTTCTCAAAGTGTATGAAAAAAAGATGATTATTGGTTCTATTTTATAGATTTTTTTCATCTATTTAATTTAATTTTATTGTATTTGGCATTGAAGCATTAAAAATAATGCAGTCCAAATGCATTACATAAGGATTAAAATGTTAGCCCTTTTAAGTATGTTATCGTTTAAATCCGTCTGCTCCAAAAATGAAATTAGTTTTAGTTATGGAATATTTTCCCACCCAGAATAGCAAAAGGGGAGTATATAGAAGTTTAAAGTCCTGAATAAGACCTTGCTTTACAGGGGGGGGGGGAACCGGCTGACGCCATAAAGATGCAAAACATGGTCATATATCATTTGCAGGAAATAAAATATTTATATATTAAAAGTAATTTTTCTTCCTGTTTGCCAGCTAAACATTATTAGAATATTTAAAAACTTGGCTTAGCATCGTTCGACTATTTCTGCGAATATTTTCCCAGTAGAAAAATAACCCTAAAAATGCTTTCGATTTTACACCATAGATTCGAGCTGTTTTGTTGCAATATCAGAAATACTGTTGCATTTATCTGAAGTTCCTTTTAAAAGACCTTTCAAAGCCTTTTAAATGTAAGTGCTGTATTTTCAATAAAAATCTCTTTCAATACCACATGGCTCGTTTTGTAAAGCGAAATTTTGTTCCGTGAAATGAAAGGAAAAACCTCATCTAAACATGTATTTTGCTACTTGCATTTAGATGAATATTTTGTGAATAAATTGGATATAATGCATTTTTGATATCTGAAGACATATTTTAAAAAATTACTTTTTGGTGAGGGCTCAAAACAATCTCAATAAAAATTGTTAAAAAACATACCGTTCTTTTCCCTACTGCTTTTATTCTATAAAGAATTTCTTTTATTCCTTTCGAATCAATATCATTTTCGTAAAGACGGAAATATTTAGCAGGCTTTCATATCCATTATTTCTGAGATTATTAATATTGACATCCCTTTGTGAAGTCACCAGGAATCTATTTGGGGATGGGCATTTTAATATCGAAACTCAGGGAGACGAGAGCAGGATATGATTCTATACTTTGAACCACAATAAGTTCCCAAAAGCTTGTTTAACGTTTAACCTAGATGCATGATGGATATTCATGGTATTGTGTCTGGATTGCACAATGCCTTAATATTGCAATCAAGTCAGCTCAGATCTAAATTTGAGATGAGTAACTCAGATTTTAATAATACGAGAAAGTAGTAAGAGGTAGCATTCTAGTGAATCATCAGATGAGTCATTCACAAAGTAATGAAAAATGATGGATTGAAGGGAATTCTAATAGATTTGTTCACAATCCATTTGCGTGTTCATAATATTGTAGGCATTTTGGATATTTTTTTTGTAGAAAGATGCAAATGAATTATTAGCTGAAAATAAAAAAAACCCGTTACGAATAACAGTTTGAATTAATTAAACAGGTTTAAAGACAATATTTTCTCAGGTAATTTTTATAGCTGTTGTTTGTTCTTAAGAAAATCAGTATTATTATTGTGTTTGTAGAAATATTCCTTTTCTCCTTATTTATAAGTATGAAAACTAAAAACAACACACATATATCTAAAAGTAAATACTCAAGAAGTATCTAGAATATTTCCTACTAACAAAAATAGATGGTACAGATAAACTAAAAAAATTAAATTACTTGCAATACCACGATTTATTTAAAAGTCTACATACCATGTCTTTGATAAAATTTTAACTGTAAGGATATTGAATTAAAATGAAATTTAAAAGCATAATATTAAAATCCAAAATTTAAATCATGATTTTATATACAGTGTAAAATAGAAGCGGGTCAGTAAATAACGCACTTTTAAAGTATTAATGACAGCTGTGAAGAGGTACCACAGAACAAAACATCAAAAATAAAGAACATTTTAACTTCAGCAAAAGCTTTTTACCATATTAAATATTTTTGTATATAAGCAAAAAATTATTATTTCTTCCATTTCATATCAGTTTGTTTAACGAAAAATTTTCATAATGGTTTCAAATCATCAAATGATCCAGAAACAATACGTGACATGTAAATATGGATACATCTAAAAGAACCATTTTTCTTAATTTCATTAAACACGGATAACATTATTATTTTTATCCAGTTATAAAGTTTTTTCATTGCGTATAGATCTTAAGGATATCATTTTTCACAAAGAGCTGTTGAGACTTTTTTAAAATACAACTAAAGGCGTTTTACAAGCAAGATTCAAATTAAATAATGCTTAAGCTGTCCAAACAACAAGAATAAATATATTTTTAAAAAACTTTTTGGTCTGAAAGTCGATAAAATCTGATAGATTTTGAAATAAATAGTTACATACCTTTATGTTTAAAAAGATTGGAATTTATACATAATATTTTGCTTGATGTTGTTTCGGGGAAAATGAATGACCAAACAAAACTTTTATATGCATAGAATTTTCTTTTAGAATGCTCTTCAGATTTTATTCGGAAACTACATTAACTAGCAGAAAGCATATCGAATGCAAATAGTTTCAAAAGCGTTTTCTTTCTCGTGCTACGAGTTTAAACGAATGTTTCTTCTTTTGACTCAACTCAATAAAAGAGTCCTTAAAATAGCCTATGAGCAAAATTCACGAAATGTGTTTAAGCGCTTTCGAAATTATCTGTAAAATAAATAAACTGTCCATGAAATGATTTCGATTTATGAAAATAGTTGAAAATATTCAAATATATTTTTCGGAAAATGTATTGGAAGAGAAAAGAGAGAGAAATCACGGTTGAAGTCTAGCAAAACTCTTTATAATTAGTGTTAATTTATGAAGAAAAATTTAGGGGAAATCGGAAATGCCAAAAGTATGTTGTTGTTTTTTGTAGGAAACGTGTGTGAGCTAGGCGACTAAGGTTTGGTTTGACCTAAAATAACTTATACAACGCGCACCATTATTATTGGATTCAGAAATAAGATATATATAGTAATACTGACATAATGGGCATACATTTAACCTACACGGTAGCTGATGGCACTCATTCTTATGGTAACTTATTCATACTGTGACCTCACCATGAAATCACATCACCATTAATTTCATATTGTGACCTCATCATGAGATGTGCCAAAATAGGTAAGAAGCTAGAATTTTCACAATTGAAATTCTCTATTATAGAATGTCTGTAACATTATGAACTCAATGTTAAATTGATTTATGAACGATATCTATGTTAATTTATTTTGATTCTTCTTGCATCGCAAGGTTTTTACATGCCATTATAGTATAAAGGAACTTATGTAAAAGTAATTTATTTTGATATACTTGATATAAAATTAAATTTCGTTGTTACTCCTTCAAGCATCCTGTTGATGTTTGAAACATGGCAGAATTACATGTATGAAATATTATATAATTGAAGTTTATTTATGATGCCCGTTTAAGGAAATTTTCATGATATTCTGTCTTTGTCATCTCTCTACATCCTCTCTGGAAATCATATTCGCAGAGGGTATCTGATGATGCGGATTACTTTCATTCTAGATTTTTAAATCAGTGAGTTAATTCAAGTACAAGTCAAATCATTCAATTTAGGCACTAGATTTATTGTTTTCCTGTAAAAGGACATGAAACATTGTCAAATAAAATAAATAAATCACATCCAAAAAATAATCAATTATTTAATAAAAAATATATAACTAATCAATTATTAAAAAAATATTTATTTGGTATACATTTCAATTAGAGTTATTTTTTTAAAATAGAATTTATAAATTCTTATACGACTGTAGTATTATTTTTATAATGGTGTTCATGAAAGATTTACAAAACCCATTATAAAAATAATTAAATGTAGTGGGCTCAGTTCCCTACTCGCAAACAACTACCAACTCCTTAAAGGATTGCATAGCAATTTTCTCAGATTTGCAACGGAAATACTACTTGTTTAGCTTGTTTCGGTCAATATTCCAAGTCATCATCTCTTCAACATCAACATTCTGACCGTTCACCGCTTAGTAAGAATTCTGTACATCTTGAAACAATCTTTACCTTCTTCTTAAACTCCATTCAAAGCTTACATCAATTGATTGATTCATTTGCCCGTTGGATTCGACTTCTTTCATCGTTTTGATAATACTTCATAGCATGTCTGAATTTCAATAATTAGGGTAAATAGTCGAAATAATACCTAACAATGCTTACGAATCTTTACACTCCGAAAAATTACATGATCAAGTTTGTAAGGTTTAAATAAATCTTATAGCTAAAAAACGCATTTTTTAATAGACCAGTTAGACTATTATTTATATAGATTATTAAAATTTTCAAATATTTAGAGCAACCAAACACTCACCCGTTGTCACTGAATAAAAATAATGGAAATAAAGCTCCTTACTGGCAATATTTATTTTCCTTTTAAGGAATGAAACATTTCTATGAAAAATTGATTTGAAACAAGATTTGTAGAAGTCCCAATGAAAAAGTTTAATTAATTTTCGGTAATTTATTATTATCTAATAGATACTAATTATTAGTCATTCAATATAAGATCAAAATTATTCAATAGATGAAACCCAAATTCTTCATAATTCATACAGAATGATATCGCACATATTTCTCGCAAGAACTTCAAACTACAAATCTAACTTATTAGAATGACATTGCTAGTTGATTAATTTCGAAACAGAGGATGAATAAGGAGAAGGCAGCAAACGTGTGTATAAATGACATTGGTCCAGGCTTTTGACATTCAGAGCGTTGATAAGCGTTTTTCTTTGCTTTCTCAGTTGAAACTGTGATTATTTTGAGGCCGTCCGAGAAATTAGCGATAATGTTCTCTCTAAAGGTTCTTGATTCCGCTTTTGTCGATAATAAGAGCGCCAAAAATCCGCCAAGATTCATATGAACGATTCAGAATTAACCTAAAAAATTACTTAATTAAAATTTAATTACTAAATTATTAATTAATTAATTAATTAATATTTTTTTAGATATCAAAGTTAATCTGGAAAATGGAGACAGGGAAGATTTCAGAAATTTTTTGACGCAAATTTAGGTATCTTTGTATACAATAAAAGAGATAGTAGATTTTATATCACATATTGTTCTAATACTTTATTTATTTTTGACGATTACATATAATTACTTCTACCTGAAAGAAGATGCAAATTAGAGTATGATAGAGAAGTTTCTATTGAATATTAAGAGAATAAATTGTTGTGTGGCTCCTTCCTTGCAGACGGAATGATTCCCTCGATAGTAGATGCACTCGCTACATGGAACAAGCCGTTATTGAGTCCATTTTAGAGGAGTATTCAGCCTGATCTTACTATGCATGAATTCATGGTTTGAAGTTTGCATGTCAAACTTCGAGCTGTTTTGCATTTCATTTATGGATTCCATACTTTGTTTATAATAGTTTAGAAAAGTTACTTTAGAGAATTACTTTTAGAAATTTAGGAATTACTTTCAAATGTACCTGCGATGAAAATTCATGCACTGAAGTGTTTTCAGTAAGATGTTCAACCTTAATGCTTTCAAAGATTATTAGTTCTTATAGTATGCAATAAAACATTTCTCACACTTGAAAGTATATTCAAACGTAATTTAATGAGATAAATTATTTTTTGGTGCATAAGTAATACTTTAAATTTTCTATTTTTGCTCTTATTTAGGTTTTTAATCCTACGACATTTTTTATTTCTCGTAAACGAAGTTTAGAGAGAATTCTGTAGTATGCAAAAAGTTCTAACTCAAAATTTTGATGCATCACCATGTTTCAGACCACCCTGAGTTCGAAACCAGTTTTTTCATTATGCTTTTCTGTCTATAAACACGATAATAATATAATAATAATAAATTTAATTTAAAAAACTGTTTTATGCTGTAACTATGAAATTTGGTATATGGATTTCAGACCACATTTGTAGATTTCTTTCAAATTTTAAACCCAATCCACTCATACATTTGTCTGGTTGTTCAAACCTATGTGAATTCGATAACGTTATGTTAAGTTTGAAAGTTAATGTACAAAACAGGGTTATGTTTAGTATCTAAAATATAGATTCATATTGAATTTTGAACCAAATCTGCCAAAGTTGTTTGTTTGCATGCCTGTAAAAATATAAACGTAATACATTGATTCAATGAAATTTGGTATATGACATAATTACAACTGTAGTTCCGAGTCAAATTTAGGATTTAATTGATCCGATAAAAAGGCGTCCAAAATATATATTCTCAGAACAGATTCATTAAAAATTCTAAATTCATGCCAAACAACTTACTTCGTCAATCCCGTGCAATTCATTCACGGTCTTACTCAAGGATTTCAATTTTATGTGGGGTGAAGGGGATAAGACCTTTATTGCAGAGTATGCAAGAAAATTCAGGAGAGACAACTCCGGCTGGTTTAAAAAGAATACTTTTAATTTAAATAATTCATTATTTACATAACTTCTACTGGTTGATTGCAGATATTTTCTATTTGAATCGTTATTACCCCTTTCTCCCTTCGACGGGGCACTTCGAAATGATGATGAGATGCTTCTGACATGGTGGTTGGATCTCTCCACACTGGCAAACGCAAAGGTGGGAGTCTGGTCCTCGCATTGATGACGGGACGTACTTCCTTAAGGAAGTGTTGTATCGTGGCCGGTGATGGTCCTTAGAACTCAACCACAGATTCCACCAGTGTTGCTGTTATGATGGTCCGGTCATTCAGTATTTATCATCCGTATGTCTTCAAGAGGGGCGGAGAGTCGGCGATATGAATTACTACCTCCATTCATATAAAAGAATTATAATATTTTTGTAATATTGGTGTGTTAAAAATATGCATTTCTGAATCCAAAAAATTTTCAGTCTTCAGAGATGTCTTAGCTTTCCCTTCACATTGATTATAAGAAAATATGTATAAATTAAATTTGTTATGATGTAAAAGTATAATTTTTATATTGTGTCGGAAGTGATAGTATAACTTTTAAAATGATGCTACAAAAACTCAATAAACAGAATGGATTCCGGTTTTAATATTTTGAACTTTCCTTAATTCTTATCAAATAAATATACTCATCAATAAAGGAAATAAGATTGTATTAAAGAATATTGCATGTATAGATTTGAATAAAAATACAATGAGGAGATCTTCAATATTCCCAATATGGCTGAAGCTGAATTAAAATCCTCGTCAAATATACCTGGAAGCCATAAAATGATTTCCTGTATTTGGTTTCACCGGGAGTTGAAATTAATGAACGGAATGATAATGAAGATTCGAGGAAATGGATTCCTTAAAAAAGAAAATCAGATAAAAAAATTCGCAG
Organism: Argiope argentata; assembly: GCA_026289955.1. Classification (NCBI taxonomy): domain Eukaryota; kingdom Metazoa; phylum Arthropoda; class Arachnida; order Araneae; family Araneidae; genus Argiope; species Argiope argentata. The sequence goes on along the minus strand of JAOUZG010039001.1, from coordinate 3,039,301 downwards.
AAAAAAAGCTTCCACTAAAAAACTTTCAACCAAAATATTAGTAAAAATCATCGATAGGGAAGAAGGATTTCAGAGCTTTCGGAAAGAAAAAAACTGAAATTAATAAATGCAACGAACGCAGGAAAAATGGATAATGGGAAATTTCATTAATGTTAGAAGGATTTAAAAAATGCACTCAGAGAAATAGAAGATATTCTCTTATTATCCACCTTTAGGTTTACATTTTTATCCTGCTGATCTTGCATTTATAAGCTGTTGCTTCAGCAACTTTTTTTTTAATTGCGCTTTTTAAAATCCGTATATGAGATTTCTTGTTATTCTGTTTTTTAATTGTGCTTTTTAAAATCCGTATATGAGATTTCTTGTCATTCTATTTTTTTAATTGTGCTTTTTAAAATCCGTACATGAGATTTCTTGTCATTCTGGGTTTTTTAAATTGTGCGTTTTAAAATCCGTATATGAGATTTCTTGTCATTCTGTTCTTCAGTTTATGAAGATTACCAAACAGATAAAGTTACTTTGTGGCCACCCTGTATATTTTCAATATTTGTGATCTTGCTATCAAACTTGCAAAATCAATTTTTAAAGATATAACCGTCAGCAATTAACAAAATAATAATAAGGTAATAGTGTATTATAGAAGTATTTTTTCATGCTTTTTTCTTTAAACCTATTTTTTTACTTAAATTATTTTGCAGCATACTCAATCTACAGCTATTAGGGTGGATTACATACCTATATCCTTCTCAAGTGGCTAGATACAGTTTTTTGGAAATAAGAACTAAATTGACGGTTGTTTTGTAAATCCTCTGTGCTTTGCATGGTTTAAATCCTTTCCTTCATTTCATAGTTTTCAAAACATAATTCTATTAATACTCAAAAAAAAATTATTTAAATATTTTCTACTTTTTAGTTAAGTGTTAATAGTTATAAGAATTTAATAATATTTCTAATTCATTATTGTAAATATTTACAAATCTTGAAATCAACTTTTTTCTCAAATTATAAACAGGTGGTCTTACTTCAATGAAACTAAAATTAAATTAATTTATTAACTGATAGTTAAGTTTTGAAATTATTTTTTTAAAAACCGTACTGTCATCCAGCATATGTAAGGAGTTTCGGAAACCTAACATTTCAAAAATTCACTGTAAAATCGATTATAACATTTTATCATTTCTTCCAACAGAAAACAAATCGAGTTAAATGAAAGTGTATAAAATACAACAATTAGAAACAATAGAATAAATCGATACCACAGAAATTTAAAAATAGTAAAACATTTTATTGTTATGCACATGGGGGTATGTAGTATTTTTTAGATGTTGCACAAGGGTAAATAAATATGTAAATAAATCTTTCTCTAAGGCAAAATAGGGTCATCTGGTAAGTACTAAAATTATTTTATTTCCTAAAACAATTGACGAAACTGGCTAAAAGAAATGAATAATTTTAAAAGGGTTTCAATGAAAAAGAAACCATCGGAAGCAGTAAAAATAAATGGTTAGCAATGAGCCAAACCAATAATGGAAATGATCAATTTGTGAAATTATGCCGCTTTCATTTCTTTTTTATCTTTTATTCGTAAGATCCCAAATGACTGTCTTTAACAAACATGAAGCTATAAGTCAGTAAACAGTTATGTAGTTTAAAAAGTAAAGCACATAAAGAAGAGTTTTGTAGTAAAAGTTTAAATGTAGTTTTGAAAAATACCGTGATCATTAGAGAATGAAGTAATTATGCATAATTATCGCTAATTAAGTTGCTAATTATTATCAATATCTGAAACCTTCTTTGTATTTATTTACGAAAGGTAGTTGATATGAAGGCAATTTTTTAAAAAGGGGTTGATATTACAGTGATTTCATTTCTACAGAAAGGTTGAGGCCAAACATTACGGTAAATAATTGGTCCTTTATTGAAAAATAAATTTGCGGTTAAATAAAGTATTGCTGAAAAAGAATATTTTTGGATCAATATTTTCTTATCGATTATTTATCTGTTTTAAGAAAATAATTTTCCTCGTTTTTCTTTAAGTATCAATCGCATTACTCTATCATATTGCTATTTTTGATAAATGTGGAAATTTTTAATTTGTCAGAATCTGATATTTAAATTATTTCCCGTTTGTAAAGCTAGAATTCTGCAATCAATTTTCCTCTCCCTTTATTGGATTTATTAGAGTTCTGAAATTTTGAACATCCATGTGTCATCAATGAAAATATAATACTATAATATTTTCACAACATAATTATCAATTAATTGATTAATTTTAGCTAAATTATAAGCTAATGATGCCATATTATTGCAGATTAAAACTAAATTGATTTTAAAGTTCTGTGTTTTTATAATATTGAATTATTAGACAATGCCCAGGATTAAAAATGTAAAATAATAATAAAATACATTTTTAAAACATTTTTTGTCAGAAAGCTAAAATTTGAAAATAATTCTGTTATCAAAAATATGGCCGCCGTTAAAGTCGTTTAGGTGAAAAAGGCTAAAAACTAAGCTATGAAAAAATTGAGGTATAATAAATATCCTAGGGAAAAAATTCCTAAACATTCACTAAAAATTAATATAAAAATGTAATTAAAATTTCATTTTATTAAGGGTTTTGTAGTATAACCTCACAGTTATATAAATCTGTTTTGACTCTCATGTTTAAAGAAAATATTATTTTCTACTTTTTAATATACTTTAAAAAGTCTTTTTATTTTTGATTATTTCTAACTTATATTTGCCAGGTAATTTCGTTACAATTTTAAAAACTCATTTTCTATGAAAGGAATTCAAAATCAAAAAGAAAATGTGAGCATCAATCATTTTACAAATTAGATAAAAAGCAATTAGGAGCATTAATTAACCTTCTTCTGTTTGATATCTGATGAAGGAATAGTTAACTAGTAATAAATGAATGGACAAAGTTTTAATTTATCTTGCATTGCAGTAATGGCACTTGCCTCTTTGCAACGCCTCAGATCGTTGCTATTTTAGGAACCCATCTTTGAAATTAAGGTTCTGGATGTAATTAAGGGAGGAAAGTCTGATGTGAAGTACAGAGAGTGCTGTAAAGCAGCGGGTCGATAATTTAGTTTGATATTAATTTTTATTCCTTTTTGAAGAAGGAGACAAGTTGCGTGAGGTAACCATCAACTAGAAAAGGAGACTACTTGCAGCATAAATGCAACAAAATGTAATGTTTGTGGCTTGCATTACGCAAATGTATATGTTAATTTTTAAAGTACTTCTTAGCAATAAAATTAATCTTGAAAAATGCAATAAAGGCTTTGCAATAGCATAGCTTCAAAATGTTTAAAGAATGATAATAATTATTTATATTTTAGAAAATAAAAGCATTTTTAACTTTATGTTTTTCATTTTTAGTTTTTATTAATTTTAGATAAGCACTGAACAATTAATTACATTCTGGAAATTTTCAAAAGATTTAAAAATACATTCAAGATATTCTTGAATGGAAACAGGAACTCGTATGTGATCGTTTTCTTCTTAACTATATATATTTAAAACTAAATAACTATATATTATTTAAAACTTAACGTTAGCTTCATTTTTTCTTTAAATATATGGACAATCATTTTGAAAGTGTGAGGCTGTTTCAAAATAAGAGATATAAAAAAGCCAGTAAGATTATTTTAGTGAGAGATTCAGAGCACTTTGATAGAATAAATGTAATTTTCTCATTATCGAAAACACTATTGTTCGTCAGATTGGCTATTTTTAGGAAGGGGATAACCCAAAATGCAATAAAGAGAAATAGTATCCTGCAGAAAATAGTATTTTAAATGCATGTTAGAGAACATGAAAAGTTAACTTCTTATTAGAAGTAAATGTAGAAATTCTGAAAAAGTAAAATGACTGTGGACGAAATAATGAAGAAAAATAACGAAATTGCAACTATTTCGAGAGATTGAACTGGTAATGAAGAGGAAAGCTTAAAAAAATCCAATGCTAAAAGTATACAACTGGGCACCCTCTTCAGATTCATTATTTCATGTGAAATTACCATTCGATAGACTGAGCGGCATCCTGCTGTTTTTCTGACTAATAAGATATGTGTGAAATGCTGATATAATATCACAGCTTCCAGATGTTTTACTTCATTAAGCTGACAAAAAATTCCTCCTACAGCTATTTTCATTTACATCTCTGAATTTGTTTTATTCTGCTATCTGATCGAGTTTGCCTTGATGTTGTTAGTGCATATATTTATAAATGACTGATTTTATTGAAATGCTTTTACATACGACACCCGAATTATTTCCTGCGTAATCAGTTATTTTTTATAAATGATTTAATTTATATTAATATGATGAAATAATTGCAAAAACAAAGAAAATAATATATAAAAATTTTACAGAATATTTAACAATTAGTTTACCCAAAAATATGAGTTGAAATGTTCAAATATCAGTTCATAAAAAATTTAGTCTACTTCAAACAATGCTAAAAAAACCCCGTTTTATCAGCCTCTTGAGTAAAGAGAATTCACGCACAACTAACGTGAATTATACTGGGACTATTCATACATAACAAATATTTTATACATGCTTATAAAACCTAAAATTAATAATATTTTTTTTCATTAAAACTTTTTAAAGATTTGATCGCTTTTCTTTCGCCATCTTTCACGAAAATTATGCAAAAATATGTGTTTAAATAAATTTTTCTCTGTATTATGGGGTCCTTCAGTTTCTCTTATTCTTATTCTGTTCGTTGTACAAAAGAATTGTGTTTATCTAATCAGTTTTAGTAAATTTAAATTTTGTGTAAATTTATTTTAAATTAACAATCATAAAAAATTTAAAGATGCTATGCTAACGTGATTTCAAAGCTTTGACAAAAAGTTAAGAATATGAATAATAATTTATCCTAAATTTAAAAATACTATAATTGTTCTATGGTTTGTTCCAACGCTTATTGTTCATATTATTATTTTGAACTTACTATGCGCCTTATTAACCTTATATTGCATAATTAATTTTTGTTTTCTCGGTAAAATCTGTATGTCCATATAAATAAATGCCGAAAAATTAATGTAAAAATTAATTTTAATTTTTGATTAAAATCCAATCAAAGCAATGAGCAGACAAATGCTTTATAAGACTTTTTGAAAGTTCTCTTTATGTGTATGCTATTTGCTTTGATAAATTTAACAAATTGTAACCCTCGGTACAAACTTGTGTAATACAATAATAAAGCGTATTATTTTTTATACTTATTATAGAAGCTGTTTTAACTCAGGAGTGCATTTGATTCTTAATTGAATCCAATTTTTATACTTTTCTTCTTCTTGCGTTGTCATTAATCATTTTATAAAATAATATTGCAGTAATTATTTCTATGTTTATTTCAAGTTAATTTATATTTATATGACAACATATATAAAATAAAAAAAAGCTTGAAAAATTATTCATATTTTGATAAGCATTAAAACCAAATTCTTTCTGAAGAAGTAATTTCCAGCTAACTTCCAGTTAATTACCACACATTTAGGGGTGGTTTTTTTTTTTCAGTTGAGCTCTCAACGCAAACTTTTTCCCAAGTTTCTTCCCCTCAAGTCACGCGACAACAAGTATTTGTCACGCTGCGCATCCAAAGGTACGTAAACCTTTTGAAAATGCCCCGTATCTCCAAACAGAAGTAGCTTTCTTGTGGAGAGAAGTGTAAAAGCAACAAACACTGGCATGTCTGCAAAGAAAAGTTAGCTCCCGACAAATGAACAAAAAGAATGGCGCAATGCCCAAGGGAGCAGACTCAACGGAGGAGTATACATACTGACTGCATGGCACCATGGAAGTAAATCGGTACGTTGAATGTATGAGACCTTCATTGCCGTCTGATTTTTTTTCTCTCGGTTACGATGGAAAAAAAGTCAAAGATAATTTTTATTACTTACTCAACACATTTAAGAAAGAATATTTTGTGAAAAAGAGCTATCGACTAATATGCAAAACAATAATATAAATGGAACTTGTAGTGGGAAAGAAGAGATGCCATTATTCAATGACATTTTTAAAAAATTAAATTAATAAAGAACACAACTAAAATTAATATACAATCATGATTATTGATTATTATTCGGACACACACACTTTGTTTATTTATTTCGGACACATTCCAGTAAATCATTATCCAAAGAAAGAATAGTTGCCGCTATGAAGACTAGTCAATTATTTGCCGATAAATCAACAAGGAACATTAAATTATAGATAATTAATAATTTAAATGCAATGATTTATAAAATATATTCGTCATGTTTCGTGTTTATCGATTGCGATGGAAAAAATTCCAAATATAATTTTTATTACTTACTCAACATTTTTAAGAAAGAATGTTTTGTGAAAAATGGCTTTCTAGTAATATGCAAAACAATAATATAAATGCAGTTTGTAGTGGGAAAAAAGGGATGCCATCATTTAATAACACTTTTTGAATAAATTAAGAAAGGACACATCTAAAATTAATAGAGGACCATAATCACTGATTAATTTCAATTTTTAATTTATTTTGGACATGTCCCAATAAATCTTCAAGTAAAGAAAAAAGAGTTGCGGCTATGAAGAATAGTTTTCAATCATTTGTCTATAAAACAAAAATGAATATTAAAATATGGATAATTAATAATTTTAATGCAATGCTTCATAAGATATATTCTTCTAGTAACACGTATAACGATTACGAAGGAAAAAAGATCAAAGATAATTTTTTTAGTTATTCAGCAATTTTAAGAAAGAATATTTTGAGAAAAATTGCCCTCTAGTGATATGAAAAAAATATATATAAACTCAATTTGTAGTATTAATAAGGGATGCTATCATTCGAACACATTTCTTAAAATTAAAGAACAAATCTAAACACAAAGGACACATCTAAAATTAATATAAAACTATGATTATTGACTAAGATCAATTTTTAATTTATTTTGAGCATATCCCAGTAAATTTGTAAATGAAGGAAGAATACTTGTCAATCACTTGTCGTAAATCAATAATGAATATTAAATTAGGGATAATTACTAATTTTACTGTAATACTTTATAAGATATAGCTGTCTAGTAACGTATGTACCGTTTATGATAATTCATCATATTTCGAAACAAAAAGAAATGGAATCCATTATTCAGAAGAATTCATAGGGTTAAATTAATAAAGATATTTTTAAGAATTATATGCAAAATGATTAGAAAAGCCCACTAACCAAAAATTACAGAAAAATAACAAATATAATTTTTAAAGTATCAACTCTATTATAATATTATAATGTCGTACACAATCAACTGTCATATATTAGGCTTTATTCATTTGAAACAATGCTAGGAAAAACACGTGATTCTAGAATAATTAAAACAGAAGGAAAATAAATTTTTTACTTTGTCATGAATGGAAAATTATTCATTTTTATGTGACATGCAAATAGTCAGAAAGCCGTGTTGTTAAAAAGCTGTTGCAAATTCTCTATAGTATTTAAATCAGCATTACGGTTATTTTGGGACAGATCTCGTAAGTCTGAACCGTGGTCAGATGACGAGGACGAAACTTGAGCTGGCACCCCCCTTTCCAAACTTCTAGCTACACCAGCGGGAGCACGTTTGACCTTGACATATTTAACGTGCACCCGCCCGGCTACTCGACGGTTCTTCGGCGGAATTGGGTAACGAGTCTCAAGCCCCCGCCCACGGCTATTGATTAACTCCTAATATGCGATATGATATATGATATTAAGATATGATTAACTCCTAAGATTAAAATGGTGATACGGTCTTAGTTTTTGTCTTAATACTGCTTGGTTATTGGCTTTTTCAAGAGTTCATAACGAATTATAAGGAACAGATAAAGTGCTATTTCTATTGTTATAAGTAAAAGTAATTCAACCCAAGTAACCAAAAACGCAAGTTTTGGCGTAACCTTTTACTTTTATTTTACTGAATTCTGCTTTTTAGTCTTCATTTTAAAAAATACATTTTTGTAGAAAAAAAGAAGAAGAAGAATACCACTGAAGTGTGAGAAAATTCTTTTCTTATTGAGATGCACTTCAAATAGAGGATCCGGACGTGATTTGAACACGCAACAATCTGATCTGAAGTCAAATCAGAGCATTGTCTTAAGTTTCAAAGACGAAAAGAAAATACTTTTTCTTGTCTGGTGAAGTGCAAAAAAAGATCAATTCAAGTTATAAATATTTAGAGTTTCTGTAGATAAAAGATCCATGCATACCAATTTTGTCATTATAACTGATATTAGAGAAATGTTTCCATATTATATTAAGCGAATTGTATGAATTTCAATCCTTTTAAGTATGTGATCAATGGAAAGCTTATTCGCTTTTTAATGAATTAAATTTTCACAAATTTTTCTTCGACGCTTGTTTGTAAAAGCCTTATTTTAACCCTTTCTATGTTGTTAAAAATGTATCATATTTTCTGAGCAAACTTAGAATAATCTTAACAAAAGCTATTTAAGAAAAGTTTTTAAAAATATTTTTTGTCTCTATAAGGGTGTTTAGATGAAAGAAACGTCAAAATTTGATATCCATTGTGAAATCTGCACTATTAATACGAAAGCGAATGCATGTATTGCTGTATGTCTTCCCGTTACTTGTTTTACAAGGCAGTCATTGAATTAAAGTTATTAAATTTGGGCCAAATATATTTTCAAGTTAAAATGGCCAACCCAAAGTAAGTTTTAAGCTTCAATCAAAACTTTAATTACTTAAAAAACAAGCAAAATTTCAGGATTAATTGTGAATAATTTAGAATAATTTTTTAACAGCCTAAAATTTCCCAAACTTTCTTTTCAGTGATATAAATTGAGGTTTCGTACTATTTTATCATTTTATAACAAAACAATAATGTAACAAAATTTTGAAACTATTTCTAAATATTGTTTTCAGTACAAATATTCATAAATAAAATTCCAATCAAACCTATTTATTTTATAAAATATTGAATATCTTTACGTTCCTTCTATTGTTAAGATCATTATATCTTAAACAATTTTTAATCAAAACTTTGCTTCATTCTTAAACCATGAAAATATAATGAGCCATTTAAGAACTTTCGAACATTAGATTTTCTTACATTCTCTGTACATAATTTTAAGCAAAAATAACTTTAACTATGAATTAATTTTGACATGTAACACTTATTAAATGTATTTGCATATATTAGAAAATATTTATATCTTTCAAAACTATAGAATTTTTAAACTAATCATTTCATTAAATTAAGAGCGTTTTTCTTTAATTTAATATGTATTAAAAGGCATTAAGCTATTAATTTACGTTATTCATTTATGTTTTAAAAATTGATTAAATATGATATTAAATATTTGATAAAACAATGAAAACGATTTGTATTTCTAGGTAGCAATGCGATAGTGTTAGAAATCAGGCAAAAAAAATGTTTTTTAAAAATTGCCAAAATTCAGTAAAAATTTATACAAGTGTTAAATTGGTGTCACTAAAAGTCTATTTTTGTTTTATTTTTCAACAGTGTAAAATTTATTTTTGCACACTAATGTTTGTGGAAGCTATCGGGAGAAAATGTCAAAATTCTGCTTTGAATAAATCAAAATTCTAATTACATTTTTAAAAGTGGGCATATGCTGCACACTCCAAAAAAAAAATTCAAATTTGGCAATTAAGGTCAAACGGTCTGATATTTAGAGTACCAATACGCATTCATCTTTATTAGAAGTATAAATAAAAAAATTTGTATAAATTAGAATAATTGTTTCTTTACAATTCTGACAATCTGCAAATATTTCTGCAAAACTGCTATGTAAGTGGTAAGGTTTGAAAGAAACTCAACAAGTCAATAGATATAAAATAGATTCCCTGTTTTTTAGAATTATAAACATTTGAAAAAATGGTGGCAAAACTATATGTCGTTCTGTAGCTTTAATTACAATGTACGTATAGTCATATCACCATGTGATTAGAATAATCATTACAGAGCTCTTAACTTGTGAGCAAAGAGGAAATGAAGGAAATGAAAATGTTTTCTGGTTCTGATTGTGAATTTATATAGCCAGTTGTTAAATTCTGTCAACACTAGCCATTTGGTAATATTTTACAAATGAAAAACCGCTTGATATGATATGACTGATTGAATTTTTCTATTTTCCTTTAACTGGAACATATGCGACATAAAAATAGATGTTCTTTTTTAAAAAATGAAAACAAAGGTGTTATAAATTTTTCATTCTAATAAAATATTTCACGATTCATCGTTATACATTTTCTTTTTATGGCGATTATTGACTTACAAACAGTATTTTTAAAAATATTCAATATAAGCTATCAGTCCGATGAAAAATAATCAAAGTAAATATTCTAGGTTTTCATTTCAATGATTTTTTTGAAGCTTTAGTGTACTATAATTAGTAGGTATGTATATTGAAAGTTTAAAAAATTGTTACGATATCGAAACAAATTACTAATGCCTAGCAATTGTGTTTCAATTTAGGAATTTAAATTGAATACATTATAAAGATCGTCTTTTTTAAGTGTAGCTGTATTAACATTTCGTACTAAAGTAACTCCAGGATTATTTTAAGATAAATAGTCTTAAAACATTCCCAGATGCTCAGAAAGACGCTTGAGCCGGCACTCTTTTTCTCTGAACTTTCACGCTAAACCAATGAGAAGACATTTGACCTCCGATTTCAGAATTAATGTGTACCAGACGCATATACACGGTGGATCTTCAACAAGTCGGTTTCGAATCTGCCCAAAAGTCGACAGTTTCTATTAAGACACTATTGGCTTTTTTAAAAGCGAAGCATGAAAATACAGGCTTGATTAT
>JAOUZG010039001.1:2964640-3028373 GCA_026289955.1 Argiope argentata | reverse complement strand
TATATATATATATATATATATATATATATATATATATATATATAATATAATTTTAAAAAATAAACTCTTCTCTATACATTTTTAACTCAACCATTTAAAACGCTTTTAAATAATTTCATAATAGAATGAAAGAATGGAATTTTAAATTCAAAATGAATGACATGTTGAAGAAACTCGAAGGAGAAAACAATGAATGCTTGTAAGCAATACAAAGGTAAATATTTTTAATTTTTACCTGATGTTTGAGATGTCATACAAGGAAACCTTCCTACACGGCAGTTTTTCAAGCAGCAGATTGTTAAAGAATAATTATAATCACAAAGAATGGTTACGAAAACGTCTAATCAAAGAAAATCAAACTTTTATTTTTGGAAGAAGTTTTTAAAACTCATTCACATTGTGTTTCGTTTTTAACGACTCTTTTCATTAGGTTTTTAGTAATTTTTATTTTTTATTTACTTTCCAATAAATAAATTACTGATAAGCTTTAATTAACCACATATATTTTTTAGTTTATTCTGCGTGGACTCGAGGGAAGCTGTAGGAAAAGTATTTCCCAATAAAAAGGTAAACCGAAAAAAAAAACCTTTAAAAAAAGATTTTTACTATCGCATTAGAAATAGAACGTATTTTTAAGTCTAGTAGGTATTATTTATAAAAATTGAGGTTTCTGTTATAAATATTTTTAAATATCTTCTCTTTTTAGAAATAGAAAACTAGAAAAAGATATTTCTCTCGATATTTTCCATATTTTTTGATTATACATTTAAACCTCAATATTTATGTAACAAATCGAACAACAAGCTTATCAATTCAAATTACTGTTAAATATCACTCAACATTTTAACATTTTAAGATTGGAGATTTAAGGGTATAGAAAATTATTAAATTTATCTAATCGTGAATATGCAATCATTCATATTTATCAAGAATGAAAACTAAAATGAAACTCCAGAAAGAAACATAAAAAAAGAGATAAAGGCATAAGCTTTTATTTTTTAGGATTAAATAGATAAAAGTAAAATGTTATAACAAAGGAATACGCCTCTCATGGTTTCTTTTTTCTTTGTCTGATAAATGAGTGTGTTAAAGACAATATGTATGACTACTTTTGTTGTTACTTATATAACTAAAATATATGCTCATTTTGAGCTGTAATTTTGATTTCGAAATATAAAATTCAACGAGTCCAGTCAAAGGTAATTGATCATATTTGAACAAGAGTCTCTAAAATCCACCAAGCGTAAAGAATAAAGAGGACTTTTCTGGAATCCTTTTACAGAAAGTGTATACTCAGCGGAGCAAAATTAAATGAGACTGAAAGTATTTCTTTGGAAAGAAAATTTAACCAAGAGTTGGGATTCGCCATATTCCCTTTTAGTTTCTAATGTTTTGAAAGCAAAATAAAGCCTTATAATAGAAGATTAAAGGATGCGAAAACCTGCATTTCACTTTAGAAACTTTAATACCAATCCTGAAGAGAATGTTATACTTACACCTCATTCTCATATTCGCGTGTCTTCGAAATGATCTCTGGAATCGGGTCTTAAATCCAAGATCCGCCTTTCACGAGACTACATTTTGGTTTTATTAAATTAGTTCAGAAACTACGTAAAGTTTGTTTTAGCACTGACCTTGTAATTTTAAACCATGATTGGATAAAGAGGACAATATACGAGACACATTGCATTTTCGAACCTTGCTCGATCCATGTACTTAATCTTTATCAAGGACAAAATATTCAACATGTACCAGGCTCCCATAAATTATGTATTTTTGGTAGAACTGCTCCTTGAACTTCCAACCCCTCCCCCTTTTTGGATCCGAAACCCAGACTCCGTAACCAAACAACCGCAATCCCGTAGCAAGGATGAAGCTAAAAACCCATGATAAATAGCATAATTTTTTTAAATGACCTGTTAAACTTTGGAAATTTTAAAATGAACCCAACCTATATAGACGTTGGGTTTTTTAATGGATTTCTAGATGTTTTAACTCCAATACGCATATCACGATGACCCTATCTCGAAGCTAAAACTTTAAACTTATGAAGTAGATGATAAAGTTTCTTCGCGATCAGTTAAAAAATAGGAGACACTTTACAATACTTAAATAAATGGTTCCTTATTTGGTATATTTTCATAAATATCAGTCCACATTAAACAAAATATTGCGCTTTTGAAAATAATCATAAATTTTTTGAAAGTTAATAATAGAGAACTTATTAACTGATATTAATATTTGAAATGTGTCATCTCTCTCTATATAAAAAAATACTCCAGTCTTCTTTTGTGTGTGTTAGCCCTGAGAAAAATCTAAAGGAACTTCTCTGAAATAGAGATGGCTTTGGAAGTTAATAAGTTTTTCGATAAGATTTACGAGAAATGTCAAACGATATTCGAGTCCAACCACGTTTTTTGCTGAAGAACAATATAATGGAGCTTGTGAATGACGTCATACAACTATCTGAAATGAGAGCAATCAATTGTCTGTCTTTTCAAGCCTTTAGAAAAGCTTTCATAATTCCACAAGAAAATTAATTAAATTCTTATTTTCTTTTATTGATATAAATGATAACAAGATATAGGGGGAATCCGTTATGAGGAAATAAATTATCATCGAAAGGGAAAAACATAATTGAAATTAGTTTTCGAACATTATTTGGAGAAGAAAGGGGACGTATGAAACATAATTTTTTAAATTATAAGTATTTTCTCTATTTGTGATCTCTCCAAAGTCTCTTAAAACTGCCGTCGCTCAGATTCTTAAGCATTCATAAGCAAAGGAGGATAAGGCTTAAATCTGAATTTTCACTGCTTGTACGAATGAAATGAAATTAACTGTTATTTAAGGAATATTTATTAAAAATAATTTTTACAAATGCATTATTTAATATAAATTCTCAAGTTTGCCTATTGATAAATTGTGAAATATTAAGGTCAGATTTACAGCAATTTAAAAATTAACGAATAAAATCGATCTCGCCTGCTTAGAATTGTTTCTTTTTGGTGTTAGTATACTCTTACAGGAATAACTCTTACTCTTACATGAAAGCCCTTGTATTTTTATTGCAGATATTTTTATAAATATTTTATTAATTGTTTACTGTTAATAACTTTAAACATGAAAACTGTTATATTAAACGTTGATAAGGCGTGTATTAAAGATATGTAACAGAACGAGGAAATGTTTACTGATTTTTATTCTAACCACGAAAATATTTTCATGACAGAGAATATTGATGAAATTTTTTCCATTTCATTCCCTTCAGAACAAAACAGGGTTAAAATTGTAGTTCAGATTATATCTGGACTAACGTGAGTAAACAGCATGTGGTTCTATTCTCAACTCTATTGGATATCTTAAATACATCAATTTAAAATGATATCTCCGGAGCAAGAAGTGAATGAGACACAAACCATTGATTTTCCTGCATTAAATCCAACTCTTTGAAACCTTCCGGAAAGAGCGCAATGATTAAATAAGTTTCTCTGGAAACCTTTAGATACAATACCAACATTTCTATAGCTGCTTCAGGATTTCTCTGAGTGCTCAATGAGAGAAAAGGGTCTTTGCATGAAGCTTTCTCTCACTCATTATTATTTCCAAATTCTAAACACAATATTTTGAAGCTTCTTTGGATCTTTGAAGTCCTTTACTTGTGTTTGCCTTTTCCTTTGCTTGAATGTATTAATGCCCAACAACTTTTTCCTTCACTTAAAGGGCGATTTTGAGTCAAAAATTTATAAATACTGATCAATGCAAAAATCGTATTACTTTGAAATACCTCTGCGTGCGTTCATTTCTCAATACATTATTTTATCCTTAATTTATATATTTCAGCTGATAGTCTATGCACAGAAAATCAATTTTGCACTCAGCTGTAATCATTGATTGAAAAACTTTGATATCATATTTTTGAAATCATCTTTAACATTTGAGCGGTGAAGAATCCTTCAGTAAATTATGCAGATTAATTATTTGAAGTTGGATCTTTATTTAAAGATTGATTTAAATATTTATTTATTTTCTAAATTTTGTGCTGCGACATTATTTTGTAATGTGGCTGTTGTTATTATCATTCTAAAACCATTATAGAAATCAACTTCTTTTCTTTCATTTAATAACTAGGCTGGCGATAATTTAAACACAGCGAAATTATAACTATTAATTTTTGACAAAATAAGGTACATATTTTCATATTTGGACAATATTATATAAAAGTAATTAAATAATGAAAAAATTAAAAGAAAAACTTGATTGCCATTTTATGGCCATTTTCTCCTCTCGATGATTGCCGTCTTATTTAAAATGCTTTATTTAATTTGACCTTATTTAAAGTATGTTAAAATTATCCTTAATTATCTGTAAATAAAATTATAAAAGGCTTTTACTCTGAGCCCTCCTGACTCGCTGATAACTTTACAGGAAGTTGGAAAATCTTTCTGTACTCCCTAGAAAATAGATTTTGTTATTACTTCCCAAGCACTTGCGAATAGCTGTAAGGTTTAGATAAAAGGATCTGGAGAAAATTTCAAGAATTTAATTCATTTTCTTTTTAGATGCCATAGAGGAAGTTTAAGTGCTTGTAGAGACAGTAAAGATGTGCTCTTTTCAACCTTGAGATAAAATTGAGTTACCCAAAGATAAGGAATTTCTGAAAATAAAATCTTTTTTTTACTACCATAGAGCATGGGACTTGATCGCTAATTTTATCTGATTTTAAAAGATGCTAACACATGGTTGGCTTCATTGAAGTAAAAAAGCTCCGTTGAATGAAAAAAATGAGGCAAAAACGATATTATTACTATAGCTATAAGAAAAAAAGGTGAATGGAAGTTCAAAATTAGTTTCTTAAGGGAAACATTTTGCAATAATTAATTTATAACAAGAAAATATTTGGATCATATTTTACTGAAAAAATGTCTCATTGAATTTCTTGTTTACATATATTTCCTTTATTCAAAAGACATTTTAAATTTACAATTTATGATATATTTGATAGATAGGTTTATTATTTGTAGCTTTAGCTAAGAGCTGTATTTAAGAATATTCTATTAAATAATTAATACAGGAAATTTAGTATTAATTTTTATAATCAATTTATTGATAATGTAAAACATTCAGTAATTTAATGCAGGATATATTTCTGTTATTTCAAATTTATTCAAACTGAAATGATATTATTAGTAACAATACAGAATTAATCAGTACTGAGACAAAAGAAAATAATGCTGAGTGCTAATAGCCATCACTAGCAAATTACGATGCCTTCTGTAGGAGGTACTTCCTACAGAAGGTATTGTAATACATCAGAAGGCATTGTAATTCTACAGAAGGCATTGCAATTGTACTCCTTCTGTCATTGGTGAAAGTAACTCGTCCCTACAACATTGTTATATAACCAGGGAAGCGAGAATCATCTATTGGTGATGAATATGGGTAATAAAGGCACGGAATGAGGAGCAAAAAAAATCAAGTTTTGCAATAACAAAACATTGAGTTATCTCCCTCATAAATAGATCGAAGCAAGCAAGATCTGTTCTTAAACTCGTTTATTTATCAGACTTTCTTTTGATTAAATAATGAGTAGCCTTTTGCTGAATTAGAAATAAGCAAAAATATACTTCATATTTTTGAAATCTGTAATTGCAAATAGTTCACATTTCAGAAAAAACTTTTGTACTGTTACTGGAAATAACTGGAATTATATTTCGATCAGGGTAAAAATATATTATAGAATAGCTTAGTGTGTACTGAGTATCTACTTTTTTACCAACTGTATTACACTAGAGTCATGCTTTTATAAAGTTTACGAATTCATTTGTTTTTCCGAAAGAATAGGTGTTGAATAAATGTTTCTTTTTATTCCATTTTATGAGTTAAGACTGTTTTTTTGCGTGCATGTCACATTTAATTTTCTCCCACTAATATATATTGATCAGCAATTTTATATAATTGCAAATAATATCTGAATTCTGTTACGGCTTAGGAGTGAAAATTGAAAAGGGGAAAAAACGTTAAAACGACAAGGTCTGTTTTGATCTCAACCTTACTTTAATTAGAAACTCATAAAATATATTTCTTTTTTATTGAAATGAATATATTAACTATGGTAAGAAAAATATTTAAATTCGTGCAAAATAAATTTATATTTATCGCAGATATATTTCGGTATACAATAAAGGATTAGATTTGAAAATGATTCATTTTTCCCCTTGTTCCCAGAAATTTCTCGAATTGTGTTTTGTTTATGCAAAAAATATCATCAGAAAGTCAGAGCATTTCCTTTCGCGTTCTAAACAATTACAATAAGTTCAAATTTTTATTAAATTCTGGCTAATAATTTATCTTTACGTATTATTACTGATCTGGACTTTTTTCTGGAATAATTTCTGTTGAATAAATATTGATTTCTATCTTATTCTAAGAATGTCGGCTATTTTTTACTCTATTTTTGTGAGATCTTTTTAATTTCAATTTTTATTCTCTTTCCTCTAAATGAGGTGCATGAAATACAAAAGAACGAAGTATAAGGATTAAAAGGGAATTATGGAATACGTTTGAAGCCTGAGCAAACGCGTCCTCTCCAATCTTTGCATAAAGTAAAACAATACTAAAGAATCCACCGGAAAACTATTAAATTTTATTGAAAAAATTCCCGAATAGGATAATGAACGATCACTACAAAATATACATTTATGGATTTTGTATAAATTTTACCGTCAAAATGTAAAATCCATTATTCCATAGAATAATTAGGTATTTCATGAAATTATTAGACAAGTCAGTTAAAGTATATAATTAACTAGGTGTTTATGTATTCTGTAGAGTAACGATTACTTGATCGTTAAAGTGTTAAATATGGCACTCGAAAGTTCTTTGAACCGGTTCTAGCTACTTTTAGTCAGTTTTGTATCACTTATACCTGTGTATAATAGAAAAAAATAATATTAAATAAAAATGTGTGTAATATTAAGTAAAAAGTGTCCTTGTTTCAAAAATAATATGCAATGCAATTCGAAAGGTCAATTCAGCAATCCTTACTCTAATAAATAATGAAAAATAAAATAAAAGTATTTCATAAAATTTAAACTAACATTCTCCTACATATTTTCTTGAAAAAGTTTACACAACGTTTTATGAAGCATCAGTTTTTCTTCCAGCATGTTTTTTTTTTTTTTTAATTTCTGCAACATTTTTTTTCTTTCTGTTTAACTAACGTTAGCAATACGATAATAATGAATTATATCATCTGCTTTTTCTTATTATTTATGAATTAAACATCGCTATAAGGATAAAATGTATTTTTCGAGATATGTTACCTATTTATGATCAATTAATTTATAAAATAACTTTGATATTGTTTATTTTTCACTTTAAAGGTCTATCATTAGTTATTTCATAGAATTAGTATGAAATTTTTCATCTATTATATATAACTGAATTATATACTTTAACGGTAATATATATACTCAATACAAGGCCAAATGTTGTGTCAAAATTTTCAAATTCACACTTCATTGTTTAAAGGCTCTCATACATTGAGAGTAAGAATTTAAAAAATTGTATTGCAATAACATAAATTTAATAGCCTCTTTGTTTCTCCTTACAGAAAATGAAAACAATAAAATAGCAAAGAAAATAATAAACGACAAATCAAATGGGTAAGTTAGAATTTAATTTATTAAAATGTTTTAATGATATGGAATTTCGAAAGCTTTCAATAACGAATTGCTTTGAACCTGAATCCGTTAATCATAAATGTCAATATCTGATGTTGTACAGATAATGTATTCGTTGATAAATTAATAACGTTTCAACAGTTCGACTCGATTGTATCAAATTAATAAATGATTATATTAGCTGAACCATTTTAACATAAATAAAAAAAATTGCAAATGAGAATGGTTTTCAAAATCACAATTATTTTGAAACAAAACATTTTCTAAAAAATAATAATGACTTTATCAACTGAAAGCAAATAATATGGTCCCAATATGCCTTATTAGAGACAAACTTTATTCCTTCTAACCATGCTACGAGCAATAGAATTTATTTTTCAGAAGATTTTGAAAGACTCATTTTTTTCGGGGGGTGGCGGGTAATTCTTAGCAAATATTGTAAGAAACAAAAATGCATTTTTAGGTTCAAGCCTTCGTTACGACAGAAAAGATAATTTATTTTTGTTCCTTAACAAATGTATTTTGATAAAAGAATTTCATTCTCCTTTTTTCTTTTGAGAAGTATTTTCATTGAACATGTTTAAATTCACTTACTAAATGTAATAATTATAAATTCACGTTACTTTTATTATCCTACTTTTATTTATTATTTTTATCTTATTTCATTATTTACTAATTATCTTACTTTTGCATTGATTTTAGAACAAAAACACTAAGAACTTAAATTTTAAGAAGAAATTAGTTTGACCGTATAGTAAAATTTTAATTATCTTTAAATTGGTTATTTTTTTATTTATTTATTTTTTGGAATCCAAGGTATTTTTTACTCTACAGTTCACAGACTACTCACTTGGGACAATATCATTACACTAATGAACATATACATGGACATAGAAATATAATTTAATTTTTGTTGCGCTTAAAAAGTGACTTATTTAAATATAAGAGGCAAATAGTATAGGTACCTGCACATCAATATTGAGCCCAGCCAATTTTTATGATTTTTAAATTTACCAGCAATAAATATCCATATATATGAAGGATTTATTTAAAAATACGCTTTGAACTAAAACAGCATTTCTATAACGGTTAAAAATTATTTCAATATGCAAAATCTATCTAATTATTACATCTAACATTAATAAAGTATCGTGATATCACATCATATATTATCTAAATAATTTTTTAAAAAAAAATTTAGTCACATTATGCAGAATACACTTTTGTAGTTCTTGTAATATAGCTGAAAAATTATTTATTTTCAAAGATAGATATTTCCAAATAAGAAATCCCACAGGATATTATCTCTTGGTGACTAGAATTACTTTAAAAAGTAATAATTAGCATTATTAGCTTTAGTGGATGCACTGACAACGGCATCTCTATCATCTATTTCCTTCAAATTTCTGGACTTTCATCATTCGTTCAACAAATTTTCAAAAAACAATTTTCGAATAATGTTCAATTCTTTCCGTGTATTTAAAAGAACACTTACAGAGCAAAATTAATTTGTTTCTTTTTTATTTAAACTTTAACAGTTACACTATTTGGCTTGCAGGAAAAATTAGTCTGTTGTTCTTTCAAAGGGGGAGGAGGAGATTGATGGTTGATTTAAAGTTTGACGGTGTGGCATTCAGGAAGGCCGGCGTTTCCCTGTAGCATGTTTCCCTCAGGTTATTCGTCGATGTATGTTTTAGTGTTGTAAGGCACATTTTTGAATTTTTTTAAAACTTTATTTGAGGGTTTCATTCATGTATGTATACCCAAAACAAAAGTTGTTAAAAAATTTAGAGCGAATTATTGATGTTCTTCAATGACTCAAAATAGTTAAAGACTTGTACTTGCCAATATGCAGCAATTGCATAGTTTCGCATGAATTATATATATAAGCCGAATTTGCCTTTATTTTCGAAGGTGACTTCGGCTTCTTAAATGATGAATTAAGTAAACATTATTTTACCTGTATGATTTTTCTTCCCAAATTCAAATTACAGTCACTTTTTAAAGTATTATTAGCATAAATGATATTTGACAACGCATTCAATGTTAATACTTATATCCATCGCAACATATTTTGTCTGTCACTCAAGATACTTAAACTTTAAAGAAGAAATTCAAATTCATTTGATTTCGCACAATTCACAATTTTTCAAATAAAATTGAGTTAATAAAATTTGTAAATAATTAAAAAAACTTCCCTAGAAAAATCGGAATTATATTCAGAAATTCAGGATAGTGTTTAGTTGCGTATCATACTGAATGTAAAGAGTAAGATGACGTTACAGTCTCAGAACTGGAAGCAGAACATTAATTGTTCGAGATATAATTCATTTTATAAATGCGGATTGCGCACATTAAATTAATCAAAAGCAAAATATCCTCACATCAATGTAGTGTCGAAATTTGGACTATAAAAGTTCGGTTAACATGCCACTCTTTTCTTTTGATTATAGTTAAAAGTTACATTTTCGTATATATTGGGAAGGTAGATTAGTAATGATGTTATATGACATTAAGACATAGAAGTGCGAATAATCCACAGATAATATCTTTAAATCATATATAAAATCAGAATATACTTTGAAATTGTTTTCTTAATGAAATTAATTTAATTTCAATTATTGAGATGTGAGTGGCTCTTTCATTCCAACATTTAAAAAATAATTTCTAATAAAATTTCTCAGTATTTTGTGGTCGTTGAAATAATGTTATTATTTTTACTTTTAAATCTTGATTCAATTTATTTTTCTAACTCAACAAACGATGTTTAATTTTCAATAGTCAATGAAAATAGTATTGTGTTTTTACTTAAAAATTAACGAAATTTTTACAAAGAACGAAAACATTTTCAAAATTGTAAATATAAACAATAGGTGAGAAAGCTTTATGTTGTAATTATTTTTTATCAAGTTGTGAGTTAGAATTTCCATTCAAAATGAATAATAAACAACCACTTCATTTTCCTGATCATTAGTTGTCGATTTTCATTGGTTTGAAGGTGAAAGAATTAGCAAATATCAAACAATCGTTTATTAACTTCATTCTCAATGCCATTTGATGCAATCACATTCCTTCTCGATTTTCGAAAACAAGATCCAGGTTAACAATAAGGTACATGATGTTTAGTTCACTAGGCATATAAATTTTTTTCTAAAGGATAATCGTATATAACGGAAACTGAAAACATATTATTTAATCATGCTACTTTTTTTCTTTTGATGATTTGTATTTAATAATAAAAATCAGCTTAAACATAATTTATAGAAAAAAGACTGTATACACATCATATTGAAGCTAAAATTAATTGAAATACATCTTTAATAATTACAAATTTGGATAGTTATCATTATTCTATCATCTGAGTAACCTTATTAACCTTATTCATGAATTCCCGTATGTTCATGCATCCAACAACAACTGGAAGTAAATTTCTTTATCATAATACATTTACTAGTGATGATTTAAATTTAATTATCAAAACCAATTTAAATATAGTTTATAGGAAAAATATATATAAATCATATTGAAGCTAACGTTCTTTGAAATACATCTCTAAAAGCTAAGAATTTGGATAATTATCATTATTCGTTCGTCTGAGAAGATTAATTATTCATGCAGGTTAATAACCTTATTCATGAATACACATACGTTCGCGAATCCACCGAAAATGTAAGTATACTTATTGATCATACTACATTTTCCATTCAGGATTTAAATTCAATTATCAAAATCAATTTAAATATTGTTTATAATAAGAAGACTGTGTATAAATCACATTGAAGCTAAAATCCATTAAAATACATCTCTAAAAGCTAAGAAATTGGAACATAATCATTATTCTTTTGTCTGTGAAGATTAATCACCTTGCAATTACTTATGCAGAGTAATAATCTTCTACATGAAGTTAAGTATGTGATTATTGCTCAATGTTGATTACTATAGCGATAAGCGAACTAGGATGGTCTCAGATAAAAGAGGCTGAAACTTTTCTAATGGTTAAGGACATTACGCTATCTCTCGCACGTATAAATAGATAATGTCAACCATTGGTTTTTAGATCGCGTTGATGATGGATAGTATGGAGTTCATGTACAATGGTGAGAATAACGCAGAATTTCTGTTGTAGTTTTATAAATTAAAAATTAGCTTTAAAAATCTAACAAAATTCTTTATTATGTAGCTTGCTTTATTATGTAGCTTTTTTTATTTCATTTTTCTTGCCTGATATATTTATTTAAGAATAATTTTTGTTACTACTTTCATACTAATAAATTTAATTAAATCAAATAAAAGAATGTCGGATCCATGAAGGCATATTTTTGTTATCCTTATTGCTAGTAAACCAAATGATTTTTAACGTTGATTAGAATATGTTAAGAACAATAAAAAGTGTTCCACTTGATTCAGTATGATGGTTTATATTTTTTGAAGGACGATAGAGCATTCCTAATACAAAATATAAACCGATGTTTTTCAAAACAATAAATTGAATTCATTTCGCCGTCTCTGTTATATAATAAACACAATATTACAAATTATGATTCACTGAGCACGCGCCTATCATCTAACGCTTCATATAGCTCTATGTTTCAGCGTTTACATTCTGCGAAAGAATTTTACTCAATTTTCAGGTATTATAACGTAAAAGAAGAAGGTAAATGTTTTATAAAAGCTGTTTCTAAATCTGTATTTAAATATTTTGAGTTATTATAATCATAGACTGAATTCGAAAAACAGATTTTAAGATTTCCTCAAAATATGTATTTTAAGTCTAAAGTTTTTTTCAAGATGCTGATGCATATAATTACTGAGTGGTTTGTAATTAAAATAAAAAAAAACAATCTAATGAATTATTTGAAAAAATTATTTAAATTATTTGAAATTGAATATGTTATAAATCCCATTTATATATATATATATATATATATAAGTGAAACTCTGTTGATGCTAATGTAAGCAAATTAAGCTTTAATAACTGTAAAAAAAGTCAAAAAATAATGGGATTTATTTTGTAAGAAATGAAATTATATTACCGAAAGATAAAAAATTACCAAATTAAAAATGAATAAAATGCATAAATGAAATATAATAAAGCACCATTTATATGTCTCTTGTTTACATATCGTTTATATATATTCGTCGCTTCATCGTAGTTTTGATTCATTTTATAATTATTGCAATAATAAAGTGCTTCGTTTATACGATGCAAAGTCTCCTATGGCCTGGGTCCTGGCATAGGGGTAGCGTGTCTTCCCCGAGATTTGAGCGTCCCTGGTTTGAGTCCCGGTTCTGACATGTCTGTTGTTCTTCTTCTGTGTTCTTTCTGTGAGGCGTGTGAATGTGCCCCTCCCTGAAAAAGGGTTGTGCAAGCAAATGTGACACATGAAGTAGGCAAGTCATTCTCTTGACCCTAGTTGGGGCTACTGAAAAAAAGAGACACTCACTCAGCTTAAATAGCTGCCAGATAACGGTCAACGGACTTGTAAAGAATTGTAAGTCATATCATCAAATTTCTGTTATACATAGTTTTTCTGATTTTTGGAAATAAGGAACTTTCTATCTCAATTATTATTTTTATATTCTTACTAAGTAAAAACGTTTCTCTAGGGAATAAATGGAATATCATCCTTTCCCTTATAGTCATATTCAAATTAAAGATTTTGGAATAATAGAGCATTTGCAAACATTCCGCTGTCAGAGGTTGGAAACATGAAGCGTTTTCATTGGATGAAAAAATGAAATCGTAAAAAGATTTGACAAAAGTACAGGATTAACAAAAATGCAGTTACTAAGAAAAAGAGGGTGGCATTCCAGTTTCAAATTCTAAAACTATTTCTTAAGACAGAGCCAAAAAAAAAGGACAAAGCAGTAGCTTGCGAAATCTCGGTTTCAAATAAATTGCGTGCAGAAGAATTCAAATTTCTTAAAGTAGAGAATGTTTTAATTAAGTTTTTAGTGATCCACCGTAAGTTAAATATTCTCGTGGAGGGTCTCATGCTTATGGAAATAGCATAAGAAATTGAACTGAAGTTGATTATGAAAGATTTGCTTTTTTCTCTCTATTGAATGTTACGTAATAATAATTTTAGTACTATATTAAGTAAATTTAAAATTTTTATTTATAATTACATTTACATTAGCTGTATTAAGTTTTTTAAAAATTAAAGTAATTTGTTAAAAATTAGATTACACGTCTTTCCAGTTATATTAGGTTTGCGAAAAAGAAATCCATCATTATTTTGCAGACATCTGCCAAGAAAATGGTCGATTTCTTTTCCCTTATTTTCAAAAATTCCATATGGAAAGAAAAGGAAAATCATAGAAAAAAAATCCATTATTTTCTCGGTAGATGGCTGTAAAATAATAATGGATTTTCTTTTCCTTAACCTAATATTTTATTTTACATCAGTAACGTGAAAGACACATATAAAGAGAGTTTTTCAGTGCATATATAAAATAAATAAACATGCAATTATTTCAAATTCTAAAAGAATTTTTCTTACCGTTATGAGTAGCAAAAGCAATATATGTCCAGTGTTGCAAATTTAAATAGGTGTACCTCTTGAACTTGAGCTCTCTCATTCGTTTCTGAAAATTTTATGGCAAAATAATAATAGTGCAAAGAATTTCTTAAAAAGAAGGTTGAAATGTTTTAATTTGTTTTCAAAGAAAAAATAATCAATTTGTCTTATAATTTGTTGACTAATCATCTCAATTGTACTCTAAAGGATAATACTTTCTAAATAAGGAACATTTTCTAGCAGTTCTAATATTTAAAATAATTTTTCTTGTCGCTTAAAAATTAGAATCTTTAATTTCAAACTTGAAACTGATACCAGTCAAACTCTTATCCAAAGAATGTTTAAATAAAAATAAATTTGCTAAAGGTAAATAACAGTTATTTTCAATAAATAGTAAATTAATCAACAGTATTTACATTTTTTGAATTCGTTTCTGAGCTCTGGATATTTTGACTAAATATTTTAAAGGCTTCGTCGACAATGTCAATATGTAAATTACGAAACGTCCGTTTTTTTCTCATGCGAGTATAAAGAAACTTCCATATAATAACATCTATAAATGATAATAAAAACGTCGCATCTTATGATATTCATATATCTCAATATAATAATAAAAATGCCATCAGTGAGAAAATTATGTCACAAATATTAGGAATAAATTAATCACTTTCAAAATATGTTTTTCTCGATGGAGCAATTATAGGTATGTGAAACATGATGTAAAAACTAGCAAATGGAGAATGATGTTGTTTCTGAAAGATAGGACATCATGTAATTGTTATGTATATGCAATTATCAAAATTTTTGGAAGCCAGAATAATTTTCTTAAACACTGGTTTTTAATATCTTCATATTTCTCACACTTAATGATACTGAAGTCTTTTTTTTTGAATACCTGAAATAAAACCCTAATGAAACTTCTTTGACCTTAACTCTGGTGATGAAATGAAGTTTTATATGATTTGGAGGTGAATATTCGAAGCAAATTAAAAACTGAACTTCCAAGTTCGCACAGTGAGAAAACTACAGAGGAATACAATTTAAAAGGAAATATTACTGCATATTAAACCTGGGCAGAATGTAATTAAACTGAGAGAAAAAAGACTTTTATTTGATTAAGGTTGAGTCTACAGTTCAAACTTGAATCTGTTTTCCCCGAAAGCATTAATAGAAATAAAATTATTAAGAAAAGTCAAATTCTTTAGCCATCTTTAAAGTAGAATATCCATATTACTAAAAATAATTAATTCGATATTATGTTGTATTGTTTTAATTAAATATATCATTTTTTTCTTTTGTTAATATTTTTAGAGAATGTATCTATCTCCTTACAATTAGTTTCAAGTTACAAAAAAAAAGTACTTTCAGAAAAATTTCAGGAAATCTATAAGAGCTTTGAACAAAAACTAAAATTTAAATATTTCGAAAATTTTGTATTTGAGCTACATGCTTTTCAGTAGCTATTCTAGATCTGTTATTACTTGAATTTTTTAGGCTTTATCCTACAGTATAGCACACGAAAAAACTCAAAAATAAAGATTATACGCTTTTGAATTCTTACGAAAATGCAAAATAATATAAGCTTTGATAAAGAATAAGGTTTTTTAATAAAAAAAACAATTAGTCTAACTATGCGTCTAACTTTTCCATTAGGTTGTTGAACAGTCGTGTTCAACTATTCATCTTTGTTTTCACACTTAAGTCCATCTCTCATTTGCAACCTTTTACAAGTGCCTTACCATTGGAGGTCATGACCTTTCAGGCTGAGAAATGGGAAACAAATCTGTGCACTGATTGTTACTGTATCAATGGCCAGAAAATAGTAAAAGTAGCTTGAATGACAAAAAAAACAAGTTTCTATTCACAGAGAAAGGAAGGAAAGAAATTCCGAACATCTGTTGCAAAAACATCCATAATTTTTTGAATTTTTGTTACGAAAACTTTTGTTCCCATTGTTTTATTGTTGTTTCTCATTTATTCTTCTGTAATTAGTTTCTTTATTGTTACGTTAAATTCAGAAGAAAAAGGGGGAAAGTTTCGACCAGTTTTCGAAAGTCAAGCACCTTCTCGAAATCGAAAACAAATTTTGAGAAAACAAGTTATGCAGAAAATTGCAGGATGAATACAAAGTATTAGCTTGGAGTCAAGTATTATAATATTTAACGGTAAGAGCGCAGATTTAATAAAAGAAAAAGGGTGTTAACAATAAAGGCAAATAGATCTGCTGTTTTTTAAATTTTAAGATTTCAAGAAAAATAAATAAATAAATGCACATATTAAAGGTATCTCGGAAAAAAAGAATGATACGTTTTTCCTGACCCTAAAATCCAGTTACATTTAGTTTCGAGTTTTAGTTAAAGGTATATTGAATGATATTTAAAAGAATGTTTGTACTGCGTAGATTAGTTTTTATATTTGAGGAATAAAAAAATTCTGCAGTATAAATAACTTGATGTTTTGACTTTATCGATATGAAGCATTTTTATTAATTGGTTACTTACCTTTCAGTGGTTTGAAAAGAAAAGTTTGTTATAAAACACTACTGGAAACTAGTGAGAGTAGTTTTGTTAAAAATTTCTCGTGCTTCCTAATATAGATGTTATCGCCATGACTGCATAAAATTGCGGACCTTGAGCAAAGCCTTAAGTGAAACGAATGCACAGATTTTTATTTTCAGAGTGTCATACATGAAAGTTCTGTATCTCGTAGTATAGTAAAGAACATCAGTACTTGTGTGTTATTAACTGTATGTCATTGGAGAATACTAGTTACTAAAGATTTTATTAATTAGTGCTCTTTGGCGATCACCCGCTGAGAATGTGGTTCTTTCGCAAGTACCAGAAAAACAGATATATATTTTTGACATGTTTTTTTTTCGATCAAATAAAACCGAAATTTGATTCACAGCCACATTTGTAATCACTGGATCACATACCATATTTTATTTATTTAAGACATTCCGTTTTTTAATTATCGTGCATGCGAAAGAACAGATTGGCAGATGATCAACTCCTGACAAGATTTGATCCATATTTGACACATATCTATATTATAGGTGTTTAATTCATGCTACAAACCTAATCTATCAAGTTTTGAGCGTTTTTCAGTTATCATATCCGCTTGTACTTGGACAGCCAGACATATAGACTACCTCTCAAAAGATTTTATTCAAAAGTTGATAGAAACCAGAAATTTGGTTTAAAGATTATACTTCTGTCTAGATCACAATATTTTTGAAGGGTTGAATTGACCGAGTGATAAACATGGCTTCAAAAACGAGTTTTTCAGAATCAAAAAGCTCTGAAAATTGAAGATTCGTCAAATTTTGCAGTGCACACTTTCTGAAGAATATAATACATTCTTTGGTACTTGCACATACCAAAAAGTAAAAACAAATAAGAAAACTTTCAAATTCGTTTAAAAAATGATCTGAAATTTTTTGAAACCATTAATTCAATACATTATTTACAACTGCTTTTCCCAGCTATTATTTATTTGTAACGAGCGAATTCTTTTTTCGTTTTGAAAATAATCGCGAAAAATCTTTTAAGTGAGAAAGGATTTGGAAAGTAATGAATTAAGACTAAATTGACTCTGAAAGTGCAACATGTGCAGGATTTCTAGAGAAATTAATAGCCCTCTTTTATCTTCTACCGCATGGAGCGATTCGAACGGGAGTCATTGGCCTAGTTAAATTTAACGAGCATTCAACAATTTCGAGTCACAAATGATGTGACTATTTCCGTTCGTGAAATTTTTTCTTTCTAATTTCTTTTGAATTAAGAAATTAGGCAGCGAAATTCTTCGTAAATTTTTATATTCGAGGTAGTAATTCTTACAAATGAATACACAAGATGAAAAGGTCTAATGTGCCTTAGCCTTTCTCTATTTAACATGTTCTCCCTTCGTAATTAAAGCCCATTTTTGGTAGTGCACAGTTAACAAGTCCATCTTTAATTTGAATCAAGCATTATCTCTTTTTCCGAAAAGTTAAATTTTTCCAGTTTCTATAGCAGTTATTGATCTGGTTTTCAATATCACTGCTTGTAGTAAGTCAGACTGCTCTTAATTATCTTGGACACTTTAGGAACAAAAAGAGGGGCTTAACGTCACTGAGAAAAGGATTAAAGTTTGTTCTTGAAAGGCTTAAATATAAATTTGAGATAAAACTTTCTGAAGTTTCCAAAGTCTGACTCAAGAAAGTGGAAATTCTAATCAGAATAGATTAAGGATCGGAAACAGAGCATCTTCATTATCCCAAAGAAGCAAAAAATAAATGTCCATGGTAATCCTATAATGAGTTGGAATTAGTTTGGAACTTTTCTCTAATAACTGTAAAGAAATTTCACAAATATATTTCAAATGGAAAAATAACAATAAATTAAATATTAAACATAAAATTTAAAAACTGTCAAAAAAATCTAAAATAACCACACATTTTGTTTTTTACACATGAATTCTTATCCATATTCATATATTAAATGACGCTAAAAAATCAAAGAAAAGAAAAATTTAAGAAAATGGAAGAATACAAATATATTTTTATCAATCAAAACTTCTAAAATATTATAAGTTTTTAAAGGTTATAAAATATATAAAAATTTCTTGTAAGATTCGGTTGAATAATATCTTCTTTATCTAATTCTCCAAGGAATCATACCTGTTGCAGTCATTCAACGGAAAAACGTTGAATTTTGTACAATATATACATTTTTTATCTGTTTTATATATATATATATATATAAGAACATTTTTTATTTATTGAAGTACAAATAGATGTTATATAAATTCAATTTTTAGTCATAAATCTAATTTGGATAGCAAATAGCGTATCGCTACCTGTTGCAGGATGAAGTTGAAGAATCCCTTGACATTCTATTTGACTTTGTTTTGCTTTAAAGGATTTATGAAATATTCCTCGGACAGTCTTCGGGATGTAGAACCCGAATATCATTCACTAGAGAAAATTTATGAATTCTTCTGCAGAGAGTTTAAAAAATATTTGATCTTTAACTAGTTTAAAACTTTTTTACAAGAAAGAGAACAAGGCTTAGTCTTAGAAAAAATTAGATGGCTTAGTTTAAGAGAAGAAGGCTTAGTCTTAGAGCAACGGAATCTGAAAAAGCAGATGGAATCACATTACTTCATGATTCCATTATATATTAAGTAGTAATGTATTCAATATGTAATTTAACCTATTACATATTGAAAATTCTGAAGCTACAAAATGTTTTCGAACGCTGAAATTTTAATGATTAAGCTATTCATTTTCCTTTAACTTTCTTATTTTTATTTGCACGTTAGAGGATTATCAAAAACAAATTTGGGGAAAGAAAAGTATACTCAGAATAACTTCTCAGATAATCGAACAATCTTCAAACGCATATCTAAAGTTTTTACATTTAACTGCAAAATTTATCCACCGGTAGAAACCTGAGCATTTTATCATATTAATGAATGAAGTATGTTCAAAGAGCATACATTTTCTTTTTTGTACCAGAAGCGATAGAAAGAAGCATTCGCAATTAATAATGCCTATACAGAGCCTGTTTTCACATGCATATGTTTATGTATTTAAGTAGTTTTATTTTCGGGTTTATAAAGATTTATCAGATATATTCGAATCTAACAATTTCGTTAGTTTCTTTCTTTTTTCTCTCTCTTAAACATCCGACTATGTTATACCTCTGAAAGTTTAAATTTTTAATTTCTTATGCATGACTTATTAGAACAAATTTATTAATAATCTCCTACCAAATAATTATAAATGTTTCCAAAGATCTCTCCCTCCCCTTTTTTAACTCTTATTTTTGAATATCCAAAGGCAAAAAGTAAATTCTATTTGCGAAATCTCCAGTAATTTCAATATTCTTTGCTTACTTTTGATTAATTGTTCGTATTACTGATGAAAATAATGGCATTTCAGCCAAAAAAAAAAGTGAGATTTCAAAATTTTTCTTTCTCTGTATTTTTCGAATACTTTATATATAAAAATAGAAACAATTTTTAGAATAAAAATTTAAAGTAATCAAAAGAGATTTTTTACCCCTCGCTTTATTTTTCGGATCCGTAATGGGTTCCAACTTCGTTCGCTTTTTCAATTTTGAGTAATGATTCTCGGAAAACACGACTTGAAATGACAGTTCCAGTTGGCGAAATAAAATGTGGCAACCTCGACGTCACGTGACTTATTGATTCCTCTCACCTGCAGTTCCTCGCATTTCGAGCTCCACGGAGGAACGTGTTTTGTTCCCATCTAGGTTTTCTTACCGCTCCTCAAGTACTCCAAATGCTTTTTCAGTGCTCGCATATCAATCGAATCAGCGTTTCAGGATGAGACTCACTGAAAAAAGAAATAGGGACGGTTTCAGGAGAAATGCCTATTTTTGTATTTTATTTCTCTTTTTGTGAAGAGGAGTGTATTTTATATCTCTTTTAGCTAGCTTTGCAATTTTTTTTAATTGGAAGTCATATGAAGAGACTTCGAAACCAAGTGCATCAAATTTCATAGAGCAAACTTTTGACTCAATTTACTGGTTAATTAGAGTAAATTTCTGCGTTAATTCAAAATAATGAATCGCACTATTGAAAATAGTAAATTCCGAAGCATTAAGCTTTTAATGGCACTTTAAAAATTACCGAGTTTAAATAATTAAGTCTGCGCTTGTTAATAATTTAATTTCATAACATTTCCAAATTTCTTATGGATAGTATATAAATGTGTCCTACATTTTGAATATGTCATTAAAATAAATTTTTTTTCGTTTATATCCCTATTCAAATAAGAAAATAATTAAAGATATGTAGGAAATTAATAATTTTGAAAGTCGTTAACTTAAAATGCAGTACATTCAAAACAGTTTTCAATTTTTTAAAAATCTAAATGCAGAGTATCTACACAGAAATTCTGTTAATTAAATTCAATGAAATACTTTAAAGTAAGTTCATAATTTAAATTACGAATGCATATGGTATGCGATAAATTCAATGCCTCATCGAAGATTACATTTTTAGTTACTGACAAGGATTTCTAATAAAAGCTAATTAGAGATCTATAAAAATCAATGAAAGGCCGGATTAATTTCATAACGCTAACGAAAAAAGATTTAAATCGCATGTCTTTTATTTTATTTCATGTAAATACGAATTAATCTAAAAATTTATTTTCATATTGGCAACATTTTATTTTCATGCCGTCGATGTGAAATAATATTTTTATTTCCATAAAACAAACTGCTTTTTTAGTATAGCTTTAATTACGTAAATGCGTATTATAATTTATTGAATTAAATCCTGTCAATAAAAGTTATAAAAATGTATTTTCTTTGTTTTAATAGCAAAAATAGCGTTGATTTAAAAATTCAAAATTTTTTGCAGCTTAATTTATTTTAGAGATTGAGAATGTGCGTCAAAATAATTTCTAAGACTTTAGTAAGAGTTTTAATTATCTAAAAATTATGTTTTCCGCGATAATGTTTTAAGATGTTATTGCCAAAAAACAACTTTTATATTAATTTAAAACTCTAAAAAATATTAGTTCAGCAATAAGGGCTTGGTTTTATGCTGTTTTTCCCATTTAATTTTGTTAATTTTAAAAAGAGTTCTTTCAAATGCGATTCCCAAAAGACTTTTTAAAGTTTTTCACTCAAATAGTTTTCTATTTTCTACAAATATTTAACCTTGTATAAATCTTTTATTTAAAAAAAGAGAATAATACATATTTCTCTTTTATATTTGACATTGTCGTAATTTAAAATAAGAAAAAAATATTTATTTAATTTTTGAGGGATTTCTGAACACAAAATCTTCAAAGAAAGTAGGAGAAAACCTATCCGTATCTGAATAATTGGTTATACCTATGATTCTTTTTTTTATTATTATTATACTTTGGTCCAATTGAAGTGTTGCTGGATGAAATGCATTTATATTACATTAAAATTCAAAACTTATTTGAAATTACAGTACATGTAACCTGGAAGATGTCTGAGTATAGTTATATTATAAATATTAAATTACTCAAACAATATTAATTAAATGTCTCTAAACTTTTGAAATTAAAACGTAACTCCCTCAAGAAATCAAATCTTTCTTTTTATTTTCTGTTTCTAAACCTTGTTGTTTTCCTGTTGAGTAATTTGGCGGGCAAAAATGTTTCGTCATTTTTAGCATAATATTTTTCTTTCTAATTCCCGTTAATTAACATTTTTGAGCAAGAAACTGAATAGCATTACTAAAATATGAAACATACCAAGTACAAATCTATGTCAGCGTCCTGGCATACGGGTAGCGCGTCCTCCCAATAATATAGGAGTCCTGAGTTCGATCATGGTTGTTCTGTGTGTGAACGTGCTCCCATACAAAAAGGTTGTGCAAGCGAATGTGACGTATGAAGCACAAAAGTCGTACTCTTGACCTTAATTGACACTTCCGAAAAATGGCGAGGCGCTCACTTGGCTTAAATTGCTGATAGATAACTGTCATAGGGCTTGTTAAGTGCCCTAACTCCCAACCCAACAACAAGTAAATTCATCCTTTTCAGTAGATAATCATTTATCTATATATCTTTATAGTGTTTTTATAAGCTAATTAACAACATAAAATTTACTCCCTAAACACTATTAGAAACTGAATACAATAAATTAGATTATATTTTAAAAAGCTATCAGTACTGCAAGTATTTTAAAAAGGCCTAAACAGTAATTGTCGTATTGTAATGAATATAAAACCGCGTCCAAGACATTATAAATGAGAGATATAACAATGAAAACAAAAATAGAGACTCATTTCGAAAAGACTGACGAACGAGTAGAATAGTTGTTATCCTTTAATATGTGATCTATGAATCGATTTCTTCGTCTTCGATCAAAGATATAAATATCCTTTATATAGAAATTGAGCTATTTCCAGACGCTTTTTGCCATCTTTCCATTCCTGTCCTTTCATCTGTCATGTGCATTAAGCGCAGGTGTCTCATTAGTAAATGGTAGACAGTAAATATTTAGAGGTTGTTTTTCCAATGTTTTCTTGTCAGAATGGACTCGCATATCAAGGCAATTAGCTGCGACGAGGTAGTTGGTTTTTCTGGATTTTGTCAGAATGCTTTGTATAGTGCTGTTAAGTCATATGGTGAGTTTCTTTACGTGAGTAATTGTAACCTATTTCTCTACTCATGTATTATATTTCTCTAAAGCTATTATGCATAAATTAAAATGTTGATACTCTAATAATATTACTTGCAAAATGCATCTGCATCTTTAAATTCAATCTTGACTGTTTATCACAGTCGTAGTACCTTAATTATTATTTAAACTTGAGAAAGAAATAAGTCTCCAATATGAAATTAGTAAATGACTATATGGGAAGGAATAAAATTAATTTATTCAGATATGAAGGAAAATGAAAAAAAAAAGTTGAGTTTATTTATCTGCCTCTAAACTGATGGGTATTTTGATGTTTGTTTAAATCATAATGTGTTGTTCTACTTTATTTTACATGTTTTCATTTAAAAAGAAATCACTTAATGGATCTTCTAGGGCTTTGAAATCAATTCTTCTATATAAACTATTTAATGAATTTTATTTTAGGGATTTTCCCCCAAAAAGTAATGTTTATATTGTTCCATTGCGTAATTTTAATAGCTTGATTATTGATATTTCATTTGGAGAATTAACTCTATTTTACCATTCGTTATTTCTTTATATCATTTTCTGTTAATTCAGCTACTGATATGAACAGATAAAATATTTAATTAAATTAATCATATATATTTAATTCCTTTTTTTATATTTTGTAAATATATTACCTATATAAAAAGCGCAAAAGAAAATGAATAATTTCTAATTATTTACACTTATAATTTCAAGTGGATCAAAAGTATGCAAATGTTTTTAAATATTTATGAAACATAATAATGAATGTCGCAGTTAATTTAATTAGATTTCAATGGAACAATTTCAACCATTGCAAACAAAATAATAGCAGAAAATTTGCTACTGTGTTCCTAATTGAAATAAAAATAAGATAAACGAAGAGAAATATTTAATAAGTTAAATTAGTTATTTCCATAAGTAAATGCGTATAAATAATACTTTAAGATTTGTTGCTTGAAGAATAACGTAAATTAAAATTAGTTTATTACTTTCAGTAATCTTTAAAGTTTCAAACAATAAGATAAATAAAAAATGCATTATTTTCTTTCATCTGAATTTGTATTCAATAAATTAACTTTTACTTACTCATTGAAATTGAACAGGTAAACATATTTTTATAGCATTACAATTAATTCAATTAATTGTTAAAATAATTTATCCTTTTAGAAAAGCAATGTGTATTAGGAATTGGTTTCCCCTTTTAAAAGTATTTATCGAAATTCTTTTTTTTTAAAAAAATAGCTTTTTATTTCTAAATTATTGGGTAATATTGAAAACGATTTTAGTGAAAGATCTTCTATGTGATCTAATAATAAAAAAAAACTACGTTACTTCCTGTATCAGCTTCAGACTCTATAACAATCAGTTCTCGAAGTAATAAAGCTTTAAAATAATAAAGAAAGGGAGCTCCTAGTTAAAAAATTATTAATGATTTAATTCTCAAATAAAAAAACAATTAGCTGTTTTGAGCCATTACAAAATCAAAACTAATGATGGTGTTTCTTGAGTCTTCTCAGCATCTACTAACAATGCTTCAAAAGAAATAAATTGAAACTTCAGTTAATTACTTCTTTAAGGTACAATTACTGTCAAAAACAACTAAGACTATAAAAATCGCTGCGAAAGCACGCTATGTGGGTATTGAATATAATGTGTATAATTAAAGTTCAATTTATTACATTTTTTTTACATAAATATTGTTCTAGTTCTAAGTTATTACCATTCTTTAAATAATAAATAACTTAAAACGGAAACATGTTTGATTTATTTATTTGAGGAAATATGAGAGCGAGCTTTTTAATTGTTTACTTTTTTTAAACATTATCACTATCTCATGAGAGGTTTTAAAATTTCATCTCAAATAATCTTTCTAAGCTCAAAATATTCTGATTTTTTTTGACGGACAGTAAATTTCTAAAAGTTGGATAGTTATAAAAGTACTGATATATTTTCATCAATACAGATAATCAGTTAAAATCTAACATAAGTATTCAAAATTTAGATCCTTTTAATTCATTTACTACCTTGAAGCTTTAAAACAAATATTTTTAAAAATTAGAATTAAAATTAACGATAAGCAAGGAATTATAACCTTTTTTATTTCCATAAAATTTTATTTATAGCAATTTAAAAACTTCAAAACGTACAAAACATTTAAAGGAGATTTTGAAACAAGCTAGAAATACACAGTAAATTCTTTTTTAAAAATTAAAAAATAGAATTTTAAATTTTAATGCTTTGGAACTTTCGAAAAAATGTCTTTTCTTCAAAAAATTAATCAGTTTATAACGAATAGAGTTTTTTGAATTATCTTTTATTAAATGAAAAAATATAAAAGTCCTACTAATTGTTGCACAACTTATAAAATCAATTTTATTCCAATAAAATTATAAGTTGAAACAAGTACAACAACAAACATACAAGTTGAAAATAGTACATATATTTTAAATATAAGTGACTTGATTCCGTATAAAAATGTTAATTTTATTCAAAAATAAAATAAGTTTTAGAGAAACATAATCAAAGATATAAAAAATAAGTATATTCTTTATTGATATAAAAAAAATTCGCAACAAATTCGTAATATATAAATAACGAAAAACTTGGAATACTATAGTAACTTTGAATTAAAACTAAAACTTTCAATAAACTATCAACACAGTTTTGAAACAAAATTTCGAATTTAGATCTAAAAATGTTTTTTTAACTATAAATATTTTCTAAATTTAGTAAATTTGATCTCAATTCATAATTTTTAAAATTGTTCGCTTATTTGATAAAATACTCTTAGTCGCGATTTTCTTTCTTAAATTGCGTTGGATAGTACGGTACAAACTCTGGATCTTCTTCATACCTCCGTCCTAGTAATACAATTTTTAACAAAGGTAAATTGGAACTAGGTTGATATTTTAGAACAGTTTCAGTTTCAACTTGTTTAACAGTCCAGTCTTGTTTAGGTGCGAGACGATGATTAGTTGTAGAAACCGACGGATAAATTTTCTTAGATTTAAAGTTACCTTTGAGTTCAACTTTCTCAAAAACAGTCTTTGATCTCGAAGACTCCAAAACACATGGTTTCCCGTCATGTGGATCACATCTAGTTAAGACGCATACCTCTTCCCGCCAGAGAAAATAATCGAATGCATCGTTGAATCCATTATACACAGCTAAATAATATTCATCCAGAAGATTTTGTGTAGAGTAAGAAAGTGTACAGCAAAATCCATTGCTGCAAGATTGAACTTCACCAGATGGTTTTTCAAGTTTTGTAAAAGAGTATTTTGCAAGTTTCAACTTTGAGCATCTGTAGTCTAGCTCAAGATTCTCGGGTTCTCCAACCACTTTGTCGTAACAATGTACTGGGAATTTTTCTCCTGTTTCAGTAATAGGAACTGCACTATCTGGAGTTATCTCTGTTATAGAGCTAATGTTTGGAATTTCAGAATTACCCTTGATCCTAACATTAGCCAGCAATAATTTCGATTTACCATTTGGTTCATAGGTGTAAACTAAGGCACCGTCATCTTTCGAGAATATACCACTTCCCATGGAACCTGTGCCAGGTGCATGTGTGTTCGCACTTAATAAGTTGACACCATTAGCAAGAGCCCATGATTGCTGGAATTCAACAGCATTTGAAGGTACAATATCATCAAACCAATATGTGGGGAATAGCAAGGTATCAATGTTGTATTCATCCTTCAAAAGAACTGATTCTTCGAAAACTAAATCAAAGCAAACTATCATACCAAATTTTCCAAATTCTGTATCAAATACTGCAAAATTGGGTTCTTCCGGTGCATTCGTAATTTCTCTAAAGTATGGATGTATCTTGCGGTATCGAGCTATAAGATTTCCTTCTCTGTCGAAAGCAGCATTTGTGTTGAAAAAGAATATACCATCATCGGGACACTTTGCTTCACAGTTTTCAATATCAGCAGCATCACAAGTTGCTTCGCAAGGCTCATAGCCCACTAAGTTGACTACAGTGTAGATATTATTTTCACGTGCGAGACAGCTGACTGCATAGAGAATAGTCCTATCCTTTGCATTTTCAATACAAGGATTGAATTTTTGCACTTCAGGGTCTGGAACATATTCGGCGAAATTCCTCAATATTTTTCTTGATTTGACCATAAATGTACCATACTCATTAAAGAGTATTATATCTGCTCCCTAAAAAAATATAGTAAGCAATGTTAATATCTGGAATGCAGTTTAATAAAAAAATCGCCCAAATTTCTTTCCTTAAAAAGTAATGAAATGCGATCAAAACTTTTTCAACTGGTACTTGATTACACTTTAAAAGCGTACAGAGACTTTCGAAGGCATATTACAATAGTTAAGTCTGAACACCAAGTACCCTTGAAAGACTACAAAATAACTTCCGCTCCTAATTGTTAGTTTTAATAAGTAGTCGATAGCAAAAGTATCGTGTAGACTATATATATATATATATATATATATAATATATATATATAGTCTATGAGCGATGAATATTATGCTGGTTTCTAAATTTAAATTTTTTTTCTCAAAGTATTAGAATGCTCTTTCTGCTATATATTTTAATACAAAATTTGTTCCAGCTAAAGATTACAAATGTAGTTATGAGAATTGATTTAAATTCATGATAATTTATTCATATATTCCAAATAATGAATTATTTTATTTTAACAACTTGTATATAAAAGTTTTAAATAAGAATATTTATTCTTAAAGTTAAATATATAAATATAAATAATTAAGAATCTTATATCCGAAACTGTATTGTATAGAAATAATCTGTATTGAGAATTTTTTGGGTTGTTTGTTATCGCTAAGTTAGATTTAACATATTTCCCGGAAAAAGTCATCAAACTTCGTGAATGTAATCCAGATAAAACAGAAATGTACCTTTTGTAATTAATGGATAACAAAAATATAAAACACAGCAATATATAAATAAATTCTTCTATTAAATTATTTGTAAGCCGATAGTTAAATATTTTACAATATTACAGTCACTTAAAATTATTTTTATATCATAGTTTAGAATGCGATATTGGATCCATGAATAGTCCTAGCAATCACGCTTAAAATAATACATGATATGAATTAAATTGATATATGATAATGAATTAAATTGATACATGAGAATTAAATTGAAAAATGTAGGCGTTTAATGCAAAATCGCAAGTTATATATATATATATATATATATATATATATATATATATATATATATATATATATATATATAAAACTTTAGTTTATGTAAAATGAAACTATGGACATATTCTTGTCTAAGAGGATGTTTATAGACATTGAAAAGTCATCAGTTATTGTCGTATGGTTGCAGATTTGCAAAAATGTTGAAATCAAGGCCCTGAAGGTGTGTATATACGTTGCAATGTCTGTCTCTAGATGGTTACTTTTCTGCAGATTCAAAATTGGTGAATAATCTAAACAGTCATAAAATCGAAAGTAAGGGAAACCCAGAAAAAAAATAAGGGAAACTAAGAAAAAAATATATAAACCAAAATATTCCCTTCATCTTGCCTTCGATAGCAACTAAGTATATCTATAGCCGTTTGTTACTTGGTCAAAAATTTGTGCATGCTTGTAAAAATTATTCCTTATGGTTTATTTATAAGTGACGGAAATTATTTTTAATAACGTGACATAATCTTCGTTTAAAATGAGAATCCATGAGAGAGTATCCCGTTTCTACCCAGATTTATAAAATCAGACATTTAAGGTTGAGATACACTGATCAAATAATTACCTAGGAAGAGTAATGTGAGCGGCAAAAAGTCAGTTTGATGGAAATCATATACCCTATTGGTCTACATTTTTCCTTTTTTGGGAAGAAGTCATTAAATTTATTCTTGCCTATCAATATTGAGTTTATTAGAAATATAAAGCATGTTAGTTTCTTCCCCATTTTTAATGCTTTCACAAATTTTTAATCAAGGTTTTCTCAATCTTACTTAATTGCGAAAATGTGCCAGTTCTTTTAATTCGTAGTTGGAAATTTATCAGAAAACATTTTCTCCTTTCTTTTCTTTTCTTTTATTTGTTATAAGCTATATTAACTGATCTAGAAATAACGCTTCAGTATCATAAATAATCAAAAAAGAATTTTGATTTAATTCTGAAAGAAAGAACACCAAATTGTTTCTGGAAAATCAAAAAGAATTACGCTTTTATATAATCTGAGTTCCGATTTAGTAACGATGTCTCGGGTGAAGTGAATTATGACTTCAGCTAATAAGTTCTAATAAGGAATCGTCAAAAATTAAAATCATTAATATTCTGGGCAAAAGTGATTATTAAGTAGAAATCAAATAAAAGTTCTATTTACTATTTTTCTTAAAAGAATAATATTTCACTTAATAATTGCCCTAATCCTAAATTTCAAAAATATTAAAAATAATCATTAATTTGATTTTTAAAAAAGTAATATTAAAATAGCCGGTTTTATTTCTATTATTTAGAAACTATATAACATCATTGTCGTTTTCAAATAAATTATTTTATGAATTTGATCATTTAAAAAATATTTCTTATTTAACATTTATATAACCGAATCTAAATTTGTATCCTTTGTTGTTTTTATCTGAATAAACATACCAATTTCTCATAATTGTTCTGATGCTTTTAAATTTTGCTAAGAATTCGAAGTTTCATTCATAACTGCAACCTAATAATCCAAATTTTGGTAATAGTAAATTTAAATATGACTGAAAATTTAAAATAGTTTTAGTTTACAGTTTTCTCATTGTTAGGAGGGTGGCGGTTTTTTTATCTTCGAAACTATAGAAACTTTCTTAAAATAAAAATTTCCTTTCAGTTTAGATTTTCGTAAAACAGTCCATGATCTGAAAGGCTGCAATACACATAATTTTTTTAATGCATCAAAACGGATTCAAACATATACTTCTTTCCAGTATATGTTTGACAAAATAGAAATACTTTAATGTATCCATTATACATAGCTAAATAAAGCCCATCTTTTAGGTCCAGTATTACAAGGTTAATTTTCTCCACATGGGTTTTCGAGATTAGTTTAAAAAATTCACAAGTATCAGCTTTAAACTTTTGCAATCTTTTTCAATATTAATGACTGGGCCGGTCACTTTGTTGTTACAGTGCACTGGGAATATTTTATCTCGCTCAATTATAGAAGCAGCTGCACCTGGAATTATTTCTATTATATAGCTAGTGTTGGAAATATTAGCATTTGCTTTCATGCCGACAATAGCCAGCAATAACATTGATTTACTATTTTGTTTAAACTCCCTGGGGGGGGGCACCTCGAAATGAGGATAAGGTGCTTCCGGCATGGTGGATGGATCTCACCACCCTGGAGGGTACACTAATAGGTGTGGGTTAGGATCCTCCCATCCATGACGGAACGTACTTCCTATGAGAAGGGTTGTACCATGACCCGTGATGGCCCTTAAAACTCAACCACAGTTCCTGCCAGTGTTACTGTTACGGCTATCCAGTCATTCAGTTTTATGTCTATTCCGTGTTCTTACGGGGACAGGAGGGTAGGAGAGTTTGATATGACTTAACATTTTGTTTTTACGAATAAACTAAAGCCTTATCATCTTTTGTGGATATTTCGCTTACTCCAGAGCCTGTGGTAGATGCATGAATGTTCATACTTAATACTTTGAAGACATTCGATTTTCCTATGCTTTCTAAAAACTAACTTCATTTAGAAGAACAATGTAATCAAACCAGTAAACAGGGAATGGGAAGGTATCAATATCACATTCATCTTTTAAAAGAAGTGCTTCTTTGGAAACTAAATCAAAGTATATGAATACATCAAATTTTCTTAATTCTCTGTCATATACTCTGAAATCTGTTTCTTCTGGTGCATTGACGGTTTCTTTATAGTATGGATGTACTTTGCGATATCGGTATATTATATTTCCGTCTCTGATGAAAGCCTGTTTGTATTGAAAAAAATTGCTTCATAATAAGGACACTGACATCTTCACAGTTACCTTCAGCAATATCACCCGAAAACTTTGCATAATTCAGATGCAATTTAATAAGGTATTGTGCAGAAATATCAACAAAGTTATTTCCCAGTTTTTTAGGAAATAACTTATTAATTAGGAATACTTTAGCGATTACAGTGATTTATAGAATTAATGAGTATTTAGAGATTTTATTAAAATATCGACAAATTTGTGGAAGCTGATGGAAAATGTATTTTTCTACTTTTAATTAGACAAAGTTGGAAATACGAACAGTAATAAAGCAGTTTTATAGAAAAAAAGATTTGAAGAACAATAATGTGCTTTTCGAAGTACTAAAATGCAGTATTTTTGAATTTATGTATCGCTACTATTTTATAAATACTAAAAAATATAATACCTTAAAAGCTATGTCCTTAAATTGTATTTTTTTTAATTGCAAGATTTTATATTTCACCTCAAATTATTTTAAATGATCCTTTATTCCAGAACTAAGAAAATATTTTTTGACATCAGATTATATTTATTAAGACTAAAGAAGATACAAGTATTTTAGAACAAAACACATTATAAAATAAAATCGATGCAAAAATGAGCACAAAGTAATTTTGGATAAAAAGGATAAAGTAAAGTTGTATATGAGCTTTTCTTTGTATAATAATCAATATCAACTCGGAGTCAACTCCATCAACAAATGCTTTAGATTAAAATGCATGGCTAACAGCCACGTTTTTTGCATTTTACTCAAAGGGCAATTCTCCAGCTTGCATCTGTATATTTCTTTTGTA
Organism: Argiope argentata; assembly: GCA_026289955.1. NCBI lineage: Eukaryota > Metazoa > Arthropoda > Arachnida > Araneae > Araneidae > Argiope > Argiope argentata. The sequence continues at coordinate 2,996,254 of JAOUZG010039001.1, read as the reverse complement.
AGTTAAAAACATGTAACGAAATGAAAATGTCCATGTTCTTTCATCCATAAGACGTTATATCATCCTTATCCTTTAGATCATTTCCCTTGATTCGAAGTTCACTAATTAAATTATTTCATTTTTTAAAAACAAATCATCTTATATATGCATAACTATCTGTTACGTTCTGGTGATGTTACTAAGACTTTTAGTGAGCCTTTTTTCAGCCTTTTCCCCCTCTTTCTTTACCTTCAGTGTCTTATATTCTTTCATATTAGCAAATATTTCAGAGGTTGGTAAAAATGAAATTTTTTTACTGCATTGCATTGCGGTGGTTACCTAGTCTGCTTTTCATAGACATAAAATATTGATATGACGCAAAGTTTAAATATAATAGACAAATCAAAATTTTGATTTATGTGTAAAAAGATTTTTTTGATCCATACAGATAAATTAGTTTTTCTACATTCAAAACGCTACAAAAATTAAATCATTATTGTTCTAATATGAATCTTATCAAATGAAAACTTTAAAGAAAAAGAAAACTGAATTTTTTACAATGATTAGAAAAATGTTTTTAAAAATTTTATTTTATTTAATATGTAAAGGCTATAAAAACTGCCTTGGTGGCTTTATTAGGTCATAATTTTGAAAGTCCCTTAAATGTATCTGAAAAACAGAAAGGCCTTTTAAGCATAAAATTTCGGTAAAATTTATTTTTAAAAATAACCTTTAGAAAAATTTTTAATGCTGTTTTCTTTTCCTTTCAATAAGAGATTATCAGGAATATCCCGAAAGCCGGAATAACTTCCCCCAAGGGATGTTAAGTCTCACAATAGACGCAAATTTAAAAAGATCATCCACGCAGGTTTTTTCCTCTTTTTACGAATATGAAGTGAAACTTTTAAAATTAACTAGATACATTTTTTCATAGAATTACGATATAGAAAGTAATACTTAAATAATGAATGTTTTAATGAATATATGCATTTTGCTTGTTCTCAAGAGAAAGTTAACTCTTCTTATAAAGGACTAAACTCTTTTTCAGAAGGTATAATCGGAAAAAGATATTTCCCTAAACCCGCAATGCAGTTATTTGAAATTGATGTGGCATCTCACGGTAGTCATTATCAGAATAGGGTAATCAACTATTGCTTTTTTTTCACAAACTTAAAAGGAAAATTAGATGCTAAGTACAGTTGATAAGTCCCTGGTATGGAAAGATGGAGAACTGAGAGGCAAAATGAGCAGAAGAAGAAAGACCAGCTAAGGAGAATGTGAAGCTTATAAAATTTGACCAATAATTTTTTCCATTATTATCGTTTTTTTTTATGCTTAAACTACTTTTGAATTCTTTAAACTATTTTTTACTTTCAAATTAGAAGACACGTTTCTGTTTAGGAATGTAATTTTATTTTGATTTATGTAGGATTAAAAGAGAATGTTTAAGATTCTTATTATTTATTGAATTTTTTTTTCAAAATTGATTGCGGCTGATGAATTATTCGTTGCTTCCTATGCAAACAATTCTGTAGGATTCTGCATTGCCCGTGAAGGCATTAACTGTAATTTGAGGTTGGAATTAGCTACTTAGTTTGCATTCTCTCAACAGTGTAAATAAGCAAGTTTCAGTCAGCCTGGTTTATTTATAGGATAAAAAAAGATGGCTGAAACGAACTGTCAAATAAATATTTCCTCTTTAACCAAGTGTTATATGATTTTCTAATAGTTGTATACATATAAAGGTGTTTGACAAAGGCTCATAATTCTTGCTCTTCAAAAAGGAAAGATAATTAAACTAAAACGGAAAAATGAAGGGCTAAAAATGAAAAAACTCTATATCGTATGGATGAAAATAATACAATAATTAAGAACGAGTGTGTTTAAGAACATAATTTGTATTTTAAATGAACTTTTGATGCTGTGATTGTTTTTCTTGCTCGAGCAAATTAATATATTATTTTACGATTTTGTCCACTATTTCTATTTAACTGAAAAACGTTTATTCAAGAAATTTCAAATAATATAAAATCATTGTTATTATGCATAAATAAATGAATCTCTTACAGCCTACATTTTTAAATAATGATAATTTCCTCCTCTAGCTACGATGAAGGGCTATTCAAAAATTCTCTTTGATATATCATTTGCAATTTAAATTCTGAAATGTCTGCTTTTGAAATAACTGATATCTTACAAGCTGAGAACAGCTAGATAATTTGAGGAAAGAAAATGAGAATAATGATGCTCAAGTTTATATTGGGGTACAATTAACTTTAATCCTGATTTTGAGGGCCGTGGAACATCCATACAAATCGAAATCAGGAATTTACAATTTTATGCATTATTTTTCATTGAAACAAAAGCTGGAAATTTGAGCAAGGCGAATATTTTCAAGTTTTTACGCGCGCAAAAATACGACAAAACTATTATTCGTATTTTTTGAGTAAAATATTTCATCGGGGAAACAAATGGTCTGACGCAACTTCTCTCAAGAAATTTATCGGAAAAAAATAAAATTACAGAGTACATTGTGGAAATAAAGTTAATTTTCCTATTTCGAAGTATTTGCTGCTAAAAGTAATAAACGAAATAAAGTCTAAAACTGACAAATGAAATGAACGTTTCTACAGCTAAAACTAATGAAACTTTGTAAACATTTATTATGAAAGCTATGGGGAGATGGATTCCGAAAAATGAATGCAAGTGCCAAAAGTTGCTGATAGCAGAGATTTTGTCACTGTTGGAGCCGAAAGTAGATCATTAATTACAATGAACGTAAGGAAAAAGAGTAAACTAAAATCTCGTTAAAGTTCGTGTCATAAAAAAATACAGAAATAAATGACAGGAGGAATCTTTCAGAAAATAATATTTTATTAAATAACATTAGGGATTAGTACACTTTAACTTTAATAATATTAGTAGCATAATATTAGTTCACAATAACTTTTTTCAATAGTACTCCATTTTTCCTATCGTTCATTGCTTCTAAGTTCCATATGCGTGATTAAGTTTTATGATTAAATTATTAAGAAACTCACGAATAGCTTTCTTGATTATTCTATAGTTATATTAAAAAACTTTCTTGATTATTCTATGTTTAAATTATTTTTAAGATCCCTTTACCGAAATTTACTGTCACAAAATCTGTAATGATTATTCTGATTTCTTAACAATTATGTGTAATCATTTTTAAAGTATGAAATTGTAAAGATAATTATTTGATGTTTTATATATAAAAATCACATTGATATTCTTTGAAAAATGAATTACCAACTCTCAACATATAACCTCAGTTCAAAATGCCCCAAAATAGCTCTCGCCCAACGTTTAAACAGGACATTAATCTTATTAAACTAAAGTGAACTTACGTGAAAGCTTAACCAATTTAATCCAGTTATTTATAAACTTAAAGGAAGACGTTGCTTAATTAAAGAGAGAGAGAGGCTCATTATTTTTCTACCATCTTTCACATTCCTTTCTAACAAAATTCCTCATATCTTTTAAATCTTCTTCAACTTAAACATATCGTTTTTAAACTTTAGCGTATTTATTTTATGCTTAACTTAATGAAAGAAAGCAGATATTATAAAGTCCGCACAAGAAAAATAAATTACTATTTTGGTAAAACAAACCAAAATTTTTACTTTATGACATAGAATGGAAAAAAATGAACTTGAAGACAATTATTGTTTGATTTGTGAGAAATAAATCTTAAATATGCTGTCGCAAATCAACATCCGCTAATAAAAAAAACTTATTATCAAGGTTTGAAGAATAAATAATTTAATTACAGAAGAGTTTTAAATAATAATGTTTTTATCTCTTTCTGTACATGTTCTGCATATCTGGCCAAGATTATATATATAAAAAAACTTATAATAAAGGAGAAGTGAAGCATTTTCTGTTGGCCAAAAAGTCCTTGGAGCACCTAAATATCATTCATAGCAGAAGTCTAAGTAAATCATAATTGCAGGGACAGGTTACTTTCCAAGAAAGCATCCAAAAGAAACTAGCCTGAATTTTTGAACAAGCATTTTCCAATCTGTTCATTACGAAGGTGAAAATCAATTTACTAATTTTTAAATTCATATATAAGGGCAGAAATAAAGAAGAATCAATTAAGGTATGGCCTGTTAAAAGAATAATTAGCAGGTTTACTATAGAATAGCATTTAATATTTAAATTCATATTAAATTTTGATTAATGAAAGGATAGGAAATAATATCCTCTCTGTAATTAAAATTCAGTATAATATTGAAGGTACAAATATATATGATCCATTATCAACAATTCGATCATCGATTTATTTTTCAAAATTTAACAAAAATTCCGTTTTTCTTTACTTATTTTTCGTCATCAATAATTATTTGATCGATTCTGAATGGTATCTATTTGTAACGATTCGGAACAGAGGTAGGTATGATTTTAAGAAGAAAAAATTGAAACATGTGTCTTTTTAAAATTTAAATATTATTCGAGAATCATAAAAATATATCAAAAAAATTATAAAAATAATACCTTCATTAAAATTATGGAAAAGTTACACAAAATCTTGCTCTTATTAATTTTAAGAAGTTTGAAAAATGATGCATTTTCTGGTATTCTCTTTCTCTTCGATTTGTAACAAATCTCTTTTACTTTAAAGTTTAATTCGAAATTGGCATTAATAGTCTGGCATCCAAAGGAAACGTGCCTGAATTTGTGTACCAGCATTATCCAATCAATTCATTAAGAAGGTGAAAACCAATTTAATAATTTTTAAATTCATATATAAAGACAGAAATAATTTCTATTTATTCAACTAATGTTATAAAACAATTTTCAACATAAATATAGACACAAAAATGTAATGGAAAAAAATTCATAGCCGCAAAAGATCAGACAGTGCAAGTACAGAATGAATTGCTTCAGTCCCAGAATTTTGCTTGACGAATGAGCACATTTATAATATCTCAAAGCCTACTTCCTCAATGTTTTGAAAGACCTACAAAACAGACGAGCTATCAGTTATTATGCTAAAAATTCTTTTAAAACATTATAAAGGAAATGACGATAGTTTATTTCTATTATTCTTTTTTTTTCCTTCAGAGCCACATATACGAATCCAAAAAGTTTCCAATGCTCACTAGCCGTTATTACCAATCCTTAATTTGGAATAAATATCAGAGGGCGAACTAACCAACCCATGAAAAATATTGGTCTATATTTTTATACCATGCTGTGATACACTAGCTTAAAAGCTCATGAATTTATGCATAAAAAATTTACCCATTCATACCCAACAAAAGACGGCATGCAGACGAATTCCTTTCAACTTACTTTCTGGGCGGCATACTCCACTGCTTTTCCAAAATATTGAAGATTAGCTGTTTTAATTTCCATGGGCTCTTTGCCATCTATATCCCGCTCTTGTAACCGATGCTCAAACACAGCAGCAGTGAAATAATCCTTGCCAATTACTGTTGCCGGGAGGAACAGGCTCAAATAAAATATGAATCGAAGCATGTTGCCTGGGAAAAAAATAAAATAGCATATTTCAAAAAGGAATTCCTCTGAAAAAGAATAAACTGAAATCGATTTTAAATAGAATAAAATGTCAAACAAAATTAAAGATTTAATTCGAGCTATTTTTGTAACATGTAATAAAATATTGCAAACATATATATATACTACAAGAATAAATACAGAAGGATATACATACAAACTATCAAACACAATGGTATTGATTAATAAGATTTTATTAAGATCTTGCTAAAATTCTTATTATCGCGATATTAGAATTAATAAAAATTAGTTTTAAAATGACTAGAGCAAGATCAAATAACAATTATTTGAATAAAAGTTTTGCTAAGATTTATTTTCAATACCGAAGACTTTTTATACAAGAATAAAGCATCATTAGTATGTAAAAGTATTTTAACTATAAAGATTAAATATCTAAAAAAAGAAAGTATTTTGAGTTATTAAATATAATTTTTCTACTTTAATGTGATTTTGCCATAATATGCATAATGGCATCTACTTTCAACTTTTTAAAGAACAGTAGAGAATCACATATCCGGTATTTTGTGGCGAATAGATTTTATCCTGTGACGGGTGTATTTTAAAATATAATGATGAATAATGATGTTGCTTTAGAAATGTATGAATAAAAAGAGGGAATCAATAGATGCTGGTTTTAAGCAGTTTTATTTAATTTGGCATGTTTCATTAAACACTTCAACTAGATTGGTTTCATGTTTATGACAACTGAGCGTTGTAATTGGTTTTTGCAATCCCATAAATGTTTATATTGGGTATGGATATGTATTCATTATGAAAAACACTACTTTAAACTTTTCAGAATGTAATTTTCATTTAATCATCATTGTAATCAAAGACTGCTTTCGTTCCAGTAGCGCCATCTGATAATGAGTTATAAAAACAAATTATCTTAAAATTAAAAAAATAGAAAATAAATATAAAAATACTTCTGCTGTTTACCACACTAATAAGAATATGTTTTAAAAAAGCATTTTTTGATTAGATTGTTTTGTTTCTTATATACACGTTTGAAATTATAACATTAATTTTTAGTCATTTAGCCAACGAGAGCAATAAATTTATTCAGTTTTGTTGTCTTTAAAGGGCTTGATGCTTAAAATATACCTCGCAGTTACTGTACTAATTTCTATTTTTTTTTTCATTCATGAATATTTCACTTTTGATTTCGAAATAATGAAGTTCTAATAACTCATTCAGCATGGTGAGAAATTTCTCTAATATTTTCCCTTATTTTCTGCATAAGGAGAAATTTCTTTTATTGAATAAATAGCCATATTTACGTTCTTTTTAACAAATGAAAAGTAATAAATAACATTTTTAATATACTTCAATCGCAAAAAGCACGTTGGAAAACTAAGATCTCGGAAATTAGGACTGTGGTTTAAGGATTTCTTTTCTTTTCGTTTAAAAAATAATAGATTCGTTTTGTTCCTGACAGGAATTAATTGAATCAACTTTTAATAAAGACGATATGATATATTATGAGTTTGTTTTAAGAGCTTATCGTGAAGAAAAAGTAAAATTTGGAAATTAAAATACGCCTTGTTTCACATAAAATTATTACCTTTTCCTTCCTTATACGATCATTTCAAAAAGTAAACATTTAATCCTCTTTATAAATAGAACATCGGCTTTGTACAAAGAGAACAATGAGATTCAAACAAAAGATATACATTTTTAAGCGTGATTGTAAAAAAAAATATTTTCTCTTCTTAACGATTTCAATTCATTTATACTACTTCTTAAAAATTAGGACATGTAAAAATGCTTTGGAGTGTATTAAAAAAGACAAATAAATATAAATGACTTTTCATAAGTACTGTGACATTATTCTTTGCTTAACTTTTTATGGTAATATATTGTTATGGTAAAATTGAAACATGCAGAATAGAAATATGAAAACAACACATATGAATTGCGTCCTATGGGAATAATTACCAATTATGCTACCCTTAATGAGACTTCTTCAGATGTAATAAAGTAAATCAAGGGCTTTAATTCATACTAGCAAAAATGGTTGCATTTATGTTCTTGTTATAATTGTTAATTAATTTGGGAAAATTAATTAAATAATTAATACATTTGACTCTGAGAACGTGTTATTTAGATTATCAAGAATATTCTTTAAGCCCCAGAATGCAATGATAATTATATAAGGTATAATAAAACTTTGGTGATATATGATCTCCTAGTGAGTATATCATTCGGGACAACGGAATAAAATTTTGATACTTCCGTTATAACGTAAAAGCTGACGAATGATGAAAATAAAATAGTTCAGGTCATAATTACGGATACAGTGACAAAATTTCAAATATTTCAAAATGTCAACACCTACTTTGTTTCACGAAAACGTGATACTACTTTAAAGCATTTAAAATATATTTGCAACAGTATTTTTAGCTCAAGCAATACACGTAAAAAACAACGGTGATAGTTCAAGAAGTTGAAAAGATATGAAAATAACCAATAATAGACAGAAAAATAGCAGAAAGGCAAATTTTTTATGTTTCACAATATTTCAGCATATTTGTCCTAATACTTTGCATGTGACAAACAGTGCATAGCTCTACATAAAGCAACATAAAAGGAAAAATGTGTTGTATCTCACATTAGATGCATCGTTTAGATAAAATACAGTTTATGGATTTGATGCATCATTTTGGATTTCAGGTTTCCCCAGCGCTTGAAATTCTCTGGAATGAGATCAGGTGATCATGGCAGTTATATTAACATAAAATGGCATGAGATAATTACGTAATCAAAACGCTGCCTTAAAAACGTTTTACAGAAAAGTACCATCTTGTTTCACATGACGGTATTCAAATTATTCGTGTTCAGACAAATTATATGGAACATAGCTGGTTAATGTTGATTTATAGTATTACCATCTAAGTTTGCAGACACTGGGAAGCTATGTCTTCCAAAAGTAAGTTCTAAGAATAAAGGCGTTTGTCATCCCGTACCACGTAATCACTTTTGGTTCGTGTAACAGAAGTGCGACTTCATCATGCGAATTTGAATCTGCCTAATGAACGCAGTGCTTCGAATAAATGTTAACGAATTCTCATGACGAGAAATACTCGTCGTCTGTCTTTAGATTCGTAAAGACCACAATTATCAACCTCCTATCGAATGATAAATTCATTCGTAAAATCTAACTATAACTGGTTCTAGTACGTAGATGTAGGAGTATCTGAAAACTCACTAAAATCGGTACAATTACATGCGAAGAAAAGGGTTGAAAATTTTAAGAACTAAGAATTTGGAACACTCTAGACTCTTGAAACTTCCTGGTTTTTCTTATCGCCTTGTACATTTATATAGCAATCTTAACAGGAAAGAAAAGTCGTTCAGATCGATTACAAATGATATCAGTTTCTTCCAGTTTGAGTGCTGAGATTCCGTACAGCATAAATTGTGCTTATCTTAGCTCTTATCTTAATCATTGGTTTCTAACGTAAACACGTAATGATTCTGAGACATTTTCTCCATTCTGATAATAAAACTTCATCATTTGCTCTAAATGTTTCATTCTAAAATCCGTGTTGTTCAAGTTAAAGGGGAAGACAGAATGAAGGAGAACTCAAATCACGTTGTATTTTTCTTCGCTTATAACGATAACTTCAGCCATGACAGTATCTTGTACCAGTACTGGGAATATGCATGCCTTCATACCTTTCTATAATTCCGACAACAAATCAGTAAGTTTGATTCAGTGCAGATGGTAGGGTACGGATTTTAATGTTAATGAAAAGCCAATCCTTGCCTAGTACCACTGGTGTTGTTGTTGTTCTCTTTTAGCTAAAAGTATTATTTGAACGAGGATTTTGGAATTTTTGCTGCAAGTATTATGTTATCGGGAAAAATTTCGAAATTTTATCTCTACTACCATAATTGTAAGAGCTGGATTTTTTTTTCAAATTATTCTTTAGCCCATATCATATAATACCTGCTTCAAAAATTTTATTCCATTCCTGTTGTTGTTGTTTCTTAAGGCACTTGCCATGGAAATAACTCGCTGAGGTAGTCATCGATTCATGCCTAATCAGCGTCACTTGTTTTGTAGTAGCGCCAACTAGGGCCAAGAGTACGGCTTTTGCTTCTCACTCATCTCATTCACTTGCGCAGGGGGGGGGGGCATTTACACACCTTACTGATGGAACACAGAACAACCATGCCCAAACCGGGACTCTAACCTGGGGCACCCAGAAGACGCACTACCCCTGTACCCGGACGCCGGCATTCCGTTCATTCGCAAGATATGTTCAGTAAGAGTAAAGATCGCCATATATAATCTTATATATAACGTCTCATATAATAGCGCAGTTTTCAATCAACAACGCTATCAGAACCATGACGAATGTATGAAGAGAAAATAAGTATACTTTGCACACTCATAATAAGCTGAATCAAGACAAATTTAAAACTGTCGAAAGCTCTAATTGATAAATAAATTCATGGAAAAATAAATATATATGTATAACACTAAGTATATTACATTTTATATTAAAGGAAAAAATTTAAATTCGCATATTTTTTTAAACCCAATACTTGCAGAAAATATTTCCTTCCACATAAAAAAATTATTATTAGTGGAGAAAGAAATTTAATTTATTTTATTAAAAGCTACTTTTCTGTTCACATTCATCACGACGGCCATTAATAATCCGAGTAATGACTAACACGCAGAGAGTTGATTTATTAATCTGTGATTGATGTTATAAATTCGGTATTTTCCTATACTCATTGTTTCAATTGGTATTCATTAGCGTTAAATCAGTATTAAGGTCATTTAGCCCAAAAATTGTTTTCCATTTCCGAAATTAAAATCTTGAGATCATAAAAAATATCATAAATTTTGCAATGAGAAGTTATAGTTACGTGCCTTGCACCGCAACAAACATATAACCATACCATGTTTTATGCTGTATTTTGTCGTAGTACTAAAATTCGCACATGCGGAAGGCTTAAAAGATCGTAAATTTAAATTGCTATACGTGAACGTACGTATATATACTTATTATACGTATATAAAAGAACGTGTGTATGAATTGATTCCATTGGTAAAACATTTAAACATCAAAATATATTTAAATTATCTAGGTAATAAATATAAAAAATGCTTTCATTATTCATTGAAAAGGTAAAAAGTTTTCAAAAATTTCGAAGACAAGACAAAAATCCTAAAAACATGAGGTAAAGTTAAAAAAGGATAGAGTAAATTGAAATTGTCGTCATATTCCTAATATATTTTAATTTTAACATAATGAATGCTTAAAATTTTTCGTTCCTTATAATATTCATTGTAGCTTTGCAGCCTTATCCTTTTTATTTCCTACGCACTTACGACTTTTGTTTTGGCCACCAGATTGTTGAAAAACTAATTATTTTCTTTTATTTGTTATTGTCATGATAAAAGCATTTTTTATTATCTTTTTATATTGACTTTTTTAGCTTTTTAGTCTTTTTTATGATATTTAAAGTAGCATCAAACAAAGCTTAAAACTCTTAATCCCTAATGCTTAATCAAGAGCAGTCAAGATACTACCACAAAACTGTATGTAAACCGTTATACCAAATTAGCTGACATCCTTTCACTCTATATCCCAATTATAAAGAATCATATAAGATTTCACTATAAAGAAAATCACCTTCTATAAATATTCTAGAACTCTAAGAACATTAGAATTCTAAGATTTAATACAATTTCTACATAAATTATGTATTAAATATTAGCATTCACCTAGAAATATTCCTATTCCAAGAATATATTCTTTGATTGTTATTTTTTATTAACATTTTTATTCCTGACTTTGGTTAATTGTTTAAAAATTCAAAAATATGAAGCCAAATAAAACAGTAAAAGTACGATATAAACGCCTAATCGCATTTATAACGTATTTCAACTTTCTATCAATATCCAAGAATTTTGTTCTTATGATTATAATGTGTTTAATTGCTTTATTATATTATTTAATTTTTGTTAAAAATATTCTTTTCTTTTTTTTCTCTCTATTTTAGTAAGAGTATGAATAAAAATGCAATTTTTCCTGTTATTTTCTTTTTATAACTCAAGATAATAAATAATAGAAGTTGCGAAATTAATATTTATGGTTTGAATTCTAGATGACACATTTCTAATAAATCAATTTCACACTAAATAAATATAATAATTGATAATTACAATCTATAAAATTATTAAATTATTCTTTTTTCATTGGTACTCAATAAATAAACAAAATTTCAAAACTGTAGCACATAACGAAGTCAGCGAAAAAAAAATTAAAAAAATTTTTTAACAGTACAAACATGAAACATATGAAGTTCAATAAAATCACTTAGTTAAAAAAAAATAAAGAAACTAATTGATGAAATTAAAATAAAAAAATGTGTTCCGGTATTATAAAACCAAATAATATACTGGAATCAGGTAAATACATATAGGTAATAAAGAATATGCTTTAGAATAAATCGCATAAAATTCTGAGCTTTATAAGAAATGAGTCATAATTAAACAACAATCCTTGAAAGGCGCTCACGATTTATACTAGGTATAATATTAAGAATTGTTAACCTCCTGGTTGCTTACATTTTTCATTGATTTATTTCTGGACATTATGCTACGTTTCCTCGAATTCTGATACTTTGTTTACAACAATCGAAAATAAGAAACAGGAGAAGAATGATGATATATCAGTTTAGCAAAATAGCAATAGGTTTTGATATTTTTTTTCTAAAAGTAAACAAAAGAATATTTGTTTTCCTTGAAATTTAACAGGAGGCAGTGGCAATTCTATTCCTCTTCTCTCATCTCTCTTCATATATTCTTTTTTCTTAGAGATTTTGATTTTACTGAACTGCTCAAAAGGTTTTTTCTACTTATTTTACTGGTGAAATATACACTGAAGTGACAAAAGTCATGGGATAGCAATATGTAAATATACAGATGGCAGTAGTATCGCAGCGAAAAAGTATAAATGCGCAGTTCGTTTTCCAGAGCTTTCATTTGCGTTCAAGTTATTCATGTGAACAGGTTTTTCGTGATTTATGGCGGCACGACGAGAATTAACAGACTTTGAACGTGGAATGTTAGTTGGAGCTAGACGCATTGGTCATTCCATTGCGGATATTGTTAGTGAATTCAACATTCCGAGATCTACAGTATCAAGAGTTTGCCGAGAGTATGAAATTTCAGCCATCCCATCCCATAATGGACAGCGCAGTGGGCGACTACCTGCACTTAACGACCGAGACCGCCGACGTCTGTGTAGAATGGTTAATGTTAATAGACACGCAACACTTCGTCAAATAACTGCAGGAATCAATGTGGGACGTACGAGGGACGTGTCCGATAGGACTGTGCGGCGAAATTTGTCTTCCTTGGGCTATGACAGCAGAAGACCGACTCGAGTGCCTTTACTGACAGCACAACATCTCCTGCAGCGACTTTCCTGGGCTCGTGAGCATATCGACTCGTCCCTAGACCAGTGGAAAACCGTGGCGTGGTCAGATGAGTCACGATTTCAGTCGTTACGAGCTGATGGTAGAGTTCGAGTGTGGCACAGACACCACGAAGCCATGGTCCCAAACTGTCAGCAAGGCACTGTTCAATCTAGTGGTGGCTGCATAATGGTGTGGGCTGTTTTTACATGGCATGGACTCGGTCCTCTGGTGCAACTGAACCGATCATTGACTGGAAATGGTTATGTTCAGCTGCTTGCAGATCACTTGCAGCCATTCATGGACTTCACGTACCCACACAACGATGGGATTTTTATGGATGACAGTGCGCCATGCCGCCGGGCCAGAACTGTTCGCGATTGGTTTGACGAACATTCCAGACAATCCCAGCGCATGACCTGGCCACCTAGATCACCCGATATGAATCCCATCGAGCATTTATGGGACATCATCGAAAGGTCCATTCGTGTCCAAACTCCTGCACCATCCACACTTTCACAATTATGGACGTCTATACAGACAGCATGGCTCAATATTCCTGCAGAGGACTTCCAACGACTTGTGGACTCCATGACACGTCGAGTTGTTGCACTTCACCGGGCAAAAGGAGGACCGACACGATATTAACAATCATCCCATGACTTTTGTCACTTCAGTGTATATCGTAAAAGATGTACAGATATATGATTTTTTAGTTATTATTAATAGTAGAATATTAAAATACACAGAAAAATTACACACATTACAGAAAATACCACATGTAATTACATAAAATATTTCAGTTATCATTACACTTTTTTTCACATATATAAGTAGTAATGTTAGATGTCTTTATGAGTTATTGACAACTCTAGCAATGAGAAATAAAAATTATATCCATACACTATTTTATGATCAAGGTTTGGTAAAACCAAATATTTTATATTGGAAGTCTAATAATATAGAAGTAGTATTCATGTAGAAGGAAAACTTTCTACATATTATAACTCTGAGCAAGTATAACAACTACATATTACATCTCCTATATTAAGTATTATACACATTAATACATAGTTATAGTTCTTGATAGTCAGAAAAGAAATACAACACTATACCTGTGCAATCTATGTTCAAATAACAATCCAAATTAATGGTTTCTTTTTTATTATTCAATGATAGGTCATTCAAAGTTTCTTACATGGCAAAAATAAGTAGGTCACTATCTTTCGACCAAACTAACAAAATCCAAGTCCATAACCAAATTCTTTAATACCAAGTTAAATATCTTGATAAAAGAATCCTGATACTTGCATACGAATAATCTAAGATAAATAAGTTTACCCAAAACATTCACAAATTTATTTGAATTAAAATATTTATATTCTTACCTTGATAATTTTTCTGGAGCCGAGGTAACGCCGTTAAATTTGTCCAATATTTAGAATAACCAAATAAATATAACCAACATAAATCGATTTAGAGATACTGACGTTATTTACGACAGACATATCACATAAAGAGAAAAGTTTTGAAATATCATTGTTTCTTAATCTTCTGCCCTCTTGATCTAATACTTTGGTCTGAAAAATTCCTAATCTAGTTTGTTCTAGTATGATAATTCTGAATCTACGACAATAACATGGCAGTTGTTCGACAATGTTATGACAGATGATTAAATAAAGATAACCGACGCGCAACTGATTTCGAGGTGACGAGATTATTTACGAATGACGGATAATTTAAAATGAGAAATTTTGTAGTTTCAGTGTTTTTCAAATTTTTGACAATTTCTTTCTGAAATATTCGCTTCTAAAATTCTTGACAATTTGTTCTGCCTTTTTTAGTTATTTTGGTACCTTAAACTTTTACCATGTTGAATGGTAATTATTAAATTTGCTGTAACTTTATTGATTCCAAATAATTTAAACTTTTCATATTTAAAAACAACCAATTGTCTTTTCAAATTATTAAAATAAGATTCAAAATATTATTCTTGTACATTTTTAAAAATTTGCCTAAAATTTACTTGGGGAAACACCATTTGAACATTAATTATATTTTTCCCTTGATTTTCAGTTGAAATACCGAAAATCAATTTTTTTTCAGAAAAGGTCAGATCATTTAAATTTATATAGATCATTTATGCTTGATAGAATACTTTCTGTTAAGTATCACTCTTTTCATTTTGTAAAAATGTTTTTCGAACAACATAAAGAAAGTATACACGACATCATGGCCTTAACAACACTCGAATGTAGATTCTAGAATTAAGATAAATTAATTCAGTCTATTTCAATTGCAGTTATTGAACTTCAAAGATTCTACAGAATCTTTGAAGTTAACTTTAGAAATTTTCTCTCAGAATAGTACAGAAAAGTAAAGATTTTAAAACTCGGAAAGAATACACTTTACTGATAAATACGAGCTTCATAACAATTTTATCTTTTGAACTCCAGAAATTAATTTAAATAATAAAAGAAATCAACTAAAATAGAATTTAAAATTCTTTCGCAAATCATCAATTAATACTATAGCTGGTGTAAAAAATATGTACTTGGTTAAAAGTGATTTATATTTTAAAACACACAAATCAAGTTCTGAATGTTAAGCAGTTCAAGATTGTAAAAGAAATGCAATGATACTCAAGCTGACCATAAAAAATGTTGTTCAATTATTCGATTTTTTTCAACGGTTTGAGAATATCTTTTTTTAAAAAAAAGGGTTTCGTCGTTAGTAAGAAATAAAACTATGTATATAATATGGCTAGTTTTGTCATGCTCGGTAAGAAAGATGACACTTACGGTTTTTAAATTGGTAGCGAGTGAAAAACGTTTTTTAAAGCATAATCAGAAGGATCTCGAGACAACATGGACATAAGAACTTTTCAATCTTTTCAGTACATTTATTAATTCAAACATCGTAAAATATAATTCTTTATTTTATTTAGAACATTTTTCTAACTTTAAATATATGCTTATTTCTAAAAGCTTTGAAATTAGCTATTGAGCCACAGTTAGAGTAGATGCTTTGATGATGATGATGGTGTCGTATCCGAGTTACTACGGAAATGGGGTTCAATAGCTTTTGAGGTTAAGACCCCTGAGCAATCGAAGACATAAGTCTGACTTCTAGCTCATATGAAGATGACACTCACTCACTCGCTCACAAATATAACAAAGTGTGAAGAACAACCATGCCCGAAACCAGGACTCGAATCAAGACGCCCAGATCAAGAAAAAGACGCGTTAACCCTAAGCTGGGAAGCCGGCTGGTGCATGCTTTATCTATTATAATATAGCATAATATCTGTTACCAGGGAAGTGTAATTTACTTGGAAATTTATGCTACTCTGAAAGACGGGAATTAGAGACTGTCAATAACCTCTGGTGAATACCGATAGATGTCAATAAGCGACTATATGAGGGTTGACATTCACAGGAGAAGATCGGAATTGCCAGATACTGGTCTTTCATAGTAACACTTACACTGTATGATCAAAGTATCTGCCTATATATGTTATTTCGAATATCTTCGAATGGCTGGTTCATTTACAGACTCTTGAGATTCGACAATTTAAAAAATTTGCGAGAACTCACATTTTGCAGAGAAGATTATTACATTTATAGAACCTACTAGAAACTGATGAAGCAAAAAATGATTTAAATTCATCCTATTTCACAGAAATTTGATGTTAATTTGCAACTTTCATTTACGGTTTTATTTACTTTGCACATTATTTACATGCACTTTTGTTAACATAGCAAGTATACTTGGAAAGATATAAAATTTAAAGAACATCTTTGTTTTTCGAATGTTTTTTACTTATAGAATGCATATTTTACAAGAAGTGAAAGTTTTAAAAACAGTCATAATTTTTTAAATATTTTTGCTTATAAACTGAATAATTTTCAATTAAATGAAACTGACTAAAAATATAGCAGTGCACAAGCAAAACATTATATTCAAATTCGAAGTACTTCAATATTTAAAGAATATGTAAATTTGTAGTAAATTTTTAACTGTGCATATGTGAAACATTGCGTTTTTTTTTTCTTTTCATAATTTAAAAGCCAAATATATAGAGCTATTTATATAAAACTAAGATTCAAAAAGGTAATGGCATTATAGAGAATGGAATTTAAGTCATTCTCTCCTAGAGAAGCTAAATTATGAGGCATTTCCCCCACAATTGTATTTTTTAAGGTTAAGTTTTCGAATGATTAGATAAATTGTATGAAAAATGGAAATATACTGAATACCTCTGCATTTATATAACTTATGGGAGCAATTTAAATTGTTATAAATCATGCGCTATAAATAACTGCACATATTATCACATTATTCCTACTATATGTACAAATACTAAAATTGTAATATTTTATAACTTGAAATGTCGTATCTAATTATAGGTATCCCGACACTTTTATTTTTGCTTAGAGTGCAAATGACCCAATTACTAATACTAAGTGAACTCCACAGAACACTTGTAAGATGAAATGGAATGTCAAATTTGATACAGGCCACAACACCCCATACCAGTGACAGAATAAAATACCTTTTTATTTTATAAGAATAACAGGCAGTTTCCACTGAAACAGATCAACAACAAGTGGTTAGCCTCTCTCATGGAGTAACAGCTGTCTTTGTAGCGAATAGTGATCTCATTTCATATTAGTATTTGACACATCTGCGGGAAAAACAAATCATAAAATTGTTTTCAGTTCATTTAATTCTAATAAAATGACGCAAAGTTTTCATCGAAATCAGTGGAACACCGCAATTTTGCTTGCATTTTCCGCTTCCTAAAGGTTTTCGGTTACCTTTAATATTGTAGTGTATATCTAGTAACGTAGTGATACAATAATGAAGTACATATCAAGTTACATAATGATATAATCATAATCTTTTGTGCCGGAATCTTCTTTAACTGGAATTTTTATATAAAACGTCCTGTATGTCCGATTCGAAATAATTGAAACAAAAACACTATGCTTCAAAAATGCGCAATAAAATATTATTTCATATTCCTTCATGTAACGAAAGTATTTTCATTAAATTTGAGTATAATTCTTAAATGGTGCGTTGCTGTATTTTCTAGAAGAATGTAATTTGGTTGAAAATTCTGTATGGTATAAGCATGAAATATTTGAAAAAATACTTTTTTAACTTTACATCTTACCAAATATAGTGTTATTTTTACAAATATATACGTAAATATTTCAAAGGTAAATAAAACTTTTGGCGAGAGTTACAAATCATTATCGAATTTATGTGAAATAGAGTGAGCCCAAATCCTTTTCTTCTTTAGCGACTTGTAATCTGTTATCTAAATGCCTTCATGACCTATTCATGACTTCAAAATGTAAGTTCCAGGGCAATGTAAGTTATTTACAAGGTCGATATTCTAGGCAATTCCTCCAGTTTCACTGAAACTATTCAAAAAAATGTATAAATCCAAAAGTGTACGGATAATTTCATAATATAAATTGTACGGAGTAGTCACTCCTAGTGTAACGAAATAAAAGATTTTTAATTCTTCAGAGAACGATATATACATCCAAATGAAAAAAAATCTTTAAATCAAATTAAAAATCGCATTTTTTTATTGTATGAGTGAAAAAATCAAACTAATTTTTTTTTTATTTTATGCAATCTCCTAATCCAGTTAGTATTATTTAGAAAAAATATTCATAATATACTGACATTTTAAACAAAACAGTTTCACTCTTCTACAATTAAATCTATTCCAGAAATAAAATTCTGAATTTCACTGTTTTAGGCGGTCTGAAATAATCTAAGGACTCAAAAATCCTCTTAAAGAATCACATGCAAATCAAATAATGTATTAAAGTTGTATTATGCTTGGATTTCATTCGATTACTTGATATCAGGAGGCATTTCTACTGCTTTGGAAAAGCTTTAAATATTAAATTATTTGCTTAGAAACGAGTAATGAATCGTCTTATTTTTAGTCGTTTAACTGAACACTTTATATGGCATGCCTCCAGAATATCTATAGATTATTTTTAGAATCTTCTTATGATAAATTGATCTTGTAAGCTAAGAAAGCATTATTTTTAGTTGATTAATTAACTTATAAAATTGGGGAGATATACTTAGAATTGAGCCTTAAGGCTAAAAACAGAACATTCACTAGTAAGTATATTCGCCATTTAATTTTTGGCGTTATAGCAATTTGCTAGTATTTTTTGCACAAAACAACTGAATTTTCTAAGAATTGAAAACAATATTTAATTTAACTAAATTTTAAACTGCATTTTATATTTACTGGAATCTCCACACTAAAGGTTACAATCTAATAATTAATTGTTGTAGCCTAACAAAATTTTATGAATATCATCGCATCCATTTGCTTTGTTGAGGTTCAAACTAGGAAATAATAACTACTCTCTGTAAGTATTCAATATTCTTACATTTACGAATATTATCAATAGAAAAACCTCAGTTTTGAAGAGAAACCAACTGCATCAATAGTTTTGTTTTGTTCCAAAAAGTAAAATTGAATTTTAAAAAAGTATTTCATTCATTTCAAATTAATTTAAGCCAGGCTTTAATTTGATGTAAGAAAACCAGTACTAATTTATTTATTTACTGGGAAAATTAACATGTAGTGAAATTTAAAGGTAAAGCCATACATACTTTTTATCGTTAGGATATCCCCTTAACATACGACCAAATAGGCATCAAGTTAGCTTGTCTATGAATGTTTTTCCATTATACAATATCGTCTGTTAAACACACTGCTATCTTATCTAGACTATTATCGGATTATTTGAATAATCTTCTTCGCTATCGGATTTGTGAAGAATGTGGTTTCAGCATATTTAGATCTAGCTTACAAATGTTTTCAGCTATTTACTTTCCTCTTCAATACGTTTGAAAAAATATTGTGAGTGGTTCCGTGATAGCCAAACACATTAGATTATTTTTTTAGTTTATTTAAAAAAGAAATCTATGAACGTAAAAAAGCTAATTCAGTAGCTTTGGTAAATGGATTGCTATGATGTTTAAGTCTGCTACACCAACAATGCTAAATGTGCTAAAAGAATGTGTTTCAAGGAGGCGTTTTCTATGTTTTAGCAAAGAGATGTTATTTAGAGCAAATATTATTGCAAAGTAACTTATTTCAAGCTCAAAAAATTGTTTATTGTAACCATATTTTAAATAATGTTTTCTTTTTGTTATAAATTGACTTTTATTGTGTTTCTTAATGCACAAGCTGGGGATACTTTTCTATTATTTTTTTGCATACAAACTGAATATTTCTTTAAAACTTTTCTGGTAGATGTGAAAACTTGTCACAATAGTTTCGATGGCATTTTTAATATCTACCAGAAAATTTACTTTTCCTAAAACTGATAGTTTTTCTTTGAAATAAAATTATAAATGAACTCTAATTATAAAATTATTACTCACAAAGTCTTAATCATTAAAAAAAACCTTTCTTTTATCGTACGATTGAGGGCTGCAAAGAGGGCTATGTATAAATTCAGATTTCTTAGTTTTTTAAGCATTACGTTTATTGACTCAAACAACATAAAATATAGTTCCTTATTTCATTTAAAGCGTTATTCAATTTCATTTACATGCCAATCTCTTAGAGTTTAGAAATTAGCTACATAGTCACGATTAGAGTTGACACTCAGAATATATATGTAATAATACTTTCAGGAGATGATTTTTTTAATCATTAATTTCTTCTTCTTCATGATTTAATAGAATTCTCATTTTTTAGCAAATTTTAAAGTTTATTTTTAAATCTATGTCTAGGAACTTAGAGATTTAAGCACCACAACAAAGTAGAAATTAATTAAGAGAATCGCATGAAAGACTTCAAAACTTAGATAACTTGTAGGGATTGAAGGTCGCGGTACGAACCTGCGACGTTTGGGCTTGTAGACGAGTAATATACCGATCGAGCAATAGGGACCATTCAGCTCGAAGGATATTATCTGGCTTGTAAGGCTGACGCTACAAACTTCATCTGGGAACCTCATCAAAATTTCGCTGAGCAAATTGTTATTTTAGCAGTATGATTTTCAACTTATATTGCAGATTACATCGAGCAGTTAATTAGACCCTGATAAACGAGGGGAAACCAGATCACCATGTGTGTGTGCATACATCTGTGCATTTTTTCCATTTATATTCTAAGCACTAGACAACTAGCTGTCGTTTATTTCTTATCTATACTGATTATATAACCCACACAACCCACTTCTATACCTTTTACGAGTCTTCCATTTTTTTTCTATGTAAGAAAATAAACTATAAATGTTGTGAGCAATAAAATATTTTGGCAAAACCTACCCACCCATTATCTTTCAGCAAGAAACATCAATACACTTAACCATTTTGTTTTCTTCTTCGAAACAGAAAAAAAAATCTATGATGTTCTCAGTACTCTTAATGAAAACGAGACGTGTATTCCGAACCAATCATTCGTCTGTTCTGCACATTCTCTCTCATAATCAAGAAACTCTACGATGATTTGGAAGAATTACTGTTGCTCTTCTAAGCAGAATAATTGGATAGCCAAGTCTCATGGGATCGATAATGTTATTGTTGCGAAATTACTTCTCGTGAACTTCGGAACGAAAAAGAATTTTAATAATGCCGTTCTTCTATGTGTTTTAAAACTAAGAATTGAAATTTATTTTTTAAAAATTTTAGTATTAATATTTCTTATTTCGATCTAGTAACGGTGCTTGTACGTCACTGGCTGTTAAATTATTTTCAGACTTGAATCTTTTTTTTAATCTAAATTTTTCTGCGATCTTATTTCACTTGAAGAATTGGAAGTTAGAAACATAAGATGAACAATAAAGGCTAAGAATAATAGAGTCAATGAATGCGTTTTAAGAGGCAATCAGAATTTTTGATTCATGCATCACTATTCAAAATATTTTAGAGAAAAATAAAAGAGTCGATAAAGTTTAGATATAAATGATCTTAAATCAGATAGGAAATATCTAATTAGTTAAAATAAAAGCTAAAATTCTTAATTTTCTTTCTTTCCTATATTTTTTTGAAATTTTAAATTTTTTCAATGATTTATAGATTAACCCTTAATAACCTAGAGTTTCAATTTTGATACCAATCTTTTAAACCGAATGTTCACATTACTATTAGTTTTTTTTATAGGTTGGCTGTACGTATTTTACTGTTGTATAATATTCTTTCCAACGAAATTTTTAAAAAATCAAATGTCATTATTGTTTTATTTTATCTATGACATATTATTCGCGCGGCAAAGTGAACAAGTAAACACATTTTACTAAAAGTTTTGTTGAATACAAATTTCATATATTTTCTTTTTCTGAAGAATATAAATACTTGCGATAATAAAAACAATCAATGTTTCGCATTATTTCATGCATAGGTTTATCTGATTTCTTTATGGCGTTAATGCCTGAAGTATCAAAATTGATACCTGTTTTTTTTTTCTAAATAAATATGTAAAATAAATATTGTGATTTTTTTTAGCTATTTTTCCCTTCATCTAGACCCTCAAGCAAACACAGTAATATTAAAAATAAATCACTTTCGTAAATCAGGCTACTAAGGGTTAAAGATAGAAACAGATTAAAATTCTTTGGCACGCATATATCACTGTCGATACAAATTTGCATTTCAAAACCATATTGATGATTTAGAAAAATTTTAGTTTTAAAAAGTTAACAAAATCCGGAATTTCAAAATTTCTTACATGGATACCTGTTTCCACTGAAAACCCTGATAACGCGTAACAATGCCAAGAGAGAACTTAATCCTAGAAGTACAAAAATACATAAATAAATAAAGAATTCACTTTTGCCTCTTTGAGTATTCCAAAACTTTCGAAAACTTTTGAATTTCAAAGCTTCTATAAAATGATAGATACAGAAATATTTTCAAATACCCAGCATATGAAACTCAAATTTCCTGAGATAAATATATTTTAAAGATATTTCTTAAGGATAAGGTTTTCTTTTTCATAATTTCTGCTCTAAAAGAACAATTCTTTTTCAAAGACAAAAGAGCTTTCTTATTATTATAGATCTGGCATATATAATTCGTTGTCTACTTTAAATTTAAACGTTTTCATTTGAAAAACTTTTACTTAACTCAATTTGTTATATGTTTGTTGTTATTAAATTTTATAATAATCTTTTTTCACTTCTTTACTTCTTAATTTTGAAATTATTAATAGTTATAGATTCTTGGCGGAGGAAATCATTTTAATTTTTTCAGAACTTAATAATTAATCCATTGCATATTAATTAAGTTTTTTCTTTACAAATGGGGTCACCTAGTTGTATGTTTGAGAAAAAATTGATTTATAGTGTCTATACTTTGAATAATAATAAATTACAAATTAAGATTAATGACAGAATTAATGATAAATTATAAATTAAAAAATAAGAAAATTAAAAAAAAGAATCAAGAAATAATCTTTTTTTAGCATTCTACAAAGTGGAACATTTTTTTTTCAAGAATAGGGAGGAGGACCAACCAAAAACGTTAAATGTGAGATGCTGAAAGTAATAAAATAAGTAAATAAAGTCTCAATAAATATCACAAGTAAGAAAATTACCCATTAATCATTAAAAATAAACACATATTATAAAACTCTGATCACTGAACCTTACGAAAATTATCTAATATATTTGAATTAGCCTTTAACACTATGTATTTTGTTTTGACTCCTGAATTTGGGTCAGAAATACACTTTTTAGCATACTATTAAGTATATGTTTTTCTAAAACTATTTAAAAAATTTATTATTCCTGGTAGAAGTTATAATAACATAATGAAATAAATTCTGATTAATAACATATTTCCGAATAAAAATATTTTAATTTTGATCAACACTAATCAAAATAAGAAAATTTGAAATTAAATTCAGAATATTTTGGCAGATGTGAAATTGCATTTCGAACAATTCATTCTATAAGCTTCTTAATTAGTAACCTTTATTTATTCTAATACTCATTAATTTAAATAAAGACCAAAATCATAGATGTAGATATTTCTTTTAAGATAAAAAAATAAAATTTACGCATGTAATATATCGGAATTTTAATTTTTCTTCAGAATTAGGTTTAATTTCAGTAATATGCTTTCATTGGATTAAATGAAACACATTTTCCAACATAAAATTTTTTGCAGTCCCCCATTTCAAAAATTTCTATCGATTCATTATTTTTAATAAGTATCAGTTTTACTTTACTTCATGCTAAATAATGAATGACGTTCGCAAAAATATGTAGTGTAATAAATTACAAAAAAAACTAAATAATGAAGTTTAAAGCAAAAAATTATTAAATACATCAAAATTTAGATTGATGGTCAAATATACATGTACTTTTAAAATTAATTATTGGTTATTTCCTCTTCAATTTTTTTACTAAAGAAAATTGAAAATGCTGCCAGTAACTAAAATATTATTTTGGTCTCTGACTTTATATAACCGGATATATTCATGCAGACTTATTATAAGTATTATGAAAGAATTATTTTAAATTTACACAATCGACAAAAAATTATGCACAGCTACAGAGTACAGCATCCAACAATTATTTTTCTTTTTGTCAGAAGATGAATAAAAATTAATTTACAGATGAATAATCGAATATAATTCACTTTGTACACATCGGTGAAAATATTTTCACATATTCCTGGTTTCTCAACAACTCTAAAAAGCAATTTTTTTAGAGCTCAAAATTTATTTGAATTCATTCATTCATAAATTTATAGTGATGACAAAATTATTTCGGTACATTTATAATTAAGTTAAAGTCGAAAGTTAGAAACACTACAGTATGTCGAAAACAAAGCATTATCATACGAAAAAAGGCCGAAATATACCTAAATTCTTTAGCAAATATCTTTCAAGAAAATTTTTGTATCTACATGCAATGAATTGAATACATTTTCTGTATCCACAAGCAACAAATTGAAAAAAAATTTCATCTTCGAGGATACAGAACTATTTTAATCATTTAGAGTTAATTGTAAATAATTCTCATTAAGCAGTACGCAATAATAAATTATGATTATTTTGCTAAATGTGTAGATTTATAAGAATAAATTCGAAAAATAAAAATAATAAATTCGATTTATAAGAATAAATTTGAAATATTATAAATAAAATATTAATAGTTCACTTGATTTATAAGATTAAATTCGACTGATAAAAAAATTATAAACTCTTGATTT
Source organism: Argiope argentata (assembly GCA_026289955.1). Taxonomy (NCBI): domain Eukaryota; kingdom Metazoa; phylum Arthropoda; class Arachnida; order Araneae; family Araneidae; genus Argiope; species Argiope argentata. Next base: position 2,971,063 of record JAOUZG010039001.1, on the reverse strand, counting down.
CTGTAAAATATAGATTAAATAAAATGAATAATTATAATGGAAATTTAGCATGGACCTCACAGAGGTTGCATCAAAGTGAGGATTCAAGGTGAAAGGATTAGAACTTCATACAAATCAGCTAGGTTTCGCACCGCATATCAAACATGGATGTGTTTGAGCATCTAAGATTTATCATGCACCATCAATATACTCGTGGTAAACTTTCATGGAAATAAAATTTAAATTCGAGCCAAAATTTTATAAATGATACATCTTCGCTTTAAAAAAATAGTGATAAGAAATTTTACATTAAATGTTATGAATTCGCATTTCAAATATATTAATCTAACATTAATAAATTTGAAATTATTAATATTCTCTCTCTCTCTTCCTCTATTTTTTTACAATATTCAAAAGGAGCGCTATATTTTAGTACGATCATTTTTCAGAACTCAAAATTAATATTTTTCTTTCTATTAATACAAATTTTAAAGCTTTCTTCTTATTTATCATTAATTTTTATTACATTTACTAAAATTACTGTCTTACTTAAATTTAAATTATTACTATTTTCAGTATTTTTTGAGCTCTTTAAATTAATTTTCTAAACTATATTTTAGGTGGAAGTTTTCTCAACGAGAAACAGTGAGTTATTTTTTTATATTCTAATTATAATATTTTCAAATTAATTCTATTCTAATATATAATTTCATTATATTTAAATCCTATAAATTTTTAATAAAGGAGATGAAGATTTTTGTAATCCGGCGATGAATATTAGGTTTTATAACTTTTTTCCTTTTTGTCGATAATCTGTATGGAATGGCTTTATTCTAGAAGATGTTGGTATTTAATAATACCACAAAGATGTGAGTTATATACCCTTTGTATAACTTATAATAATACCACAGGTGGTTCTGGGGGGGGGACTATCTTTAAATCTTATACTCATCTATGTCCAACTTCTAATTTGTACAGCATAATACTTGGCATATCAATCATTTACACTTTAATTACTTTAATTCCATGCTTATTTTATCAACTATTATAGATTCATATAATTTACATGTACCCATTATTTTACATTTAATTTAATGAATTGTGTAATAATAAAAATTATAATAAATTTATAGAGAGAACTATTTAGATACATAAATTATAAATTAGTATTAAAAGTGCTGTTGGTATAAATGCTAAATAAATAAATATGTATGATCAGAAAATCCATGAATATTTAAAAAGAATGTTTAAGAAAATTGAAAAATAATCGAGTTGAAATCCAATCTGAGGGTAAACATTTTACTCATACGGAGGTCTTTTTTTTATGGGGGGGGCAATAAAAAAATTAGTACAAAACTCATCAGTAGCTGGAACTAAAACAAGCGACTACTTTTCAAATGTTCAAATTGGACAGTTATTTTTAGATAGGCTCTTTGTAGAATGTTTTTGTTTATCGGGAGTAACAACATGAAGTAGATGAATTTCAGATACTGAACCTTGGCTGATTAAAATACAATGTCTTGCAAAACTAACAACAGAAATATCATAATTTTATCTTAATCTATTTCCGACTCCATTCAGTTATTGAGATAAAATTGAGAGAAATAAACGATTACATTCCTTCCCTCATTCTTTTCTTCCAACGCATTTTCTCAGTCTTTATTAGATTTCTGAACATTTAAAACACAACAAGATATAAAATAAATAAAAAACAAATTAATTATTAGATATAAAATGCAAAGTGATTCCAAAACTGTGAAAGGGTAATGAAGAAATATCAACAAATACTAAATCTAGCATTTTACTTTTACTACAACTTATCTGTGAGAAATGGTTTTTTCAAGCACCCTATCCACTTAAGACAAAAAGTCTTTGTTGATGATGCACCAATTGATTAAATATGGTATATAAGAATTTTCGGGGGCTTTCTGGCACTGATGTAGCGCGTCTTCCTCGTGTTCTGGGAGTCCCGGATTTGAGTCCTGGTTTGGGCATGGTTATTCTTCTGTGTGCTGTCTATGATATATGTGACTGTGTCCCTATGTAAAAAGGGCTGTGCAAGCAAATGGGGTGAGTGTGTAGCTAAGTTGTACTCTTGACCCTAGTTGGCGCTACTTCAAAAACAAGAGACGCTCCTTTCGGCTTAAATCTGCTGCTGTATCAGCAGGGGACTAGTCCATGGCAAGTTCCATGGGTAACAACAACATATTAGAATTTTCACTCAAATCAATCAACTTTTAAATCATACCACCGTCATAAAATCTGTGTCTGTAGAATCTTATTTCTAAATTTAATTTAGAATGATTAAATTAACATCTGGTTTGACACAAATAGTATTTGGAAATTTAAAATAGTAATCAGATGACGTTGTACCCGTTACTCCAAACTTCCATTCAAAGAACGTTTACGGAAAATATAGTCAAGAAGCCTAGACTCTACCATCAGGTTGAATTATTTTATTTGGAATTTTGGAATGAGTTTCTTTTTTTTGTTTTGATTTTCAAATATATAAAAGTTTACAACTTCCTTCATCAAATTTTGATAAAATTACAGTTATCTTTTACGAAGCGTTAGCTTCTGTAGATGACTTTTCTAGACTCTACAACATAAGAAAAGATTTAATTTCGTCTTTAATCCTTTCCTTAGAGGCTTAAAGGGGGGGGGGGAGAGGGAACTAGTTTGCTCCTACGTTTTCAGAAAAACCATGGTAAAATAGTCTTTTTTCTTCTTATTTAAATTCGATTTTTTTCTTGAATTTATTATAAATTAATTCCAAAATTATTTTCTGATCAATTGGATATTTCCTATTCCTCTTGGAAGTCAATTACTGAATTCTAAGGATTGTGTCTTTCGAAATCAAAATAAATTTTATCATTTATATTAACAATAAAGGGGAATTTTATTATTAAATTCCCCACCTCCAAAATACTGAATAAAAATGAATTTAAAAATATTTTGATACTAAATCAAATGTTTCCCTATAAGTATTACAGTCCAAAAAATCCGATATTAATTAATGTCAACTTTTATGAAAGATTCAATTTTGCATTAAAAAAATTTAAAGGAAAATAAATTATATCTTAAATTATTAAGCTTAGTTTCCTAAAACTTTCATGGAAAATAGTCAACATAATTTGAGATAATTTCGAATATTATGATACAAATGCATACATGCATTTGCATGCTCACACCCAAACTAATGATGCAGTATGCACTTTTCCAAATTCAAGATATACCTATTGGTTAGTTTACCTTTCCTATTAATAGCACTACAAGCTATATTTAAATTTCATTTTAAATATATTAAATGTTTAAAAGTTTTAATGTTATAATTTGTAATATTTTTTGTAAATGAAAAAGTTACTAAAAGGTTTTTAATTAAATTATAACAAATTCCAAAAATCTTTTTTTAATGTAACTCATCATAGATCATTACACTAAATTTAAATGGAATTCAAAATTTAATTAAATTAAAACTTTTATTTCTTTAAAAAATCATTGTTTTGTGTTTAAAACATTTTACCAAATTATTCTCATTTGTCTAAAATTAAGCAGTATTATATGTTTCAGTGAATATTCCAAGATAATTTTAACCTAAATCCTAAGTTAGTAAGTACGCTTATCACTACCAGTTTGGCCTGAATGATCAAGGACAAATGTATTTATCTACTATGATTTCATAAATTAATTAGCAAACTACCAAAGTTATGTATTTTTCTTATTTTACGTCAGTTTTGATGATAAAACCTTAAGAAATAATTTGGAAATACAAAGTGTTAAATTAAATAACAAAAAATAAGGTATATTATGTCTATTCAAACAAAATAACAATTATTTAATAAGTTAAGTTTTTCAAAAGTATTAGTAACATCTCGCAGTGTAAACTAATCCGAGCAAATCTAAACCTAATAGCAAATCAGTGTCTAATATCAATTATGGATACGCCCCCTTCACAGAAGAATGATCTTTAAAGACTGCAGAATTCATCGGTAATAATTGTCTAAAATAGTGATATTTAAAGTTTCGTAACTGGGGCAATTTCAATCGTATAAAATTTAAAATCTTATAAGTATTACTGTCCAGAAAATCCGATACTAATTAATGTTAACTTTTATGAAAGATTCAATTTTGCATTTAAAAAAATTAGGCAAAAGCAATATTTAATAAATTTTAGCAATAAAACCTTGGAACTAGTTACAAATTTAGATTTTTTTCAGCAAATCAGTTTTTTGTTCAAACAACAAACAATATAAAATATAATTATTTACTTCATTAAAAGCATTTGTCCACTAGAAATTTATATCTGTTTTAAAAGATTTAAAAATTAGATGCTGGGCCATGAGTAGAGTGTATATTCATCTATTAATGGAATTTAGAGTAACCTACATTCTAGTTATGACACGATAGAATATTAAGAGTAATCTATTCTATATTAATTTTGAACTCGATATATAATGACTTTGAAGTGCGCTTCTGTCTAATTCGTCAAATTAGTGAATTCACATCCCATTCGTCAATCCATCCTTCCACTAAATTGCTGAGAACTTCATTTATGGGAATCATCCAAAATGTTAATAAAATAAAGTGTATTTATTAACTAACAAACATAGAATTAGCAATTATCACACAATTAGGAAATCTGATCACGAAATTCTCAGCTCGAAATTCAAGATTCATTCAAATAACGAAAGTATTCTTAATATGATATACTGCCCGTTCAACTAAATTTTCCTCGTCAGGATTTACCTTTTCATTTGCAGCATTTAATTTAAAATTATTTTTAAATTAAAATTTTTATATGCGATGAACATTCAATTTATCATTTGTTGGCATTCGAGTTGTTACTCAAAATTTTCTTGTTTTTTCAGGAAGGAAAATATATTTTAATATACATACATAGAAATTCATTTTAATATTAGTATATATAACAAAATTGCATTAATTATGCAAAATAAACCTTTTAAGATAAAGCAATTATTTGCAGAAATTAGAGCTGTGTTTTTCAAAAATTGATTATTCAATATATTCACTCCCTCAAATCGTTTGAAATAGAGAGCTGAAAACTCATAAAATGATGATTTGTTTCCGATTGTAAAACTACTTTCAATTAATTATTTTTAAGTGAGTTATTCAGCAAATTTTGCGTTTGCATTTTAGAATAAGAAATCCAAATTAGCTAAATCACAAAGAAATTTTGATATAAATCAGAACTTCAAACACGCCCCAATATTAAAAAAAAGTGAAATCTTTCCCAGGGTGGAAACTAGAAAAATAAAAACCTACCTCAGTTTCGATGGTCCAAAGCCACAGTAACGAGAATGGAGTTTGATAATACTTCTTATCCAAAACTTCCTAGCCTTGAATTTTGAAATTCGAGATAAGAAACAGAACAACAGATTTAAAACAAAAAGGAAGGACAATAAACTTTCTGTAAGATGAATTGGTTCTTTCTGCAAAATACACTTGCCTATAATTTCATGTTTGTTTTTGATAGCATCAAATTAAGAATCCATATGAAATAAACTTATTTGAAAGTTAAATATAAAGTTTCTAATTATTTCATCTATTAATGTTAAAATTTAATAGTAGAAGGTTCTGACGGCCTTCTGAAATGTTCCATAAGAAGGAAAGAAATTTCTATTTCAAAGAAAAAAAATTCATTTTCATTTAAGAATTTATATTCTATCTTTGTTCAAAATCTTTCAAAAGCTTAAGTCCTAAAATCAGGTATATATATATATATATATATATATCATTTTTCATAATTTCCAAAGGACGAGCTTAGTTTAACTTACTTATTCATATAACGATTATTAGTTCTACTTATCTTCTATCATATCGTTATTATACAGAAAGTTTGACATAGAATGCAATTTGCAGTGAATTCTATAAAAGGAAAAAAAGATTTTTTAAATTCTTTTACCTACTCTAAAGCAGCGTACATATAACCTTGGAAACTCAGTTTTTTATTTTGAATAAAACAATTGTTTCTGGGTAGACCTTTTTGCAATTTCATTCTCTTTTTATTTCCGATTCAGATATGATCCTAGACGATTAGATATTATCCTAGCTCATTCTCTGATGTGATTATCGTCTTCTCTAGATATATGGTAAAGAGAGACAAAAAATTACTATTATGCTTTTTAACAATCAAAAACTATTCTGGAGCATAAATTCTGGGGAGTAAATGTTATACATTTGAATTAAATTTGCAATTATGTATTCCATTTCTTTTAAAATTTTATTGTAACAAAAATGATGACAGCAAAAACGTGGTGAGCAATCGCTTTTTAAACTCTAATGTAACTTATTTAATAACTATTTTTTATAATGAGTAAATTATAGCTGAATAGTTTTAGTAAAATAAGCAATGATAAATTCTTTTCGAAACTGTAAAGTGTGTGTGTGTGTGTGTGTGTGTGTGTGTGTGTGTGTGTGTGTGTG
>JAOUZG010039001.1:2874986-2964630 GCA_026289955.1 Argiope argentata | reverse complement strand
TGTGTGTGTGTGTGTGTGTGTGTGTGTGTGTGTGTGTGTGTGTGTGTTTCTTATATGGTAAGCAGTTTATGTTTATAAAAATTCTGGTCATTTTTTTTTCTATAAAAACACTTTTTTGCAGAATTTCATACCTTATTTTGAATTAAGGTTAAAACACTGTACAAAATATAGATAAATAAAATGGCGAATTCAAGATCATTATTGAGAGCGACCTGATTATAACAATTTTCAATATTTAGTTTAATTTCAATATAAAATTATATTGATTTCAGCATTAAATTATAACAAACTTCAAAACTTTTTTTTTCTAAAAATTTATGAAAATTAATCTAATTCTAGTTATTAAATCCTATTCTCAAAAAATATATATATAATTATCGACTTTTATCAAATTAGATGAGAAACATATTATCTGTTTTATTTTCAGTATATATATATTTCTTTTTAAAATTTTACATATGAAATTATTAGTTATATGTATTGATAATGAATTTTTACAAACTTTTCTAAATTTCATGTAATTCACATTTAGAAATTTTGTAATCGATTTTTCATGTACATTCCGTTGAATTTGTACACTTTCTTTTGAAATTTTGTACTCTACTGTATTCTACGATACATTATTTTAATTTTTTGTCACGATACATTGTTTTAATATTTTCATAAGTTAATTACCATCTGACTGAATGTAAATTTGAATTTATACCAGTGGTGCCATCACGCAGTGAGTTTTACGAATAAATGAATTCAAATTTCCATTATATCAATAATGGTGAATCATAAATTGGAAGATAAAAAGTAGAAGATAATTCACGTAAAAAATCTTTCTTTTTTTCAGTGCAGTAATAAAATGATTTTTTTTATTAAAAACTATATTTATTAAGTATAGAATAAAACAATCTGATGAATATTTCAGCCAAGTATTAAAACTGTGAATACTGTAAGGAATTGCATCAACAGAGAAGGAGAAACAAGTTGTCTGACAGATTTGAACATTCAATAAGAATACCCATAAACATATTAAGTATAAACATATTAAGTAATTTAAACATATTAATTATTACGAATCTATAATATTATTCCCTCACAATGTTAGTCTTTAGTTATTAAAAGAAGAAAATTAAAGATTCTTAGTGGAGGCTTTCCAACAACCTCCGGAGTTAGCGACAAGGATAAAGGTTCTGGAAGATGTAAGAATTATTGCTCTGTATCTATAAGAAACCAAGATCTGGGTATAATTTCTTGCGAATTTCGTATAACGTCACGCCATATTGAAAAGCTTTAAATATTTATTTTGTTCTAATATACAAATCATGCGCTTATTGTTCGCAATCAAATAGAACAAAGTGTCCTTGTGTGTGATCAGTTCATCCATGCAATCAGTGAAATGATGTTCAGGAATGTCTCGATGTTGTTCCAAGCAAGGCAAAGGTCGATTTCTTTTTAATATCTTATAGAATCCAGTCTATTTTGAAATGTATTTAGAACTTCTACATCTATTATAGTCCTACGCTTATTCCGTTGAAATAGGTTTAAAATGAAATATTTGGTTACATTAACGTACTGTTCCCGAAGTGACGCAAAAGTCATTTTGCGATGGATCTTGTAATTAATTTTCAATCACTGTCCGATGACAAGAAAGATACACTAGCTGTTACTTTCTCACCATACTACTTTAAGGACGCTTAACTTTCTAAGTCAGATTTAACGAGCTAGAAGCCCATACAGAGAACAGGTCTTTAATGGAATCGGGTGCCGAGCTTAGGAACCCTCTAATCTCGATGACGAGACTTTAACATACGGCCATCAATACCTTTATATAGACGAGATGGAAACTGTTACATTAGAGAAAAATCAGTAAATGTTTGAACACTATATATAAATTGCTCTTGAAAAACATGACCACCAGTTTTCTATCAGTTGACACGGAGATAAATGTCTGTTGCATTTCTAGATTTTTTACACAAAGCTCAAATAAATTTCGTCACCATGAACAAAAATTTTGTTGTCACAGTTTAATGGTCATGAATTTGATATGTTTTTTTTTAATATTTTCTTTTGAAATAAAGTTTTGCCCATTTAGCCCTTACCTTTTTGATCGGAACGAAAGATATTTTTCTTTGAAACTCAGAAAATTGAATTTCATATCTTTACATTTCAATTTGTAGACCAGTATACATTTTACAAAAGATATAAACATTTTACTTGAATTGCTATAGATCTCAGGTATCAAATTTTAGTCACACAATTATTTATTTAAGAAAAGATGACTAAATTGTGCATATGAAGTTTTGTAAGATTTCTGGGAATAGCAAATTCAAGTCATTTCAAATAATGAAATCAGTTTAAATAATTTCAAATCCATTTGAAATGAGAAATAATTAATCTGTTGAGTAAGATGGTGAAAGAAATGGATGGTGGAAATGAAATATTATTCAATCAGAAATTCATTTTTCAATATTATAAAATCCATATTTTTCTAAAAATATGACCGTCCGTAGACCGATAAATGTCTAAACATATGCTTTATTTTACATTTATTTAAAGCCGCTGACAAATATACACCGAGTATCTACTCAGATCGTTTACCAATAGTTTAACTTTTTAAACAATCCTTAATAGATATATACTTAAAATTGAAAAAATGCTTTAAATGAAATAAAGAATTATATTTTATTTTGCATGAGCCAATAAACTTAATACTGGGGGGGGGGGGGGGAAACTGAATTTTCAGACAGTCTCCTGTTCCTGTTAATCATATTTAGAAAAATGTTGTTCAACTTTTGAACAAAAATAAATAAATAAGTTTTCTACAATTAAAACTGGCAGTTATATGAATAACTAATTTAGATGACTTTTGCAACTCAAGTAATACTCTTAAAATATGAATTGAAATTATGCATTAACGTGTTATCAGGTTAGATTTCTTTCAATTACCTGCCGTGAAGAGATATTAATACACGAAATTTATTGATGATTATTCGGACCAAAGGAATAAGCATGCTTATGAAAGAGAATTCAAGGTTAAAATATCTTAGAATGTCTACTGATACGGATACTTACCACTCAATTTTGAGCAAACTAAAGCAATTTACTGTACTTTGCTGAATTACATAATTCACTGCACTCGAATTGCTTTACCATAACCTAAGAAATTTCAAAAAATGGAAATAAAGGTTCAATTCAATTTAGCTTTGAACTCCATTTTAATTTAATAGGATGGCCAAACGAAGAGTTTCATCGAAATAACTGCTATAACCTTCACAATTTAATAAATAACATCTTTTACATTCGTTTTGTTAAGAAATAAATTGAACTACAACCTTTCAGAATTCAGGGTTATAAAAATAAAATGAAGCTCAAATTTAGGTAAAATTATAAATAGGAAGATCTGAAATTTGGAAAAAAAGCCATTTCAACAACAGTATTTGTTGTGTTTCAAAATTAAAACTGAATTTAAAATTAATATATTCAATTCAAAATACTGACTGAAAAATTATAAAAATATTTCAGGTATAAGGAAGCTTAAGTTTTTATTTATTAACTAACTAGAAGTAACTAATTTAATTTGTTATTTTAAGTTGTTTTTTTTTATTTTTAGGTTCAAATTTAAAAAATAAACAATAGTTACGTCATAGGTTGCTAAAAGAAAAACCAACGAAATAATCAGGTGTTTCGTGCAGATTGCAGATGTCAACTTTAATAGTGCCAATTATTTTTTTCCGATTTTATTTCAACATCTGCTAATACACGGGTATTTTATCAAACTATTACCTGCTTTTTTGGAGTAATCTGCTTCATTATAATACTTGTCAATAATGCGGTTTCAGTGTGATGGGGATCCAGCTCATAAATCTTTTCAATCGCATACTTTCCTGACCAATGCATTTTTAAACATCATTTGATATGAACGTCCTTGCGAGTGCCTCCCCAACCATTGGCAGATTACAGTCGATTAGATAATTTCTTTTGATGTTTCTAAAAAATAAATTCTATGAAAGAAAATCCACGAGTTGAGTAGATTTAACAAACTGCATTAGAATGCCATGTAATTCTGTTACGCCAACAATGTTACATAATAAGCATTAATCTGCTTCATGAAAGCGACTCTATACATCAGCTGAAGGCAGTTATTTCCAGCAAATATTATAATAACATGGCTTATTTCCTGCTTACAATATGGTTTATAATAAATTTTTTCTAAATAAAATTTCACTTAATAATGAAATAGTTTAGTTCTTTTTATCCCGTTGTTTACTGTATAAGATTGTTAATTTTCTATGATTTTTTCTTGCATACAAGCTGGTTATCTGTTTTAAGCTTTCCTGTTGAGTGTTAAATTCATTAAAGAATGCAATAAGATTTTTAATTTCATCCAAACATTTTACTTCTTCAAAAGTTGATACTTTTTTCTAATATAAATTTATATTGGAATGACTTTAATCTTAACAGTTATTCTTTGGTTCAGTTTTAATCATCAAACTATGGAATCTTTTGGAGTTAAAAATGTTTGTGGATTAGATTTTTTTTTGTCTTCTAAATATGAATAATAGGATCAGAGAGCTGATTGCAAATTTTGATTTTGTAATTTTTCAACATTACATTTGTTAACTGAGACAACATAAAATGTTTCACTTCATTTTAAGTATTTTTTATTTATTATTATTATTACTTTCATTTTAAAGTGTATGCCTCCCTTTAATACTTAGAAATTAACTATTTTTAAGTATTAAAGGGGGGCATATACTTTCATTTGATTCAGTTAGATTGAATCTCTTTGTAACACGAAAGCAAGTTAGTAAAAAAAAATTATTCCCAGAATAATGATCAACTGAAATATTAACCAACCTTAGTAAAAACCGTTCAATATACTGCATAAACAGAAAATAATTATCTTTAAAAATGCATGGGGAGAATCAGCATTTCATATGAGAGAGACAGAAGCAAATTTCCTATTAATTATGCCTACTGTAAATACTGTCACAATTTCGTATTATTTCAGAATTCCAAAATCTTCACTAGATGGAATATTTATTAAATGCAAGTTAATAATATATAAAATATTTCTGTTTATAAAGAGAGGTCTTGTTGTTTTATGACTTTTACATTCGAGGTAAAAAAAAAGTATCTTATGCGGGGATTTTCTTCGAAAAGAATTTTTTTAAATATACCTCCTAATGGTAATTTTTAAAATAAAATCATCAAAGGCATTTCGAGAGTTACTTTGCACACATCAATAGTCGATTCCTGAAAAAGTTAGGAATAAAAGCGTTAGTTCCACAGTCACCAATATTTTTGCAGATATCATTACTTTTGGTCTGTTATACTAGTACATATCACAAGACTAATCAATATGGTTAGATTTTTTTAAGAAGGCAGATACATCTAAACCCTAAGCATTACACACAGTACATTCCTCGAGTTGTTGACGCATTTTACGAGATTATTAAAGTGATAAAAATTATGCCAACATATGCACGCGAAAAATAGCTACAGTACTTTTCGGATTTTTAAAAAATCACAACAAAAAGACCAGAATACGCCCTCGGAAATTTGAAAATTAAAGCAAAACTGCACGGTTTGCTTGCAATTCTTTAGATTAAATGCCTTTCTCACGTTTAAATATATCGTATATGCTATGATGCTTTTGGATGCAAGTACTTAGGGATGAATATAATTTTAAAAATTTCCAAATGTTGCAAAAAAAATTGATGAAATAAACAAATAGCACATATTATCGCAATTGAATTCGAATAATTTTTATTTGACTATCAAATCCTACTCCTGTGATTTGTTTGAACCGCGTTGCCTGTATCCTTTCGTTTTAAAAATACAGTTATGGGATTTTTTTCTAATGATCTAGTTGGGTGGAAAAGATAAGGGGGAAAAATTCTTGCATGTAAAGGTTAGTACTCTGCTAATATTTAAAGAGAAAAATATAGATGGGAGTAATGAGTAAAAATGGAGAAAATAATGAAAAAAAACCACATAAGCAAAATTTATATGAACGAAATTACATAGTATTAAGTGTATGAATGAGTAGGTTATTACTAAATAAGACATAAAAGTAACTTATTGTATATGAATAGTACAATATCACAAGACTTTCTCTAAGTAACTTTTCCAAATCAAACAAAAGGTTTAAAATATTTCGGTAAGTTCAAAACAATTTTTAATTTAAGATTATTTTTCTAACATCAAGAATCAAATTTAATCAGAATATTTTATTATCTTAAACAACAGGCCTTCAGAATATTATTTAAATGTTATTTTATTTGTAATTAAGAATGAAAATTTAAAAAATTCATGTTTCAGCTCTTCTAATAGTAAATTATATACATGTGTGTGTGTGTGAGAGAGAGAGAGAGAGATCTTTCATATTCATTTAAAAGATGAAAAATTGGAGGTTGTTGCTTGAAAATTAGAAGTTTATGCCACTGTACATATGTAGATGACCCCAATTTGCATGTAGATAGCATATTCATACTCATATCAAAATAAAAATATAGGTAATCTAGGAAAAAGTCATTATTGTAACACAATATGTGATATTTTGTTTCTAGAATGAAGAAAAACTTTTGGGAACGAATGTTTAAAATTTCAAAAAGAATGAAGGAACACCTACTGTTTTCAATATTTTCATCGTAATGAAAGGTATTGCACATGAATATTTGGGCGTGAATTAATATCTGTGATTATTTGCTTGTTATTGACAGCATACATAAATAAATATCTATTGAAGGAGATATGAAAGAAAGAAAAAGATTGGATATCAATTTTCTAAAAATTGTATGGCAAAAAAAGTATAATTATAGAATGCAAATTTTTATACACGCATCTAAAATAATTTACATGCTGCGATTCTTCATACTGAATGTATTTTTTAGACATTCACGAAAAATTTATATGAAACATGTAGTTTGTATAGTCATATATTTCATTGGAAATACACATTTATAGTATACAATTAGCATATTAATGTGCATAACTGTAAATCAATAATATAATGAATATTCAAGGAACATAATCATTTTAACGTTCAGACTGCGCAATATAATATAAGAGTTAATGACAAAGCAAACATCAAATAATAAAACTCAAAGGAAGTAATTAAAATTATGTATTTTTATTATAATGCTCGTTCATTCAAATTAGAGCATTTTTTAAGTGTACAAGATGAAAATTATGACTTTCTTTAATGTTGCAATCTAATTAATAAATACAACCTAAGTATGAGAGTAATAAATAATAAATGCAATAAATAAAATTAAAAATGTTATCAAATAAATAAATACTATACACATATTAACAAAAAATAATTAACACCTTTTATAGGCTTGCCAAGAAAATATATATTATATATTCACCATTGGTTGATAAAAATATACATATTAGTTGAAAGAATGATCACTCAATTATCATATATCTCATTTTAGAACAATTATGCTTGGTTCAAAATAAAAGTAGCATTCGTCTTGGCAATACGTGAGCTGTAATCATGGGGGCATTGTAACTTTTTAACCTAAACTGTTTAAAAACCACATAAAAAATAATTGCACAAATTTACATTTTCACATATATTTTTAAAATTTTTCCATAATTAAGTCTTTAACAAATAAATTGTTTACATATTTCTGACCTAGATTTTATTAACTGTTAAAAAATTTAAATTCATAAACATTTTTTACTTACTTTTCACACATTCTTTACCCTTACTAATAAAGATTTTTACTACTACTGTTAAAAAATAAGATTTTGAAATTATGAATGAAATAAATAAATATGTAATAAAGTTATTTTTCCTTCATTTATAAGAAATTTGTGCTACAGTTAAAATAAAGCCAAAAAGAGTTAAATATTAAGTTAGCATTATCAAAAATTACTTTACAGTCAAATTCACTTTTCAAATTGAGTTTAAAGCAAAAAAAGATTAATAACCTTAATCTTGATTACATACATTTAATTATGTTTTGTATATTAAAATCATTGCATCGGCAAGATAAAAATGGTTCATTCATTGTATTATACCTTTTTAATCTACAAGCGTTCTATGTTTTAAATATGAACCGACATTAAAATTCTTTAAAATTATATTCCTTTACCAGGTTTTATTCGAAATTCAGATGTCTTTAAGAGTAAAACTTCAAAACAGCCTGAGAGAATGATACTGGGAGCACAAATTTTTTTTAAACACATTTAAATTTCTCAAAATTTATGACAAAAATTATTTGCCTTAAAATTAAATACATTTAAATCTACCCATAATTAATAAATATTTTAAATAAATTCTAAATTTTCCTGACGAACTGATCTTTCAATTTCTGAAATAATTTTAAATGTTGGGAAATTCCAGGATTATTCAATAAGCACAGTAAGTAATTGCTAGATTACATAACTTATGGAAACAGGAGAGTTTTTTTAGCATTATTTTCAAGGTATTTTAAATTTGATCTTTCATTTTACTTATATACAGCTTGAAGAGGAATTATTCTAATTAAAGTCGCTTAATAATATAGTTCAATTTTTAGAATATTACTTTTAAAACTTTTTTCTGGTGTCTTAAAATTTTCTTGGAAAACAGTGTGAAGCACTTCCTTCACTATTGATTGATTAACTCTCAAATCAACAACCTTTGCATCTTTGTATTAAAGTATTAGATGATATTTTAAAAGTTGAGCTTTTTTTAAATAATAAAAATTACTTTTAAATTATACAAGATATTTAAAATCGATTCTTTTAAAGGTGACTTGGAACTTAAATTTTACTTTTTCTATTAGTCATAAGATTTGTAACTTAAAAATTGTTTTTATTATGTTAGTTAAAATCAAAAAAGAATATTTGCTTTTAAAAATTGGGGGAAAAGAGTGGGAAAAACTTTCCATAGCAAATATCGTAATATTGTCTAAGTTGGAATGCGCATTTTTTTTTAATCGGAAAGGGTTTCTAACTAGAATTGCAAAGAAATTCAAGGCAAGGAATTGTGCAATTAACAGAGGAGAAGTAAAGTTTATGCCTATGTCCGTTAGATAATAGTACTCATATTTACTGTACAATACAAAGAGATATAATATCAAAGTATTTGTAGAAAGGACCAGCAAAAAAGCTCCTCTTTGAATTTTACCCTATCTAAGGACTTTCTTAATAACAAGTTTTATTAATTGAACTTTGTTCACACCAACAGATTTTTTTTTAAATCAGACAGTCAATGCTGGATACTAATATTGCAGCCAAAAGAGAAAATTGTTGTCATTATGCACTGAAAAAAGAAGTTAGAATTTTGCATTTTCTCACTGCCTATACACGTGCCAATCTTGCTGATGTGCTCATCACTGTATAAAATGTAAACTACCATAATTTTACAATATAAATTTTTAAGCATAAGTATTTTAATGAGATATATTACTTCCCTTTCATGATACATCATGATAATTAGTATATCTGATAAATATATTGGAAGAATAATAATAGTATAGTACACAGTTCTTAAAACTGTATTTTCTAAAGGAAAAACCTGTGTCTCAAATTTATTTCTAAGATGAGAGTGAAAACAGCTTTCTGAGTGAAATCTGTCATCAAAGTGGAAAGAGCTAAGGAAATAAATTAACACAAAAATGCTAAACATAATTAGCATAAGAGGAATATATTATGCCATGTTATTAGATCTAGAGTAAAAATAAGGTGGGTACATTCTTAAATAAACTAATGGAATGACTATAATAAATAATCATGCAATGCTCACACAAAAAGAATAAACTGATCATGTTACATTTCCGAATTATTATCTGTATTTATTTCTATTCTTATGATATAATAAATCTAATGATAATTTTCCTTTCATAATTCGTCATGTAATTTCAGTCCAGTCCACCATTCTGCTAAATTATTTACTTGTTGCCAATCAACAAGGTACCACCAGTTTTCAATATACTTTGATTTTTGATTATGAAGTTTCATTATGTAAGCATGTTCCCATATATCTATACCAAGAATAGGCAAAAGATTGTAACTTAATGGAGAATTTTCATTATCAGTAGCCATTATCACTAAATCATCAGAACTCTGAGAGCTATGATTTCTGCACAGCCATACAAAACCTGAAAGAGAAAAATTCTTTTATTATACATAGAAAAACACATGAAACGCAAAATAAATTAATATCAGGGTTCTAAAAATTGTTGACCTAAAGATGCATTTTACACACATATTTAAATAGATCATACCATTCCAAACATGTAAATGCACAAAAATTCTTTCCAATTTTTAAAAAAATGAGCTGAGATGCACTAAAAAGATCAATGCATACTCAACAGAATTTATTCCGTAATTAAAAATAGTGCAGTTTTGATGCATACATTTTAAATTTAGAAACAAGAATTCCAAATATGTAAATATAGAATTGTAAAAAATATTTAAGAAAATCCATTATCATATAATATTAGTTTTGAACTCTTTAAAGATGAATTCCATTTTCAAAAAAAAAAAAAAAAAAACCCTCCGAAATTTTAAATTAAATAACTGATAAAACAATATATAATGCATTAGATGAATATCTGAAATCAGGACATCATTTCAGAAGTATTAAATACAAATATATAACAAGATAAAACAACAAATTGCTAAATCTTATAGGCTTTCCTTTAAACATTAAAAAAAAAACAATGCTATTTAATAGTATTCAGTTAAATCACATATATTTCTATAGAAAGATTTTGACTTAAGATGTTTCAAATATATATTTAAAACTGGAATCAAACTGCTACAAGACAGCCCAAGAGAAGGGGGGAAAAAAACGCTGTAAAATAAAAAGTAAGGGAATTAATCATGCTGCTTTTAGTGCTATAGTTTCATTTTATATAAATTAAATAGAATTCACAGAAATGAAGCTATAACACTAAACACTCAATGAAGCTATACACACAGGCTCAATTCATAGAAATATTAGAAATTCTTTTTTTTTAAAAAAATTACGATATTTTTTTTTAAATAAAAAAGAAATAAATGTAAAAGTGAAAAAGTAATAAATTTAATTACTTCTACAAATTATAATTTTTTTCAGTGAAAAAAATGCAACATCAACCTTGTTTTTACAGTTTAAGGCAACTAGGGACCTTTAAATGACTTTTTGAAATTTTCTCCTTGCAATTTGAAATGTTACAGGCATTAAGATGAAAACTATAGAGGATGATACACAAAATTTTAAAGCATTATATTAATTTATTTATGAGTTAGGGGGATTAATATAATATAACATTAATGATAAATAACTTTAATGAAAATAGTTCCAAATGCTCCAAAGTTAAATTAACCAATATAATTACTTAAAACTACTGATTTTTAAAAAAAGTTTAAGTAGTTTTGAGTTTTTACATTCATTAACTTTGATATTTCGTACCCAAACTTCAAGTTTAATCCAAAATTTTGTTTAAAAAGGGTTAGAGAAAGTAAAAACAAAAATTGGAGTGCTTTCGAACAACTTTGGATCGGATGGAACATTTTTCATTAACGTTATTTATAGCTAATATTGTATTATATTAATCCTCTTAACTCATAAATAAATTAATATAATGATTTAAAATTTTGTGTATCATCTCCTATAGTGTTACTCAAATTGCTAAGGTGATAATGGCAAAAAGTCATTTTAAAGGTCCCTTAAAACTCATGACCTTTAATGGTGTTAATGCTTTGTAAGAAATTTTATTTTATTTTAAGGAAATTCTTAAAGAAGAAGAAAAAGAAGTGCATCCTTTATATCACAAATTATTAAGAATTATTTTCAGTCCATTAATACTGAAATATTTCTGAAAACTTTAAATACATCTAATGCATTTTTTAACTAGACATCTATATCGTCAATCTTATAATCTAAGTATATTGAAAAATATATTACAAATTATTTTTGGTCTTTTTGCAATATTTGGATTATAATTTTTAATCTCTTTCAAGCTATAGATAGTATTATTGATTATAGAGAGTATTTAAGACGGTTTTAGAAAATAAATCATAACATTTTTTTAAGCATTTTGTTTTTCTTCTTACTTTTTAAGGAGATTTTTAAAGAGAGCTTTAAGACAACAATATATATTTCATTTAAAGACAAGAATGAAATTTTTAAAAACAATAAGATGATAAACTCTTTTGTATTTAACTACAGGAAGTCTGATTAGGAATTAATAACTCTTATTTAAGAAGTTTAATACTTCTCTTTTGCCATATTAAAAATAACTCAAAACATTGAATAAGAATATTAATAAATTCTCTTCGAAGGGCGAGTGTGTAGCATACACTACGAATAATTTCCATGCTGCACTGTAAACAGGAAATGTGCTAATAAAAACTCTGAGAAAAATAGCCTGGATTCAATTAAGAAGAAATTATAGAACGAAAAAGCAATTTAAAAAATTGCATTCAAAGTGTCAAACATGTCCAAAGAAAATTAATCTCTGATCTTATGTGAATTTATGAGACTTTTTGAAGACATTTATAGTTCCACTCAATATTTTTAAAAACATTTAGCAAACAATATTAAAGAGATTTTTTTAAATATGTAAACACTCACATTAAAAAATCCAAACTTATTTTTGCGAAGAAAATCAAAGCGATATTATTTTATTTTACCTTACATGTTTAAAATCCAGAGAGACCATTTTTTCCTCCTTAATTAATCGAATCATTTTTTTAAAACTCAGATAACTAATGAAGAATTAAAATAATGCCATTGTCATTATGCATTATGTTGAAGATATCAATGCATCATTACTTGTTTTATAAGAGCAAAATCTAAATTTTAGCTTTATTTGCCAGGAATAAAAGCTATTTATTTTTAACCTTATTTTAAAGGAACATTTTTATTAAAATCAATAAACCAAAAAGATGTGAAGAGATAGAATTTTAAGATGGGTAGGACGAAATGCATTTTGTAGGCTCATATTTTTAAGCTAATCTTTTTAAAGATGAAATTCTTAAGCTTAAGGTAACTTTATAAGTTTATATATATATATATATATATATATATATATATATATATATATATATAAGCTTAAGAATTGCATCTTTAAAAAGATTAATCAAAAACTAAAACAGATAAGCTAAAAGTTAATATTAAGCAATTTTAAGATTTTAAAACTATTTTTATCGATAAAATCCGCTGATTTGTAGATACTGATAACAAAATGTATCTTGTATAAGTGAAAATGTATGCAAATCATTTCATAAGACAGATGCATAGCATGCAATATATTTTTGCAAATTAAGAAAATTTCAATATTTTTTTTTAATTTGAATAATAATCTAAATGATATAAGAGAATTTCGATTACAGTTGAAAAGTTTAATGAGATAACAAATAACCTAGCATGAAGAATTTTCAGAGGGATTATTCAGTCTTGAAATGTAGCTTACAAAACAAAGAAATACACAGCTGCTGAAATTCTTACATCAGGTAGATATATTTTCATCAATGAATCACATAAATAAAAATGGATTTGTAAAATATTTTGCCCAGTCTCACTCTGATTCTTTCTAATCAACATTTAAAATCATATCTATCTTCAAATTATGAGGAAACAATGGAATGTAACATTTTATTCTGGACGTCAATAGCAATGTTAAGAAAAAAAATGATTGCAATAACAACAAACAAAGAATTTGATTTAATTTACTTGAACTTACCTTATTTTGTTTTGAGAATGGAATTTTTCCAGGACATTTTATCAGCATTTGCTTAAAAATATATTTATTTACTGAACGAAAAAAAAAATGATTTTTAAAAAAATCCGTAAAACTATGTCTGTAGCTAGGCAACACTGTGAGTTTTAATATATAAGAAATCTATATTCGTCGAAATGGTATTTTTCTCAAAGACACAAAAAAAGATTATCCTTATATCGATGAGCAAGTAGTTCATACAGCAATTTTTGGATATTCGTTAAATCTCTAGCGATCTACATGATGAACCAGATTGCATAATATATGCGATTAATCAGTAAAATAAATAACGCTAATGATAAGTAATTTTTAATCATACATGGAAGCATATGAGAATTAATAGATATCAGGGCAATAAATTTTTAATGCATTATATGTTTTATCGTACACCTACATTACTTTCCATAAACAAAATCTTTTTCTCAAGTCTTTTTTCAAGTTCACAAATTAAAACAATTTCTTGAAATCTTTTGTATTTTAAAAAAACATAACACTTTAAAAGAAAAAAAATCAAGAAGAAATTTCAATTATTTAACAAGAGTTCCATAATAATAGAGCTAATCAGGCAGCAAATGTTCAACAGGGCAAATTATAAACATAATGAAAATGACAAGCATCAAGAAAACTAAACTTAAGCTCTACAATTTCGCAAGAAATATGTACCGAAATAGCAGTAGGCAGCTACTCTAAAACTATTTCTAATATTTTTTTTAGTTATTTCACATGAAAGAGTATTTAAAGTTGCTCTGATGATTTCCTTTCATGTGTTAATGACGATTTTAAAAAAAAAGTGAAGTTTTCCAATTACTGGAATCGTTCAAAAACATTAATTATCATTAAACTTAATTGTTCAAATGAACCAATATAACTAATGGTAGAGCTTCGTTCAACATTTTTTTAGAAGAATTATAACCTTCACATGCTTAATTCCAAATGATTCTCTTTTAAAGTAAAGTTATTTGAATATTGCAGATGTTTCAAACTATAGCTGATGTAAAAAATATGTACTTCGTTAAAAATGATAAATTTATTTTTATTTAACAGAATTTTTATCGAAATGGAACAATTGTTTCGTTTAACGTGTTAAGTATTACAAAAAATAAGATTCGGTAGCAGATTATTCTTAAAAATAATGGATAGATTTAGCAAACACGTTATAAAAGCAATAGCTTCAAATAAAGTTGTGTAGTGTGGAGGGTATAGCTTCATTTTTAAAAGAACATTTAATGTGATTTATTAATATTAAAAAAGTACATTTAATTAATTGATACATTTTAAATTCACTTCTTTTCATAAAACTCTAATCATTTTTATATTTTAAAATTTTTCTGAATACTTCCTTAGCTGTCCATTTAACTCATCTCATTTCTCCTTAATTTTTTTCTTCTTAAGTATAGGTAATCATTAAAAAAAACTGACTCTAGAGGTATTTGAAAATCAATCAACCAATGAAACCAAATTTTATAGGCTATTAGCGATTAAGGGATTGAAGTCAGCGTAGAAAAAACAAGTTACAGAAACTCGTTCAAGAAAGATTTAGACACTGTTGTTACATATTTACCGGCTCTTTGACTGACTGTTAATTTGTGTTTAACACATGTCATATATCATATAAGCATGCTTTAAAAATAAAGTTGTTTTGCAAACGTTTAAGAAAGAACAAGACTATAGATGTTTATTAGGCAACTTAGAGTGCTTCCTAACATACATAAAGGTTCACTATCTGCTAAAGCATTGAGAGCTATGATTTTAAAAAATTCGAGAAAACAAAATAGCTATGAGTAAGAACCAACAGAGAACAAAAAGCAGTATCAAATTATACTATAAAAGAAGATGTTACAAACATATAAAGAGACTGTTTATGAGCTGTAATAAAGAACATACTTCAATATATATAGTATTTTGAAAACAGGAAAGATTAGTGCATTGAAAATGTGGCACATGCCAAGAATACTCAACACAAAGAAAGCTACAACATAGATGTAATTCTATGTTTATTTTTTATTACCTGAAGATTAATAACCTTTTTGCGATAATACAATTTCCCTTAAGTTCCCAATAGTTACTGAATGGTGTTTGATTCCTATACAGCCAAAATCTCTCTCAATGAGGATTTTCCCCCCACAGACTTCATTTTCCCCTGCTTGTTAATGTAATTTAGTTTTATTCAATTCCTTATGTTTAGCTACAGATGTTTCTAAACAACAAACTTTTTATCAAAATCCTGTATATAATATTGTAGTAAATTTCATAATCTTATTCTGCCATCTAGTTTTCAAAGGCAAATAAAATTTCGAAGCAAATATTATGCACTATTTTTTAAATGATTTTTTGTTTTTTTTTAATCAGCAGGAACAACCACAGTGTTGTTATTTTGTGTACTTCACACATCCCATGAAAGAGACACTCCTGGAGATAGTAATTAATATTAAAAGAATAAAAGTAGAATACATACCAGAACCAAAGTGGTTTGAGGCCACATCAGTGAATGTTGCTTTGAATTCTAAAAAGGATCCGAACTTGGTATTTATTTTATCTGCTAGCTGTCCAACAGGTAATCTGTGCTCTCCTTGAGGATTTGGAGAAATTGTAGCCCAGTAAAGATTGTGGTTTAACAATCTAATTTCAAATACAAAAAAATATTATCAAGTTTCTTATAATCAGAATTTAGTTTTGCTATTCCAAACATTTGAACTAATATCTAAAGTCAGTTCAATATTTATAACAGAAAACATCTGGATGCTAAATATGTTCCAATAGTTATAGTTTGAAATTCTGAATTTCATAAGAAAAAAAGTTGCAGCTTAAGATAAATTTGTTAATAGTTTTAAAGGAACATTTTATTAAATGCAATGCAAACTTCCAAAATTAGCATTTTAAATTATAACTCATGTAATTAAGATTATTGTTAAAAAAATAAATAAACCTTAAACACATAAAAATGCAGTTGAAACTTAAAAATCAAAAATGCATACACTAAAATGGAAAAGAAAAAAAAAACCTTAACTTTATGGATTAAAAGAAATACCACAAATTTGCTTTGGGATAAGAATCTTTGAGAATAATCATTAAAATAAAAACTGCTTTTTAAAACTGGTATCTTTCTGGGGATAAAAATTCAATTTGCCTGTACCATGATTGTAAAAGAATCTGGCACAACCAATTAAATGCAATTTTTAATTAATTTCTATTACATTTAATTACTGTTAAAAAATATGATTTTAAAATTTAAAATGGAAAGTTATGTTGAGTAACATATACTCAAATTTATAAATTATCTATTATGATTTAATAGTATTTACATATATTTTGAAACACTTATACATAATAAAATGATTATATGAATTACATATATACATACTATAATTTGCTTTCCGTCAAGTAGTTAATTTTTTAAATCGTTTTCACAATTTAATAAGAATATTACCCAGGTTTGAACTTAATACTAAGTTTTTTTTAATAAGCTAAATAATTAGATTTAAATATAATTATATCTTAACAGGAATTCTCTCAATTTGTAGTAATTTTTCACTTCATTTTGACTACTTTTAACTGCAAAAAGTCAATTTCAATTTCAATGACCAGCTGCATCCATAATATCAGAAAAAGAAAAAAAGTCAATTAATTTATTTAAAGGAAGAAAAACTATTTTATTTCAAAATTAACTGTCACTAAATATGTTTGATAAAAAAATTAATGACTTAATATAATCACTAAGGACATAATGGAGCCAAAATAAAGTTCTAGCACTGAATATTACAATATTTTTTCTCCAAGGTAAGTGATTGCATTCAAATGAATTTCATATATTTGAATTCAAAAACTAGTGTTTACCTTAAAGAACTAAAGCTATTTAAACTTCTAGTAGACCTAATTTTAGTTTAAATGGTAATATTTGTTTGGAAATCCAATGAGTGCATTTTTGAAGTGGTAGCATTTATTTATTTTCTTCTTTAGAAGTTAAATGCAAAATTTATACACATTGTAAGCCAATTGTTTCGTGTGTAATATAATGTTGTTTATTAAAATTTCTGAAATGTAAAACTTTTTTTATAATATAAATCTCAAAGCATAATTCATATTTAACAAAACATATACAGAAAATATGCTTTATATATAAAACTACACATAAATAATTTTAACAATACCTTGATTCTTTTTTTTAAAAGGCTGTAAAGCAAATTTGCAAAGGTTACAGCAAATTTAAAAAAATATTTGGAAAAAAAGAAATAGATAATAAGATTTTTTTTAAATCTTTGGATTTGGATTTCAGGCTCAAGATCCTGATACAGAATATGCTGCACTGAAACAGCTTAATATTTTCCCAATAAGATAAAAAGTAGACTAATGTTGCAAGAGTAACTGACTGTGTTTAAACTAGTCAAAAGTTTTAAAAAAAGGAGGAAATTATTTAAACTAGAAGTCAAATTTTATGAATGATACCCACATCAAATCTCAATTCCCACATCTTTAATATACAAGAAAATGTTTGTATGCTTGTCTCACCCAATAAAAAATTTAAGGCAAAATTGTTGAAATTAAAATGTTTTCAAAGAAGATCCATAAAATGTCCATTCTATAATAAATATTGGGAAGAAAGAAATAGAAGAAACAATTTATTCACTGTGAATGTTTTAATTACAATTATGAGATATTTTCTTCACTGTAAAAATGTGTCATTCATAAAAATATATAGTTCAATACTTTTATTTGATTAATACTTTAAAAACATGCATCTAAATATTTGTACCATCATGTAAAAAATAAAATACATAAGTAAAAATCAGTAAAAGAATAAAATATATAGAAATGAATTATGCATACCCACAACCATAATTTTTTAGGTCTGCTCTATAAGAGAATGGTATATGAGATAAATTTCTTAATATATCAATGATTGACATCCTTGAAGCATGCTTCCCCTAAAAAAAAAATATTAAAACATATTTAAAATGGAACTGGACAATGAAAATCAAACATACAAATGAAAATTTTAATTTAGATTATTTGCTATATCCTTGTAAATTAGATAAAACTTGTGAGCTGAACAAAAATATTATATATTGAAATTATATAAATATATACCTCTTATGAATGCTTAATCAGTAGTTTAGACCTATAATGTTTTAATATATGCCATCAGGGCATGAGTCAAAAACGTCTTTGGGGGCACTTCTCTGTCTTCTTTGTCTTTAAAAAGCAATGGTAAAAAAAGTGCATTTAAGAAGGAAACATAAAATAAATTTATATTTGATTTGGAGGGCTCTTCTTGTGTGCGGGCCCAGGGCAACTGCCCTATATACTCATCTTAATAAGGTTTTGTATGCCACTTAAATAAAGTTGTTTTTTGGCTCTATTTTTTTCTGTTAATTGGATGCTTTAATTTTTAAATATCTGCTGATGGATTTTAGATGTCAAATGTGCAAAGATCAATTGGCATGGAAATTCTTAATTTAAAGATACTGAATAATGAAATTAAAAATAAGTTTATTTGGAGTTTTGGTTCTTTTTTCCTAACTGAGAAAGCATCATTATATATTTTTATATATGTGTATGTTATCACTGTTCATTGATAGCTTGAAATCCCCCGTCACAAAATTAAAACAAGTAAAAAGCTACTGTAACATCCTAAAAAGGCATAAAATTAAAAATTGTAATAATTTTTTTTTAATTTAGGAGAAAACACAAAGACAATCTCTTTTTTTTTAATTTTAATTTTAAAATTGTATGTTTCATTTAACAAACTTCTACAATTATACCTAATGCATGTCTTAAATACACTAATTTGATTTAAATATTTTCATCACAGATTTGAAACAAATGTTTTACATTGATTAACATTTATTTACAAAATTGATAAAACAGGGTTGTAAAGCAAAAATTTCTCTATGTGAAGAAAAATAATAAAAGAATTTAAAATAAACATCACATTAAATAAGAGTACTAATTAATTTATAATAAGCTTTCCTTTTATTTCAACAATAAAAAACTTACTATTAATCAAAAGCCACAAATTCTGAAATTATAAATAGAGACTAATTCCAGTTATTGGCATCTCATTAATAAAAAAAAGTTATACAAATCATTGATACACAGAAATTACTTAATTCATTATTTAACATTTCATTCAAATTGTTCACAGATTTTTGCTTAAAATTTTATTTTTAATAAATTCAGGTTCATTTAAATTTAAAATACTTTCAGGTATAGTATTAAAATAGAAATTTGCTGCAGTAAACAATTTTTAAAATGCTTAAAAATTGTATATTTTAATTAGATGGTCAGACAGTGAGCTTCTTTTTAAGTAAATGCCCAAAGCATAGTTATATATTTTAATATGACACAGACAAACCTATAAGTAATCATGCATCAGTGTAATCTAAAACAATAATTCACCAGCTCCAGGAAGAGAAGCATGAAAATTGCTACTAAATGTATCAATAGTTCATTCTCTTTAATGTGATTAAGACAAAGTATTCTCAAGGATAAAACAAATAACCCAGTTCATCAAAGAATATAGCATATGTTAAATCAGATTTATAATTCAAATTACTGAAGATATTTTTTATAATAAATTTTGGAATGTTTCTCTTTATTTTTGTAATATATTCTATAAAATTAAATGCTTTTTTAACTGTATTGTATGTAAATATCCCTTGACTGTTTCTTATATCACTATATTCAGTAATGGTTGTGCCAAAAACTTAAAGGAAGAACATTAAATTATCAAACAAAATATCATATCATAATATTCATTGAAAAATATTAGCCATCCTACCTTGACATTATTTCTCCGCCATCGTTTTAATATTGAGTTAACTTCTTGAATATAGAAACCATGGTATTCAAAATAATGCATTTTTGCTGTTCCTTCGTCTATGTATGGTTCAAGTTCATCAAATGTGTATAAAAGCGGTGGCAGTTCATATTCAAGAGCTGGCCGTTCTAAACCATAAAACGCAGGTGCAATTTCGCTGCTTTTTCCAAAATTAACAAATAATTGAAGAACAATTAGATTTATAAAACTAACCGTCATTTTTATAAAAAATAAGAACAAAATTGTGTGAGACTGTATAATCGCAACGTCTATTTAGAATCACTAAAAAATTAATGTTGGTTTAAACATTAGGATAACCAATTTTCTTAGAAAAGTTACACTAAGTTAGTTGCACTGGAAAGAGAACTTTTCACAACTTTCATCTTCGCCATGAAATTAAATTCATGTGTAGCTACAAAGGTTGTTATTTCCAGTTTTCAAAAGTATACAATAAATAAATTCATCGCAAAATACCCATAAAAGAAATCACAATGATTAGGAATTGTCAATCCATATTTTTTCGCCATTCCGGCTACCATGTTAGTAAACAAACAACATTTTATTTTCTTCTGTCAAAACTAGATGGCAGCCCAATCACATGACCTGCTGTCTGCTGGCAGAGCTTTCTTCTTTCTTTTGTCATACTAGAGCTGTTATTCAGTTTCTGTCATTTATCATTCTCCAAAGGCAAAGGTAGCTCGTGTATAAGCACTGAGGAACTGCAGAACTTCCACTATTTTCATGTGTAAATATGACCCTCGAGGCATTTAATTTCGTACATGATATTAAAATGGATCAACATTCTAATATAATTATTTTTAAAACTATAAAATAACAAAATAGAAATAATGATACAAATTAAGCCAAAATATTCATCTGGAACGCTTTCAAAGTGATGCAATGAAACCGCAAATAGGAAAGGCTTGTCTGCGACATCGAAAACTACTCTACGGTGCACGAGTTGGATAAGACCCCGAAATACTTTTTCTGTATCTGTGGAGAGATCTATTCTATACAATCTAAAACTATCAGTTATATCGGGAGTAATTTAAATTAACTTAGGCTTTTAGTTAATATATCATTCAAAGACAGTTCATTGCCTTCTCTAGACAATGGAACAAAAACTTTTTCTTTTTTTTTTTATTTGACAGTTTTATTACTAGTTATAAAGTAAATAATATGCAGTTTGTTTTTTCTCAGTGAGCACTTCAATTTTATTTCAGAATAATATTATACCTTGCAGTACGTTTGTGCATAATTTTTGTATTAAGTTTTTGAGACTTATAGATTTAAACCGTAAGGATCCTTCGAACTTATAATCAGGAAGAATAGCTACATGTTTTCTAATCTGTTCAATAAATTTTGAAAGTAAGAATTTCTTTTTAGAATTATCTCCTGGATAGTACCAATAGTGACAAATTCCCTTAGTTTACCCTCATCAAAATTTATAGAATGCAATTAAAAGTACCAAATTAGACATATTATTATACTTGTTCGTTTTAATAACTTAAGTTTTGGAAACACCTTGATTATCAAACATATTATTTTGAAACCATAAAAGTGTCAGTTGATTTCGTCTCTAATACACTTCTTGAATTCAGTTTCATTAAGTTATCAATCACAATCAATTCTGTAACATCGGCTCCTGGGATCAAACAAATTGCAAGATACTCAGAACACAAATCTGGTATGGTAAAACCATTATTTTTTCAATATTGAAAGGAGTATAGATTTACGTACATGGTTATAATTAAATATACGTAGATATAATCTAAGTGATCCTGCTCAGAGTCATATATATATGCCTTAAATATAGAATTATAAAGATTTGAGGTCTAGGACGAGTGACCTCAAAGACCTTTTTTTTTTAGCCAAATATTTTTTTTCGCATAGTCTTGACAGCGATATTTTTTTACTCTCCGTAAATCCCAGAATAATCTGAAGATTGAATCTCAAATTTGTTTTCTTCATCAGATGCTAATTCTGTCAGCATAGAATTTTCAATGATTTTTCTATACTGTGTTGCAGGAATTTTCTTTACCATTTTATCTATTTGCCGTTGAAATTTCTCTTCTTTTTGGAGTTTTATATTCAACCTTTTGCACTCGGAAAAGTAATTCGATGCACAATTATTCGTCTAATACAAAGATTTGCTTATTACTGTGAAACATAAATATACATAATTGTTTTAAGTCGAGTTTCTTTGGAAAATTAAGCGACATCTTTTTACCATTCTGTTGGCATTTTTAACAATCAAAATTGAAAAATAAATAAATAAAAAGTCAAAAAGATTCACCATCTTGAATAATGAGTAAAAAACACCATTCAAGTTCAAAGGGTTAAATGTTTCAGGTTCTGGAATAACTTATTTGAACATGGTTCTATTAGCAACAAAATAAAAACCTAAATTCTCACTTCACAGAACAGAACTTTTAAAACTGTCTTAAAAGCATAATTAAACTAATATATATAACGTTAATTTTTTAGAAGCCTATGGATCTGTGTGTTCTTAGAATTTGGTAATGTAAATTTTACTGATGATAAAGGAACTAAAAACGAAAAGAAATGGAAACTGCGACCATTGACTTTTATTTTTAAAACATTGGCTTCTGCTTCTCATCACCATGTGTCGCACCTACTTCCTAATTAGATGACTCATTCACTAGAAGTTCACGTATTAAGAATGTATTTCAGTTTAATAAGTAACGCTCACCAGAATTATTTCTAAGTTGTATTTGTAGAAAAAATTAAGAGTAAATGAATTGAAATTTAAAGTTCTTATTTATTTTTGTGACTGAACGTGTGGAAAGCGAAAGTTGGCAGACAATAGATAAAAAAAATGTTTGATTTAGTTTAAACTTGAATCCTATTTTGAAACAATACAAGGTGCATCAATAGGGAAAAATAGCACTTGAGAGGACGAAAGAAATGACCGAAACTGAATAAGCTCTTGCTTGAATATGTATTTACTTCTAATACGACAACGTAGTGAAATTTCGGATGGAAAATGAAACTGTATCGTGCAAAATCATTGGTTCTTATATAGAAAGACTTCTCGACAAAAATGTAATCTGGCAAAACATCCAAATAGCAAGAATTATTTTCCCTCTTTTCAAACCAATTTTAATTAACTAATCTCCAGTTAGTGTCAGAATACTCCCTGTCTGTAATTGTTAACGGAGGCGATTGTTTTTAATCTCCTATTCATTACTAGAACTGAATAATTATTAACAATCACTTAAACATAATAAATACATTTTTGTTTTAAAAATAAGTTATTAAGTGTTTATAAGTTATTCTAAAAAATTTTCAAGCATTATTTAGTATTAAAATACGGACTTATCAAATCGTACTAATTGTGGATAATACAAATTTAATACTTTTTTAAAAACAAGAATAACATTTAACAAATGGTTGTCGATTTTCATAAGCGTTAAGTCTTATGTATGTCCTTATGTCAAAGACAAAACCAACTTCAAAAGTCAATTCATATTTATTATAAAACTAGCCGCCTTCGGCGACCAGTCGGTTCGCCAGTATTAATGCTTGCTAAAATTTTAATATAATATTTTATGTAGCTGTGTCTCATAACAGGTTTTTCACCAAACTATTTTTAAACCAAACAAATTTTGATAATCATATAATCCATTTATAGTATTATTTAGTATTATTTTCTTCAGATATTCTGTTCATTGTACTACTCATCTTTCTCTTTCTGTCCGAGCAATGATTGTCCCGGACTTGATATTTTACTTAAATAGTGGAGGGAAAGGTCTAAAATTCTACGTTTTTATAGAATAATGAAATTCAAATTTTCATGAATGTAAACATACTAAACAAATAAAGACACAATGGGTTTTCAAGAGATGCGAAAGTTTACAGCTTGCAAAATGCCGCGCACAGAGGAAATAATGGTGACACACACACACACACTTCCTTTCTTTTTCTTTTTTTTCTATCCTTTTTTTCACTACTTTTCTTTCTACAAACCCTTTTTTCCCTTTGCTATTCTTTTTTTCTTCCCTGCCCAGACTTTATTTTGAGCAGGTATAAATTAAATATCCATACAGACTAATAATAAAAGCAACTAATTTTCTTTCTTTTTTAAGCATCCCGTTATCTATAAATGAAAACCAACTGACTTCATGCATTTCTTTCTAGACAAATCATAATGTATTACTTCCTGCTATCTCTTACTCAGTTGGTGTGGGGGAAGGAAATGAGGATTTTTGGCGGGAAAGTAAGAAAAGTGTCGTTTTAACTATTTTCCTGGCTGTTTTTTCATTTTTTCTCTCCATAAGAACCATCCTGGTGTCTTAACGAAAATATTTTTAAAAAAATTAGCCGAACTGGTCCAGTCGTTCTCTAGTTTTACACTTAGCAACGCATTTCGAGATCCATTTTTATTAGCATAGATATGAGTGCAGTTTAATGAATTGAATGAATATTCTCTGCTAAAACATCTCATACTAACCAGGAATCTTCAATTTAAAATAGAATATCACCCACAATATTTTGCTCGACTGAAAAAGGCAAGTGCGCATATAGTAATTTATTGCCAACAACCGCCTATTCCAGCCAACCTTTATTATATCATCTTATAAAAATCGGCGCATGAAACATCCTAACCACTTCGCATACAATGACGTGTCGGACACGCGCATCGAATTACTGAATTTTTATTTTCAAGTCTGCAATTAAGTCCCAGAATTAAGTATTAAGATACGAAAAAATCAATATGAAACGATTTGGTATCGCAAATGCTCCATATATTATTTTTAAAAAAATCAAATTAACGATAAATTACCAAAATAGGATGAGTTATCTAATTAGAAAGTTAAATAAATTCGTATGTCAAGTGGCTAAACGAATTTTGTCCTCTAGACTACTACACATTCCTGAAAAAATTGAAGAATATACTGGTGTTTTATGTTTGGAGGGTCTGCACTTTCAGACTCGGGACTCTTTCTCAATGTTTATGATTTGACAACTGGGTATGAACGCTGTTCTGAAACAAGGGGCTCAATAAATATTTTTAATTTAAACAGAGAAATTGCTTATTAACACTCAACACACATGGAAAGATTTGAATATATATTATTTCTACAACTCCGCTTTCAAAATATCCACAAATTTATTTTGTTCCAGTCCTTTATTTTTTATTATATTCATTTAATAAGAAAAGAGTAAATATGATTTAATATTTTTGTTTATTAATTTGTTATATGATATTTGTCTATTTCTTTTGAAAACCACTGACGAATATAGTCAATTCCTCAATTTTGATTTTGATTTATCTTTTTCCACATCACTTTGTAATTTTTTATGCGAGATCTTTGCAAAAAACTTTAAAATGTTCTTTAAGTCTAATTTGCTTAAGAATGCAAAACAAAGCCAAAAATTTAGCAAGCGAATAAAAGATTGTTGAAGAATATGTCATTTCATGCTAAAAAGAAATTTAATAAACACTCTTTAAAAATGTGTTATAAAAGGATTTGTATAGATACTAGATTTTTATAGTTAGAAAATTGCTATTCCAATTAGTAATATCAAAAATATATTTAAATTTGTAGTTTATTATATAATACCAATGTATGAGATGCTTCTGGAATGGTGGTTGGATCTCGACACCCTGGAGAGTACACTAATATATGGGAGCAAACTCCTCCCATCGATGACGGGATACTTCTTACTGGAAGGGTTCTACCGTGGTCGGTGATGGCAATTAGGACTCAACCACAGTTCCTGCCACTGTTGCTGTTGCGGCAGTCTGGTCATTCAACCCTCGTGGTTTGAATCCGTGTGCTTTCGGGAATTATCTGAAAAGCAGAAAATATTTTAACAGAACGAAAATACGTCTAAATTCTATGTTTTTGTTTTCTTATTTGCATTTGGAAGACCAGAAGATATTCAGTCTACTCACTCAGCAGATATCATTTTTCAAAACCTGTTATATTATTTAAAAAAATTAGAAATAAGAAAATTCTGAAGAATATGAAATTAAATTGAAGTATTCATTGCTTTAAATATAACATAATAGCGGATTCAACAAATGAAAAGCTTTGATACTCGCTTATACAACGTTCTTTGGTGGAATCAGGTCTTGAACCCCAAATCCTCTTGTTCCGTAGCTGAGACCTTACCACCAGGCCACAAAGGCTCCCATTTACACATGAAATCCATTTATTACGATAAAAGTTTGTAAAAATAAATGTAGTTGAAACATAATTCATCCGTTATTTGATTAAAGACTTCGATGACTATTTCCTTGAAATCTCCCTTAATAGTTTTGGTTTTCATATTTTTCTGACACAACTCTCAACATGTTTTTGATTTTAATATTCACAAAGGAAATTCATAAATTGTGTGTAATGATAAAGGATTAACAATAAACAAGGAAATAAAATGATCCACGGCGTAATTTGATGCAAAATATTGAAACTTTTTGTTATTGAATTTTATTGCTCAAATATTCCATATTTATTTATGACTTTCCTTTAATTTTCCTGTATATTATATTGGCAAGAATTAATTATCTGTTTATTTTGAGATTTTAATAATGCTATCGTATTAAATAATACGATAACACTAACTAATTAGTTCTTAATGTCGTGAACTTAAAATAAATTTCTCGTTAAAGTCTTTTCCTTCAAATGCAAGTAAGCATTATCAAATGAACGAGATTTTCGCTTTAAAGTTTGTGTCACATTCATTACGAAACATTCGCTTGAACAAAAACTACAATAATAATAATAAAGCTGGAAATTATTAAAAATCATTCCTCGAAAACACCAGTCGTGCCTGAGTGGATCATAGGTTATGACGATTCACTACGTTTTCTAATCCTTCAAAGCCATTGGCTAATTTTTTGAAAATATTATGCTAATCCTTATTTTGATGTCTCGAATGCTTGCGCATTGCGCTTTCTTCTTCACTCTGGCATTGTAATCATTGGAGACGGAGAAGGAAGTAGATTTTTTTTTATTGCGAAGTTTCTTTGTGTTCGAATAATACCGTATTACTTCTGATTATCCTTTCTTAGATTTTTTTAAATCTCGTAAATGATACTAGAAGCAAGGTATTTTTAATTATTAATTTATTCAAATAAGTGCTATCAAGAGAAACAAATTATCTTACTGTGTCGGAGAAATCAAACTTTGAAAAGATTCAAAAGTCTCTATAATGGAACTGATGAAAAGACATCTATGAATGATCTACAACTTCTGGCTATTTCTTCTCGTAAGTTCATGTTTAATATAACATTTTTTTGCCGTAATTGTGTTATTATTATATAAGTGTGCTTGATCTTGTGGTTATAAATATGAGATGTGGGAAGATTGCTTTATGTATTCGTTAATTAATGTTTTTAATGAATGGTATCAAAGAAAGATAAAGTAATTTTTGCGTTACAATAAAACATCGATGTTGTATTCGTAAAATGACATGTAAATAAGGCTTAAATGCTAGAATATTCGAAAATTGGATAAACTTTGATGTTTGCAAATTGGATACTATTTCTCTAAACTAACGGTGATAGATTTAAAGTATTTTTAAAGCTAATATTGCATGATATTGAAATAAATTGAATTTTAAATTTAAATATGTAATCAAAATATATTCATGTCTATCTGGCGTATACATTTATACATTTATTTTACGATTTATGTGCGTGCAAGTAGATGACAATTAAATATTTCTCTCATTTAATGATTTGATGTGTAGATTATCATTGAATATATAAGTGTAATACGATGAATAAAATTAAGGGCATGCAGAATAATTGTGCACATGGCAACGGATTTCGTGAAGTTACTACTTTAAAACTATAACTAGCCACATGTGTTTTTACTTATTTCTAAATAGGTTCGGTGAGTTTATATTGGTTTGATTACATTTCTTCCTCCTTCGCGAGACGCTTAACATCCGATTCTTCTGTTTTGCACCATAAGATTATTTTATGCTTAATATACTATCTTAATTTTATTAGAAACTCTATATTACATATAAGTGAAAAACGGCTGATTTTCTGCAGTATTGCAGTCTAAGGTAGCTTCAGATCATAATTTTATTTTGTAAATTTAAAATCAACACTTGAAATGTATCGATGTAAATTTTCGTTTCATAGGGCGAAAATATTTTATGTTTAAAGTTATCCTTTAAATAACTTAATTATTTTGGAATATAATCTTTTATTACCGATTCTCACTGTTTCTGTCGTATAATTATATAAGAAGGTGTTCGATTTTTCTGTATTTTGCTGCTCATTTTCTTATTTGTAATATTTATGAGGAATCAAATTCGATTTCTTTTTTGCTTTGGGTATTTGTTTTTTAAGATGCACTGAAGAGTGTCTAGTTTTACTTAAATTCAGAGTTACATATGTATTAAAAGACTTGTAATGCAACAATTTGGGCAATAGCGGCATGAATTTTTGGGACTTTTTTGAAAAATATTATTATTGTTACATTTTGTATTAATGTCTATTTTGGAGATAATGTTATTAAGTACAAATTTCAAAACGTTAAAAACAGCATTATTCGTTGAATTGAATCTATGTCAGTCTTGTAGAAGATTAGGAATTCCCAAGTATTAATAATTTTACAAATTATTTTCATAAAAAGTTTTTCCACAAAACTTTTGAAAAAAAAATATTCGTTGCCATTTATGCGTAATGTGTAAAAAGCAGAAGTTTAAATGTTAAATGCAGAAGTTTAAAAAAAAAGTAATTTCAACGGGAGAAAAATTCTAATCTATTGAAAATGTCTAAGTCAAATATTCCAGTTAAGTATGAATATTTTCTGTTAATTTCAAGGAAGAGGATTGTAGGCTATTTTTAAAGCTTATTACAAACCCCTTTCTGTTAGTAATTTGACAGGTAATAAACAAATTTATTTTTATGAAAAAATAAAAATAATAGGACTTCACTGTAATCATAGCTTAATGGTTTCTCTCTAAATCAGTCAGATAGTGTATACAGCCACAGAAAAAATGATTTATTACATAAAACATTATGCATGAAACTATGTTATTAAGAAGATTATGAAAATTAAAATTTTATACAACATTTAATTTTTATTAGTGATTGTATATTTTGATCATTAGCAATGGCTATCTTAAGAAAAATTCATTGACTCTTGTTCGAGAAGCTAATTTTAAATAAATTTATTAATTTGGTCAGTTTTAGTCCTAGAAGAGACGAATTTTCTTTACATTATTTGTAAATATTTATTAGTAATGGCACTGTGAACTGTATAACGATTAAAACTTAATTATTTCTTTGAAGCAGTCCATTTAGTGACTCAAAAAACGTAACTTAATGCTCTGCATCATTTGAATAATTTTATTCTTTCTAAATGTTTGCTTGTTATTAATGGTTTAAAGATTAGTTATTGGTCCATGATTGATAGATATCCATTTTATTTTAGAAATATTTTCAAATTATATTTTTGCCGGATGTAAAAATGTTCATTGTAATAGAATAGTAGGTGGGGTAAAATTAAAGGAAATTTGAAAAGTATAAATTTTAAATCTAAATGACTTGTTTATTAAATTGCTACTTTTTCACAAATTTAGCTGACAACATAACCATATTTAACTCATTCGCACACAATGACGTGTTTGACACTTGCATCTAATTACTGAATTTTTAGTTTCAAGTCTGCAACTAAGCCACAGAGTTAAGTATTTAAATACTCAAAAATAAATTCGGAACTCTTTAATACTCCAAATATTCCATGTATTAAAAAAATCAAATTAACAGTAAATGAGTAAAATAGGATGTCAACTAATTAGAAAGTTAAATCCGAATGTCAAGGGGGTAATAAACATTAAATGAAATCTTAACCTATTGATAAAAAAATTAAATCGAAGCTTTTCTAACTGATCCAGTATTAAAACATTGGTTATCACGTAATTTGCTGCATACTTATATCTTTCTTATAACAGGATTCGGTCTTTACTTCTGTTAAAAATGTAGCTAACAAGGGGTAATCTAAATAGATTGATAATAAGAATCACAGGCATAGACCGTTGCAGCTTACGTGCATGAAATAAAATGGTACACTTTATAGAATGTCAAGTTTTTACTCTTTGAAAATTCAATGCAGGGAAAAGCTTAAAAAACGATTACTCTCATGAAAGTCGTTATTTCTTTAAAAAATTAATGTAGAGGCGTAGTTATTCTTTTTAATGGCGTAAATGATTTGTCATTCGTGCAAGGAATCGCAGAATTGTTGATAATCGACTGCTGCTTTAACTAAAAGACTTAATTTATTCTGAACTAACAGTTTGGACGTACCACGAGTATTTCAAGTGCCCTTTGCGTTTTTTGTTTGTTTAGTTAGAAACAATAATTATACTAAATAATGTTTCTCTAATTTGGAGTGTAAATAAATTCTCAGTTCAAAAGACACAAAGTTCAATTCAGTTTGACTTAAAAATCAATATTCTGTAATGTGAATCTGTTGAATTCGGAAAGGACGGTCTGATTTGTGGTAAGCAAGCGAATGTTCACATTCATCAAATACAATGCGCTAACATGAATCTTAAATCATATAGACCCCATAATTTTGATGTTTCCTGTTTTTTCTTATTATATTTTCTTTCTAATTTTATAACATAGTATATTAATCCAAAAACGAATCCTTAGAGCACTAGATGTTAATGGATAATCGGTTACTTTTAAATGATTGCATGAATGAAGGACATTATTTTTGATCACAGAGATACTATTCTCAAATGGAACTCTGGCATCACAGTTAAAGAAATGTTTTATTTTTTTACATGCATTTGCAAATTCTGCAACCTAAAATAAACATTTCATTTTGAAAGTTGATTTTTATTGCAATAAAATTACAAAATACAGGCATATAAATTTTAATATAAGTAAGCATATCTGAACAAACCCTTTGGTTTTGTGAGGAACCGAACAATATATTTTGTACTCCAGGCATGTGAAATCGCAAGTAATCAGCACTTAATATTTCTTTAATAACTTTATGGGCAAGTTAATATTTAAAAACAAAAGGATTACCCAGGAAACTTAATTTTTTGGAAATTCCGTTTTAGTTGTGCCATATGTCGAATTATTGAAACTTAAGTACTTAAGAAATGCTTTAAAGGCAATACTCTTGAAGTTGGGATAGATGAAATAGGTGGGCGATCAATGAAAGTATCGCATTGAATATGTTGTAAAAGCGGGAGTATTTCCTTATTCTGGAAATGTTAATAATATTAAGTACCATATTAATGATATGATTATTAAAATGCATAAATATAAAATTCAAAAATCTAGTTTATTTGTGTTACTTAGTTTAAATGAAAGGAACATTTTTTTAAAAAACTTATGCCAATATAAATCGTAATTTTAAAAAAAGATAATTGTACTTTAAAAAATAAGCTTGTAAGCATTTTCTATTTTTCCTGTATGCAGGCTTGGTAAATTTCTGAAAAAACTACAGTCCCAGGCCAGCAGTCACTAATTTCAGTCATTTTTTTGTTTTGCCTTTATTTAGAATAATCTCCAAGTTTCATATCTTTCCTTTAAAAAAAAACATTGCAACAGCTGCGTCGAACTTTATTAAAACCATTTGAGTCATAAAAATAAACATTTGTTGAAGGAGAATCTGGCTTTAAATATAAAGTAGTTCACATATAAACATTACGTTCCATCTTGTAGACAAAATAATATTGGTGAGAAGCAGCTGGGAGAGCTTCGGTTTATAGTTCGAAAAAGAATTATCAACTTAGCTATCTCCAGGTTAGAAGTTTTATACATTTGTTTATTTTTCACAAACGTCCAGCAGATGAATGAAATGTGATTGTTTTCCCCTACCCCCTTTTTTTTACTCCTTAATGATTTTTTCTGAGTAAGCATGATCAACTCAGCCACATTTTAAGAAAAACATTATATACATGTATTATGCCAGCTCGAATTGGAGGCTATCCAAATTCAATCAGAAAGAATGATATGAGATAGTTGGAAATTTTTTAAGGGTACACGTGTTCATACGCCATTCCGAACATAAATTGCTGAGCTTTGTTTTGTGTTGCTATCTATCAATGAAATGGTGCCTTAATACTTAGCTATTTAACCGCCTTCTGCATCCTTCCATTTTTTAAAGATAGGTGGAACGTTAAAAAAATATTTATAATTTTCTGGAGTTAGCTTTATTATCCTGATATCAAACAAGTTTTCATGGCGTAAATTCTTTTAAATAACACGAATGCCAGGTGAATAAAATACAATGAAATACATTGTATTTGAACCCATTTGATGGTGCAGTATACAAAAAATATGTAGAAGTGGTTAAATGACCAAGTCTTCCCGCATGAAATAAAGAATCTTGGATAAAGGTAAAATTTGCATGGTAAATAATTACGATATGTAGATATTTGTCACGAATCGAATATTTTAACCGTGTCCATCTTGCGAACCATCTTTTTCACAGTAATAGTGTTGAATTGCGATTAAAAGATGCAGTTGTTTATTGAGAATTGTTAGCTGAAAATCTTCTTGAATCAATATCTTCAGCTTCAATTTCTAGGGAAGAAATTTATCGATATGTTCTTGACATTCTCCATGCAAAAATTTTGTGGGATGACTAATTAATTCATGCAAGTGAAAGACGTGACGAAAAGTTTTTGAAAATATTGAAAATAATTCTTCATCAGATGAATATGAAGCTGAAGAAAAATTAGAATATATTTCTTTGGATTTCAAATTCAAAGCCGTTAATTTTTTTTTGCAATGTGAGTATTTATAATTAATATATATCACCATTTATGTTATATTTAATACTATTTTTTAAATATTAAATTACATTATATTTATTAAAATAGTAAGCATTGATCCTTA
This sequence comes from Argiope argentata, assembly GCA_026289955.1. Taxonomy (NCBI): domain Eukaryota; kingdom Metazoa; phylum Arthropoda; class Arachnida; order Araneae; family Araneidae; genus Argiope; species Argiope argentata. The sequence continues at coordinate 2,931,254 of JAOUZG010039001.1, read as the reverse complement.
CATAAAAATAAGTAGCATATTAATTAAAACTATATGTAAATAATTATTTAAATTTAATTAATTTTATTTATCTTAAAGTATCTTAAACATTTTAATTTTAAGTATTTCGATAATAAATATTTATTGTGGATAAAAAAATTATTATTTAAAAGTGTAAATTTTTATATCTCACCCCTAACTCAATTTCAACCCCATGCTCTTCCCTTGTGGGTTAAAAGAACAGGCAGTTGCTTGGAAATTGTGTGCATTTTTTTTTTTCAATTTATATTCAATAGAATCGAATATCTTGATAATGTAAATAGAAGGAAGGAAACTTGATTTTCTAAAATTAAATTACTGTAACTTAAAGTATTAAATACTCATAAATGTGATTTATTACGTAAAACTCGGTAATAATATGGGGCCTTTTTTCATTTATGCATTTTATCTCTTAGAATTTTTCATCACTCCTGATTCGGTTACTCTTCGGGTAGACTTTCTTCAGCTGTTCTTTATTTCGTTTATTATAAATCATTTCAAATCAGTCATAATCGTTTATTCAATGTTTTTCTTTTCTGTGTCCCCCACATTGAGAGTGAGGTTTAATGTTTCTTAATATGTTCATTATACTCCTCCGTTGAGTTAGAGTTTTGCCGCATCTGTTTTTAAAACTTCTCCAAAACATAAATTCCAGATTTGCCTTTAAATTCCATCATTAATTTTCATAGATAAATATTTTGAAAGCACTTGTTAATTTTTATAGACGAATCGAAGTTTGATAAGATGTAACTTGTGCCTTTATATGTGTCAATGAAGTTATAAATCGAACGCTTCATGCGCTTTTCTTTGTATTCACTTCCGAAGTAACTGCCATTCAATTCAAAATGAGAAATTAGGGATCCAAAAATTTAATTTACTCACTCTGAGTTCTCTATTAGTTGTCATTAACGCAATCCCTATCACTCGCTTATACTTAAGATTTAATTCTTACACCATAGTCCTGCATGATTTTGATATCTTTTTTTGGATTGCTGTCTTGACTGATGTCCAGGGAAATTAGACTGCCGATATTGCTGCATATCTGCAAAAGAAATTAACATACTTCTTCCATATATGATATGCATGTATTGTAAGTGAAAAATTGTTTTTAAAAATAATTAAATCACTAGCATTTAAGCACAAAAAATAAATTGTACACTGTAAAGCTTATAACATCGTGAGTTTCTTCTCTAAACCACAATATGTTTTCCTAAATCGGTTCAAGATTGGTAATTCGAGGCTTTTTCACAAATAGTTGCTTTTCTCAGAACTTTCCCTAGCTTGCAATCATTGGACGGACTTTTTAACTATACATATTTCAAAAGACTGTTTAGCCCTGACGTCGCTACGACACAAATATTTAAGATCCAACTTCTGCCATATTAATTAGATAAAAATCACATATCTATATCCTTGAATTTTTTAAAGTGAGGGCTGTACATGATATTTGATTTAGAGTAACTTATTTTTTTTACTCTAGTTGTATTTCTTAACAATACGTTGCTTTTTAATTTTTTTATCTGAACATAATTACTTTTATGTTCTGAACTTAGGCTTCGCCCAAGTTAATCCTACAAAATGGTATTGTGGCACTTTGTCTTTTGATTTTCCTACATATAAATTTAAAAAATTATCTTTTTGAATTTGGGACGATGGCTACATAGGATGATTGTGTCTGCAATAAAAAACGAATAAAATAGTGCAAATTAAAAATAATATATTCTTAAATAATGAATTGTTAAATTTTCACCAGAAAAAATAGTAAATACTAATGAATTTTATGCAGAAGTTGACCATAAAAAACTATTTAGAAGTATTTGCAACTATATATTGAATAACAGGAGGAAATGACACATGGAATTTCATGTGCCGACTGTGGAAAGTAAATAGTGAAAGTCGCAAAGCTTAACCCTCCAGCTGCGTACCGCGATTTCCGCGGGTTGGCAATCGAACCATTTTGTGTTGCATCCCTCGTTTTTCTTTGTTCAGAGTGTTAAATTTTGCGATTAAAGATTATTATTTATATTATTGCTTCACATACAGTATCAGCTTTTTTTATTTGAGAAATATTTGTGAATTTATTTGCAAACATCGCATCTAAATAGTGATTTTAAAGAATTATGCAACCAGAGGGTTAATACCAGTTGCATCCTTTTGAACACAGGAAAGATCAGTACACTGGAATTGTGGGTCATAAACTATGAGGTTCTTTAATGTCGAGAATTAAATATTTCCTGTGAGTATTACGCTTTATTTCAATTAATTCTTTATACGTATTTTTTTTTGTGTTGGATCATTAATGGTCTTAACGTAATCCATTTTCCTTGCTTTCAGTATAGTTTTCTTCGGTTATGATAACACCAAATTCTTACTTATCGGCAACTTTTTTTAACCTCTCTTCAAGCCTTCCGCATTATTATGTACGAAATTTTTATTATTCAATTGAAATTTTAAACGGAAGTTGCTTTCAAACAGGAATTTTATTTTATGGTCATCTGTATTTCGCTTATGAGTTTTTGCATTTCCTTTAAAATATTTCATTTGGGAAACACAAGTTATTTAAAGTAAAATGTAAGTATAAATTTATGAATTTCAAAACTATTTCTATAAAAATATTCATTTGCCCAAATTTTCTGTAAAGAAATCCAAATGAATATATTTCATTAATATTTACTCAATACATTTTATAATAAGTAATTTTGTGTAATATATTAAATTTTGTAAAAAGATTTTTATTACCTTTTTAAAATTATGTGAGTGTTCCAAACTTTGAAAGATAAAAAAAAAAACTCTTTTGCATCTATGAAATTCTTAATTTGCCAGTGAAAAGTTGTTAAAATATATATTAAAAGGTCAAATTACTGCTCATAACATAGAAACAATTTTTTTGAGAATTTCATTCCAAATACTTTAAAAATCCTTGAAGAAATATTTACTGCAAAGTAAATTAACGAAAAACTTTTTCCCCAGAAACTGTATATAAAAGCGTATTGTAGCAGAAAAAAAATTGAAGTCACTTTTTAATCTGAAATACTTACTATTAATTAATATTACTTACTATAAATAAAACTGTATTAGTATAGTGAAATATTCTTTAGATTGATTTTAAATGAATTTTCGTTTTTTAAAAAAATTGCAATAGTGGCTGATGTTTAAATTTCTGAATTTTTTCTTTGACAATCTTGGATCATCTTGATATTTTTAAATACTTGAAAACGGATAGTGGCTCAAAAAAGCTTATATTTAATAGGGGAGGGGGGATTTGCTCTTTCAGCTGTTTCCGATAGCACTAAAAAGTGCAGGAAACAGTCTTGGGACCATCTGCCTTCATGATGGGCGGGAAAGGGATATGTGTTAAAATAAGTTTATTTGTGTTTAATCCTCTAATTTCTCGTTTTTGTTGAAGTATTCCCAGATATTAAAAGAAATAAGTCATTCCTTATTTCGAGTCGCTGTTTTTTCGTTTATGGTCTTTTTATAAGCAATGAAAGCTTGTATCTGTAAATATTGTAAGACTCAACGTTTTTTAATTTAACTGATGATTTTTTCAAGAAATTGAATGAACCTTATTCGAAACAATATCTACTGAATGAATAAACTGTTGTATTATTCCGCGCAGTATGACTAGTGCGTGACGTAATCCCTTTTCAAAAATTAAGTACGCGGAATTACTCTGTACTATAAACCCTTTACTTAATAGATATCTTGTTTAGTTAATGGATTTCTCGAAATCATACACGAAGCACTAATATGAAATCTTGGAATCAAGCTATTCTATAATTCAATGTTGAATTGTTTACGGAAGGTCGGAAAATGGAGGAAAACGTTTTTGAATCTGAATCCTGCACAATAATTTTTAGACGTAAGTTGGTTTCCCCGATTTCTTTTAAGAACTAGAATCTGTTGAACATGCTCTGAAGCTAGCCAGGTTATATGTGATAATTGAAAAGTTGATGTGTAATTTTACTGAACCCAACCAACCCAAACTGATTTCCTAAATTAACAAATATCTGGTTTGTGTTGGACATGTTTGGTATTATAATAAATGCATTCTGTCTATATCCTTTAAAAACAAAACAAAACAAGTATAAACCATTTTCGATGACTTTAACAAAGATAATCAAAAATTATTTTAGAATTAGGTAATGCAACCTATAATTTTTAAAAAGTGCAAACTAATCGAAAAACCGATTTACAATGTAGATGAAACCAAGTGACAAGGTGCAAAAGCTTGCGAAAATATTGGGCCAAAAAGGAACGAAGTATTTTTGTACATTAATTTCTTTGGAAAATGTAACTAACGCTACAGAGATTTGTTCTCTCAATGCTTCAGGAATCCAAGCTTTGAAAATTACAAAGATGGTTATAAATTATTTAATTTGTTCTGATAGAGCTTACAAAGATAATTGCAGGTGTGAGAGCTACGTGAAATTTTTCTTTATTTTAAATTCATTTAGAAACGCTCGTTAATTTAATTTTTTTATTTCAGAAAATTATTTGAATTTTAGATCAAACTAAATAAATATTTATCTATAAAGAGTTTGTAAAGAATATATACTCCTAATTCATAAAAAATTCAGGCCAAATCCTCATACAGCCTCTCCTTGCGCGAAATTTCCGTTATATGGATTAATACCGTGCAAATGTATTTTTTTAAAAAAAAAATGAACATTTCATATAAAGATATCATTTTGCAATGAATGATTGCACTTAATGAATATTAGAAATTGTTCAATGGATTACTCACAAAACTCCATCAGATGCGGGGAATTACTCCTCTTCCGCTTCTATTATTGCTACATTATGCGGAGTTTCCTTTCTGTAAAATTGTTCGTAAGAGGCTGCTTTACTCTCTTTATTATTTTTTCATGCAATGTTGGTATTTTCTAAAGTTTTTGTTACAATTTGCAAAATAATAGTTGTCTTATTGCTTTTTGTTGCTAAATCTAGGAAATCCAATATGCATTTAAAAAAAATTTTCTGTTTTTTTTTTTTTTTTTTTAGATTTGAAATCTTATTCTAATGAATTAATATTCACCGTGTATCCAATTGTTTTTTTAATTAAGTTTATTCCATTATATTACCTTAGGTATCATTCAATGTTATAAATTTTGTTTCTCCTTAATTTGATGCACGTGCAATCTGTTTTCATTAAAAAAAAATTTATCCGATATCAAAGTATTTTCTTTTTAACTCAAAATTCCTTGTTTCAGGCATTCAATTGCTGTGGCATTTCTCCTGCTTGCTCATCTTCGCTTCGTCATCGCTACAATAACGTAAGTACTTTCCACTTTCGTATTTTTAGAAAAAAAAATAGCATTGTTCTATGAGGAATTACTAGATGAAATAATTACTAATCATTAATCTCATAATTATTTTATCCATCTGCAGTAGTCATTTGGTCCTTATATTCTTAATTAGAAATGTATCAGACAAAACATGTATCAAATTTTATTCGATGGTCTGAAGAGGCTCACGAAAGCTCATAAGAAACGGATGAAAAAACACACACACACAAATAAAGTGAAAATTGCGGTAATTCTGCTTTAAAAGGTGCAAATTTTGCATTGTTTTTAAAAATCTAAAGTTAGTTGATTAATATTCATTTTCTCGCATACGAAGTATCCAATGCTGCACCAAAAAACTCGAACCCGAAATGTTTGACAGATCTCAAATTTTTTTAAACCCTCCCCAAGCCGAAAAGCCCATTTTTATAATTATGTCTATTGCTGGGCCTGTGAATACAAAAATACTTTAAACTAGGAAGCTGAAACATGGGCTATAGTCTTTAAACCCAAATTTTTATGTTCATATTAAATTTTGAACGAAATTCTTCCATTTGTAGATTGGGATCGTCAAAGGATTGGCCGCCCGTGCTTCTACATGCATATAAACATAATTCAAAAACGTAACAAATTGAGTAAATGAAATTTGATGCATAGTTATAGCATCTAAAGAATGAATGCTAACATTTTTATGAATTTTTTAATAAAATATTGAACCATATCTGGCAAAGAGCCAACCATCTGCCTGTACTTTCAAATGCATGTAAACGCAATAACTGAATCACAACCACTTAATAAACATTTGATTTGCAATTTTTGTGATAATTCTAGTTCTATGTCAAATTTTAGTTTTAATAGATCGAAAAGGCGTCCACAATAGACATTCGATTTTCATGTACTTGTGAGCTAACCACATGCCCACGATTAATCGCTAAAAAATATCTCCGGGGTTCCACATACCTATAGATTTTTTCGTATCTGTTGTTTACCAGTGGCATGCTGCTAATAGTTAAGTACTGTCTTTTTTATATTACGAAGCCCACAACCCTGATGTGCGAAACTTTGAAAATAAATATCTGAATATTTATGATCTTGTTAAGATTCACAATTTTATCTGGGAGGAGGGAGGGGAAAGAAGGGTGAAAATAATGCAATCATACGAGTATGTGAGCAAGTTTCAGGGAGACCATATCAGTTGGTTTTAATAACTTTTCGATTCCAGTGCATGAACGCTTCAGCAATGCGGAGCTTAAACCTGCTGACAGCATTCGTGTATGTCAAATTGTTGAGAATGTTATATTGGTAATGATGCTGAAACAGAAATGTAATTGATGAGAAATTATCGATTTATAAATTTGAGGAGGTTAGTGAAACTTGGAATCCGGCGAAGGAATAAATAACGGCAATGAAAAAATAGTTGTTCATATCTTTTATTTTAGAAAAATGTGGTTAAAAAAACGAGTCTTTAAAGGAAAATATCTTTTTTTTTTTTGCTAATTTTTTCTCCAAGTTGTCAGTCGAATTTATTGATCATTTTTAATAGTGGATAGTTCACAAATAAGGATCTATTTGTTCGTAATTAACAAATTTTTAAAATGCACATTTGCCTTTGCTTTAGTTACGTTTTGATTTACATTTTTTATAAATTTTTTATATTAACCCAAGATTTATGTGTAATATTTGAATGAAAAATTAGATTAATGATTGTTTTCAACATGACTTTTTAAAATAAAATGTATCTTTATTCTTTACTAAATTAGTAGTTTATAGGCTGGAGGAAAGATAATTGTTATCCAACAATGTTATTTTGAATAGTATATTTTTATAGCCGTCTTGTGCACTTCTCATAACGAGAAATTGGCATCATTAATAAAATAGAAAATTTGTTTACAATTGTTTTTTTGCATTGTAAAATACAATTTATCATCTAACTTGAGAGCTTATTGGGTATGATTTTAGACTCGAGTAATTTCGGTGTTTTTTTAATGTTAAATTCCTTTTATGCTTTTTGTAAATATTTATTTAGTATAGAATTTCAGGAATTAGCATTTATAAAAATATTAGGTTATTTTGAAGAAGATTAATAAAGGTAAGTGTAAAGTGCATTCTCTCTAGACTGTGTAAATGTAATTTATAATGTCACGTGAGTATTTTGAATTGTACCTATACTCCTATATAATGCATCCCTTTGCATTCCTATGGCCTCTGTGATAAGAACGCATCTTACATTGTTTAAATTTTCTTATTTATCGCGGTAAAGTTAAAAAAAATTACCTAGCCGCGTCTAATTATATAAAATATGATTATTAATTCTTACTTTTTATAGTAACTGCATTGTTTGGCATCTAACGGACATTTTTCGACATTTCTTTAATTCAACTAAAGCCTGAATTTTTAAATGTTTTAAATCTTGTTTTTGTCAAAGAATTTTTTTCATTTTAATTCATTTACAGATACAGTTTTTCATACTACAGCTCGATACGAGTAAGTCTCAAATATTAAATTGAAGAAATATTACTTTAGGAGTAAGACATTTTGGATTATAAAGTTATTAAAGTTATTTTGAATCTTGTCTTTTTTTTTTAATTTAGTCTCGAAGTTTTAGCTGGCTTCATATCTATACACTTTAAAGGGTTTTATAAACTTGATAATGCAGCTTTTAAAATCACACATTTAGATGGGAAAAGCCATTTCTTGTTGTTCGTGTCAGAGAACTCCTTCTGGAAGCCAGTATCATTTATTTTAGAGGTACTGCATCCATTCAAAAACTTTATCGATAATGATAAATGTATAAAATTAAAAATAATTTGAGTTCAAAAACGGGATTTAGAATTCTTTTCGAAGCGAATATGAAAATGTATTAATGAAACTGATCTTCCGAATAACAATTCGGAATGCTGATTGAATTTTGTTTAAGATAGTGTGTATTTAATAAAATTCATAAATAAAAAAATGACTAATTCTGCTTTTTTAAATGGTTAAAAATGAATCGCAAGCAGATATAGTACCCATTAAATTCCCAATTTAAATTGTAAAGCATCAGAATCTTATGGTATGAAACAACTTGAATGCTCAAACTGCTTTCATTTTAAATCATTTGCTGTATTTAAAATTTTTTCGTTGAAACTTCTTTAAAAAGTTATAAAAAATAATAAAATTTTCCTTTTTACACAAATTGAATACACGAAGAATGCTTACTTGTACAAACTATTTTGTGCGTTGAAATATGAGCATACTTTTAAATAAGATGAGTTAAGTTAATTGCTTTAACAAAAGTAAATTTAAAATACATTTGCAGTGAATTGATTACTGTATTACTTGCGTGTTATTTCATGAATAAATTTTTTTAATTAAGGGAAATAAATCCTCTTAAGACAAGGATTTTGATTGAGAAACGGGAGGAGCCTTTTCTCTTTTCTGAAGATTTGTTTTCATGTCCAGTTTTTGTTTATCTCAACAAAAAATAAAATCTAGCAATATCGCTCACAAAATGTGAATCAGAGGAATAGATAGAATTTAGGCAGAAATTTTCATTTTATTCCAATCTATATGGGCCTTCGATATATCGACACGCCCAATGAACTTGTCTTCAGGGACATTTGGATTTTAACGGACAGTCGTGCTTTTATACAGCCCCTTTCTCGTTGGACGAAAGTGGAAGATAAGACCGGCATGCATATTTTAGACCTCATTTCCAGGCTTTCTTCAGAACACTCTGTACAATTTCAGTGGGTTTCCTCGTATATTGGTTTAAATGGTAATATGATAGTCGATAACTTAACCAAGGCAGCCTCAGCTGACATGTTTAAAGGTTTGGGTCAAACCAACTCTAACCTATTTTAAAATCTCCTTTGGTAAAAAGGTGGAGTCGGGTGCACTTTGGAGGGCTCCATCTCCTCACCCTTGGTCGTTTGATAAAAGTCCTAGTTAGTGTCCCCGTTTGGATATCTCTTTGAAAACAGCAAACGGCTCTCTCTCGTTTCTTGAGTGTGGACACACTAAATGCCTCATTTTCCAACATGACCGAAATATCTCTGCTGAATGTCCTTAGTGCAATACAGATAAAACTTTCCCGAATTAAATTTTTAAATGTTACTATTTTTGTGATTTTAAGGGATCCACTTTTGTTTTTAGACTTTTTAAAGATCATTGGTTTCATGGAAGTGGTATAGTGAACCTATGCTACCTGGGATTAAAAACAGAAATTTTGAATCATTCCCCGATATGTTGCGCGAGAGAAACAAATTACGTAGCAATTTAAATGTCTCACGAGATCAGATGAAGATGGTAAAAATATATTAGTTACTACCTTAAGAAAAGGTATAAATATAAAGATGGATACTCCCGTGAAGAAATATTTTGGTTGTTAAAATGTAGTTTTTTCATCGCTCAATGATTAATATTGAAGTGTGAAAATACAGTTTGAAAATGAATTTAAGTGTATGGTTAGTTGTGAAAAAACCAGAGTAGTGCGAAAATTAGTTAAGTCATCAGTTACCACAAAGAAAAACAAATATTCAGATCACTGTAAAATTCAAAATAAATGCAATACAGTAGTAAGTTGGTTTACAGAATGAAAGCAAATATAGACCCGTTTCGTATGCTAACACAAATTAATAAGTGTGATTGAATGTTAAAATTGACTGTACGCACCTTTTTAAAAACAAATTAGGTTTAAAAACAATAGATATCTAATCGAACACTAATAAGAGATTATAAATCAGTCGCTTTGCACGGGAAAACCGAAATATAATTTTTTTGGAGGAAAAAAAATTCTTTTACAACTGTAGGATTCGTGTCGTATCAAGTGGCCATTGGATTGCAAAGGGTTTGCATTTACAGTTATAAATGTTTGTGCATTTGTAATGAATTGTATCTAAAAATATATGTCATGCAGATATGGGTGTTTTAACGCAATTATCTAACTGCATATTGGTAAATATAAGAAATTCTCCCTCTAATTAATGCCATGATCCTACCTGTGTGGCTCCGCCATTCTTTTCTTTTCGTTGGAGGGATTCTCTCGACTCGTCATTCCTCGGGAATGCACGCATCGATCTTTCAATTTTGATCAAACAAGGACTTCTGTTTTTGCAACACGATTTATTGGGAGGGAAGGGATGAAAATTTGTTATTGATCAAATGTGGAATTAATTTGAATCTAGGGTATTTATACAGCTGGACTACAGTCATGGATCAGAATTTATATACATTTTAACTCATTCGCTGCCTAACTCCCATACAGAAAAACGAATGTGGCATAAAAAGTGGTCTTCCGGCAAATTTCAAAAGTAATGCCTTATGTTAACTTATACATTATTTGAATCTTATTTAGGTTTGCTATAGGTTTAGGTTTGTTAAAAATAGGAACATTTATGGTATATCAAATTTATGTTGGATACCGATGAAAACAATTGATGTGGATAAATTCGATTACTTTTTGAAAGAAATTGTTTGTATAGGGTGGATTTTTTACTGGATAATGTGTATCAATGTGATTATTTACATTCCATATTAATCAGTTCATCGTTAAGCTTCGAAATAAAATTTATTTTCATTCAAAAATAATCCTGAATTTAAGCTATGGCTTAGATCACCGACTACTTTTTTTTCTGAAAGCCTCAATTTTAGAAAATGTATCGAAGAAATACGATAACTTAAAGTAAAATTTATGATTTAGTAAATTGTAATTTAAACATCTGTCGCGAGTGAAGCATTACAAAATGCTGAATTTTATTTTATTTAGTTTTATAAACATGTAAAAACTATTACAAAAATAAATCCCTTAAGATAATTATCCACTTACAGCCGTACTTAATCAATTCAAGGTACACTTTGCATTTTCCCAAAGTAATTATAGATCTTTGTCTACCATTATGAAAAGCGCATTCGGTTCTAGATTAATTACGAGGTCAAATAGCACAGAGCTCAGCTGTGATTTATCAACCAGGCAGGGAATAAAATTCAGTGCTGGCATTCGTAGTTCTCGGCGTCTACGGGAATTTCTTGAATATTTGACAACATACAATTGGATAAACGACTGATACATATATTTAATTTTTTTTAATTTCAAATTAATTGAAAATATAATGACTGAAAGTTTTCTCTTCATTGTGAAAAATAAAGATTAATGAATTCTGAAAGATGATGCAGTATAAAATCGTTTCAAAGTCGGCGTTCGGTATTTTCTTATTACGTAAATATTGTTGAACCTCGCATTAATGAAGAAAAAAATTGCATTGAAAATGAACGATGTAAGTGTTTCTATGAAGCGTAGAACAGCTATAACTCAACTCGACCCCCCCCCCCAGCACTTTCGAAAAAAAGTGAAATATAGCTAGCTCGGTGTAAATTTTAATAAAAACAAAAAATGCAACACAAAAAATAAACATAAATTAAGATATATCTACACTGAATAAACCATATTGAGATAAATTTGAGAGTTGGTCCACAGATTCTTTGCTTCATATATTGAAATATTTTAATTTCGTGAAATTTTGCAATTTATTAATCAGCAATCTCGACATTTTATTACACGTCTATAATAATTTATTTGAAAAATTGGACGACGCAGCATTCAAAACTGTCGGATTATTTTAATGATAAATTGATATTAGGTTTTGTGTGATTTATTATACGGCCTTTTTGAACGCTTATTGCCTCGTGCAACTGTCAAGTAAAAGTGGAAACAGTGAAATTCCATCTGATATTATAGTAGGCAGTGAATGAGTTAAACTTGTATTTTTTTTACATAAACATGAAAGCATATTTTGCTGTCTGATTAAAAAAATGAATGATTCTATTTTCGAAGAATAGCAAGATTGGAAGGATTCTTCCAAAAAATAAAACGAACCTATTTCTTAAGATTGCAAATTTAGTATACATCTGCCATACTTTTTGATATTTTTGCAGAGCTAAATGCAATAATTAGAAGGTATACCATAATTTAAAATCGAGCAGGAATGAAAGTGGCAACAAAATCATTATCATATTCTAAGGGATCCCCACGTTCTGCAAACATTTTAATATTAAGAATTAAATGGCGCTTATTTCTTATATATTGGAAGGGTTACGTTATCCTTTCATTGCAATATTAATCTTAAATAATTGAACTTTCTTCCCCAAACCTTATTTGGAGGCATAAGGTTTAAAAAAATATATATTTCCATCTCTAAATCGGATTATTTTCACATTTATAATTAAACTACCTAACAGATTATTTTACTTAATGAAGTCAAGACAAACGATATTTTTCAGCTAGGCCGAAATTGGACTTTTCTTTGGTGCTAGCTTTCTCAACGCATGTCAAATTTAGATTCTCATGAGATTAATCAATGAAATTTGTGGACATATGGAATTCGTAAATTCTGAAAATGTTCATATTGTTAATGAAATTTTAAACACGTAGGAGAATATTAAACAATTTTTTCAAAGTTAGTTCTCAGTAATGTCCTATAACGTTGAATATTACTATGGACTCGAATAGTTTCAGAGGAATATTAGCAAATTCAGACAGAAAAAAAAATTTAAAATTGTAATTTTAATGATAATTAATAAGAATAAGCATGAATGAATTTAAAATTGATAAATTTTAAAATAGTAAAAAAATGAATAAAAAAACGTCAACTTATGGTAAGATCATAAATGAAAGGCTCTAGAATTTCCTTGAAATAGAGGAAGGGTGTCGCAATTTGTTTTAAAGGGGATCTTCACTTTTTTCGTCTGTATAGCTTTATAAAGATTTGAATTTTCATTCGAGACGATGAAATATGTATTCTGATCATGACTGTAGTTCAAACACATTGTTTCCTAAAATAACTGTCATATTTTTATACCGAAAAATTATGCCCTTTAATTCTGACAATTCTTCGTTCTACTTTAAGCTCTAATCAAATACAAAGTGGTCAAAAAAAAAAAATTCAAGTCGAAAAATCTTGAAAAGGCAGCTTTACCTTGAAATATAAGTATCTAGAAAGTTTTGTTCGTATTCTTGCAATGAATTATTTTTGTTTAGGCACTTATAACAGTGGTAAACGATTATGGAAATTAATCAAATATATTATATTTCGACTTTCAATACGAACACTTTAAAAGTATTTGTCACTCACTTTGCAGTTTCCCGAAATATTTTTTCTGACATTACTTTTAGTTCAATTTAAATTACAGTAAACGTATATACTCGTTTCTTTCGTGTGTTTTCATTCTCGTCATTGGCTAATGTGGGTAATACAGAAATAAATTAGAGAGTATTTATAACGCTCATTTTGTAATTGAATGCCGCATATTTTCAGAAATATTTAGCTTTGCACATGAAAATGAAATAAGCTTTAATTTTAAATCCCAAGATGTGAAATTATGCCTTTATTTCGTCTTTCAATAATTTGAAGAAAGAATTGTATAAAAGGAAATTAATATTTCTTATTACATTTTCCTAACATTAAGGGAACTTCTAGAATTTACCGGACTGCTGTAAGAAAACTCTTCCTCAGCGATCCCATGAAGTATCATGCTTTTAGTTCAGACACAAATCTGACTTTTTTTGAGGGAGTGGGATCTCTTAATGTCTAATATGGTGTTGTGGAAATGGGATATCTCTAATTTCTGGGATGTCTCTAATGTTGAATGTTGTCCTCCCAACATGAATGCTTGACGGCAATTACTCGACGGCGAAATATAAGAAGCTGATATACTTAAACATAAAAATGCATGATAAATAATAGAATTAATAGTATAATACTGAACTATGCATTGTAGAGAACTGCTAAATACGACGCTTTCCAAAATATAAAAGGATGTTATGTTAATCGGGATTTTTCTAGTTCTTGTATTTAAGATACTTTTTCTTCATTCATGAATGAAAAAAATGACTGGTAGCTACGTTTTGATTCGAAATGATACCAAAGCACTCAAGAACAGTTAGGGTAAATGCTCATTTTCTGAGAATCGGTTATCGCGTATTAACTTGTCGCAGAAGATCGCTATTAAATGAATTAGTAAAGTCTTCATGGCAACTTGGAGTCATTTTAAGGGCCAGTAGGGGAAAATGCAGAAACTAGCTTCTATTTCCAGTTATTTAACTGATTTGCTTTGATATTTCAATTTACATTAGTGTGATAAAATCTCAAATGAAAATTTTTCGAATTTTGTGAAATTACTTTATTTGATTTGATTAACTTTAATACATAATAAAAATTTAAAGATAAAACAGGGAAATTTATTTTTCTTGTGTAAATCGATTGTGATTGTTTATTTTCAACTTTTTCACCTACGAATACGGGCGAGGAGAAAAGATTCTCTGAGATGTTTAAATATAATTCTTAAGATTTACTTTCGGATAAATAACACCTGTTTATTAAATTTTCACTTATAGTTTAAAAAAATTTAAAGGTTATCTGTCTACTTAATAAGTTTAATTACCACCTGATCTACTAAAACAAATCCTTTCTCAGTGGAATAGTTAATTAAGCATCGCTTTTCAGTGCTCGGATTTTCAAATTGTCATTTTTATTTCCTTTTCACTTGTCAATGTCACTTTCCTTTTGTTATATTGTTCAATGAATTTGGATAAACCATACAACCAGATTTTTGATAATCTGAGTATTTCAGTGATGGTGGATTGGAGAAAGAGGGCCCATTTTCTTATGCAGTGCTCTGAATTGACGTAAATCATTTTATAATTTTAAAATCAGTTACGTAATGTATTTTGTTCACATAGTTTTTCACCTCTTATTTCTAACCTTTATACGTTTGTTATTCGATTTACTAAGAACTATTTCTTGAGAAAAAATCATAATCTTGAGCTCCAAAACAGTTTTCGTCCCATATTGCTTTTCATCGTGGGGATTTTAGCTTGGAAGTGCTTTATATTCATTATTTTAAAATAAAATTGATAAAATTCTTCATTTAATAATGTTGTAATTAGTTGCTCTTAGCAAAGAAAGATTTTATATGTAGGCGAATGATCAAAATCTATTAATTAAAAAAGGAAATTGTTTTTCTAATAGCTGCAGAATTTTTAAGTCTATTAATCATAAATTCATTTTTTACGAACCAAGCCGCTCCAAAACTATGGTCTTAAGGCTTGAAATATTTTTTTAATGAACATGCTCTTTCATATTTTATCAATTAATGTTAGTACACATTCAGGCATATTTCTGAGTGTTAAAAAAAGTTCAGTATATTTATCTAAATTCTACATTCATTATCTGGTTAAAACATCCACAAAGAACATCTAGAGCCGTTTGACAATTTTTTAATCGAAGAAAGAATGTTCGACATGTATTTTGTTTCACTCCAGGGGGCTTGCATTTTACAGTTATGCAAAAGTTTTCTATTAAAAGTAATTTCTTTCTGAAAAAAAATTCTTTTGAAATTCTTTGTCATCTATATAGACACTTTGTAATCTGTATAGCTTCACGTATTTGTTCGACATCGCTATCACATTTTGAAGGTTGACCACTTGGTTTACCCTGAGCACTACCAGTTTCTAGAAATTTCTTATGCCAGAACAAAATGCTGTTCCGACTTGGTGGTGGTTTCTTAAATTCGGTATGAAAGTTGTGTTGCCCTTTTATAATTGATTTGCCTTCAAAATACCAACCAGCGCAATTCGCCTTTTCAGTGGGAGAAGTCATTTCAAGAATGACGGTAATTTGCCAACAAAGCGAAGAAAGGGGATTCGAAGATAAGAATGCCATTTTATGAATTTTTGGTTCTGTGCCGCCCTCTTTTGGCAGCAATTTGAAATGTTCTGTTTATAAAAAAAAAACTTAACATTCTATTAAACAAATGACCACAAATTGAACTCTTTTATGACATTTTCTATTTTATATATCTTCTGAAATGTGTCAAGGACTTTTTGCCCACCCTGTATATCTATAAAATTCTCTATCAGATCTGTCAAGTACTAATATAGGCATCTTTTACTATGCAAGGGTTCAGCTGAATTTTACCATACTTTGTTTTTTCTCGGTCGATGGGAATACATTCATGAAACTGGTTTTAAGTCTAATGAGTAAACATTTTTTGTTAGACTAGTATGAACGCGCGGCTAAATTTAGATTTACATCAGAATCGAACAGTTGGCTGTTAAGTCTTCTGATCTCGTTGAGAGTTCAAGGCATAATATATATAAAATGCGTGTGTAATGATATTTTAAAGTCTAAATTAAATCTTAATTAATTTTCTAATTTTTATCTTAATTAAATCAATATTAACTTAATTCTAAAATGTTATTTTTTCCTTATACAATTGTATCTTTATTTACTTAATGCACCAAGAGTTATGTAAAATTGCTTAAATCACTTTCACACGCTCCGAGTGAAGGGATATAAAAAAAAACTTTCAAGCCAAGCAAATTCTATTAAGACGCCTATAACTCCCTTACATAAGTCGACATTTTCTAAAAACAAAAATTCTTTTCAGAATCCCATTGTATACAATGACTGGAGAAAACGCATTTTACGCACTTTACTCTTTCACTCTTGTACTGTGTATTGACGTTCTTACTTGTACATAGATTATGCCCATCACAATGAAATAAAAGTGAAGTTTAAAACATTTCAAAAGTCTCTTCGGCCATGAAATTGCTCACAAATATGTTATATATAATATGCTATCAAAATTACGAATTAAGATACTTGAAATGCACCAAATTTATTATTCATGTTGAAATCTTCTTCTGGACGGTATTGAGTGGAGTTATTGGATTATTCAATCTTAAAAAATTTTCTTTAAGTAAATGCATTGGGATTTTCTTAAAGCCAGGTTATTCTGCAGAAAACTTTTGAATTTTGAGATTTTAAAAATTAAGAAAAGGGGGATTTGTGGACAAGTTTTCTTTTAAAAAAATAAGATTTTATTTTTTAAAACTGAATCTTATTACGCCTTAAAACCTTTTTTCATTGTTCTTAAGAATAAATTTTTAAAAAATTTAAACCAAATTCATTAATTTTTGCCATATGTTTCTGTAAGCCTAGAATTGAAATTTAAAGAAAATATTTGTAACAAATATCCACAAAAATACACATAATAAATATAGAAATAAAATTTTACCTAAAGAAAATTATCAAAATATTTTTTCAAGGAAATTTTAAAATTTCTGCAATTTAACATTTATGTTCAATTTTAATTTTACTACCCCCCTCCCACTTAAAGTGATCAATTAGAGGAAAAAAACGTTGTTTATGCATTGATAAGAATATTTGTTGAATTGAAGTTCATAGGTTTGTTTTAAAAGCAATGAATTACTGCTTTACACAACATTACTACTAGGCTTAACTTTCTTTTAACAGTGTATTTATTTTCTCAATAAAGACTAATTGGGGAGAATCTCGTCTTTCAGTGAAGCAAGTCCTTGGAAACAAAACTAGCAGTTTCCAGAAGCGAGAAATTCCCTATTCCGATTCGGAAAAAAGCTGCAATTCTGTAAAAAATATCATTAAGATTTAAATTGAATGCAGTCTATTTTTTAAGAAAAAAGTTAATTTGCAACATATTGAAGGAAATTCTAGTCTAACAACAAGCTCGTGTGAAAATTGTTTCAAATTCCTTTAATTTCTTATTCCTTAATAATCATAAGGAATTTCTAAACACATTCATCGCTAAGGATGAATTAGATAAAAACTTCCTGAAAAGACAAATATCAATTCTTCCGGCTGTTGACATTTTTTTTATCAAAAAAAAAAAATAAAGTGTTCTTCAGATATGTATTGGACAGTTCAACCCATTTTAAACTGGATAAGAGACAAATTTTAGCCCACTGAAGCTTGTAATTGGTAATATCTTTGAGACGAAATATCTCGTCGGTAGCGTTGAAAGTGTTAATCTTCATTATGGAAGATTCCAAATAATAAATTTTAATGTCGTATAAGCCAGCCTTATTGAAACTCTCAAAACATTTTGCATTTCATTAATTTTTCTGGGAAGATGCTTTAAACGAAGAAAAAAACTGCGTGGTTTTGATACCCATTTACTTTACTTAATTTTGTTACATTTACTGATAGTAAATAAAGCATTTCCTTTCAATTTGTGAATTTTGATCTCAATATTTTCGCGGGCAATTTCGTAAAAAAAAAAAATCAACCATCTGCCGATGAATTAAAATGATTTTCGTTGTAGTTTTGAATCCTTCGAAGATTTCTTATTAGTTTTATAAGATTTTAAAGAAAATATCTTTTATGTCTCGAAAGTGTTGTTGGACATAGCATTAAAAATCATTCGAATTGTTTTAAAATTGTTTAATTTTTGGCGAGTTTCGGCATCGAACTCTTTGATAAATGTTAACCCTTAGTCAAACGGGGGTTGGACTAGGGAGGAGGAACCATGGTTATATTTCATCAATGTGCTGGCATTTTCCAACTTTATTGTAGCCTAATTTGGGCATTCATATCTTTCTGTTTGTTTAAAAAAGGTATTTTTACTCTTCATCATCAAAAAGTATTATACAAAAATTTTAAAGCCATTGCCCATTATCAACAAGTATTATAAAAGTTTTAAAGTCATTGCCCATTATCAGCTAATATTATTAAAAAAATTAAGTCATTTCCTACTTAGGTCAACAAAGAAAAATTTCACTTTTTTATTAAATAATTGCAATTAAAATAATTTATCAAACAATTATTGGTTTTCGCAAGAATTGAACTCACATTCATCACCTTCAAGTGAAAAGTACAAAAATTCTTGCATTTTTCCGATTGAGCTACTGCCTGGTTTCAATTTTCATTACCAAACTGCTAAAACTCTATTTAAAATATTAAAAATTAATTAATTAATTAATATTTGAAAATACTTGCATCACGTGTCATCCACTACAAGTTTTAAAAATGTTTTTTTAACTTGTTGATGAATAGAATGCGATCTTCAAATTGGCTATGCATTCTTCTCACTCTTTTATCACGAAAAGATGATTGTTTGAGTCTTAAATATCTTCTGCTATAAGAATTTAGTTCATGTGCATTAAATTAAATCTTGCTTATTGTAGCACGAAAGTTGTCTTTTTAATCTTGGTGCCATGTTGCTTCATAATTAGAAACTTGACTACATGAACAAATGGTAAAAGTACCGTCTTTGCTGCAGTTTTTTAAATAGCTATAAATCAAAATTCAGTTTTCTTTAAAAGATCAAAATTGATATATATCATCCGTACTTTATTATTCTTTCTGTAAGCATAGCATTTATAAATGTAGAAATGACAATTATCGGTACTCATATTCTATGTCAAACTTACAAATTTAATTTTGAATGCAAACAGGAACTAAAAGTTCTCGACAGACTTCCTAATTTCGTTCGAATTATTTTCTTTAAAAGTAAATAATTAGAAGTTTTATTCTTGGCTATTGTACTTGGATCAGTTTTGCAGCGAATTGGATTTGAATTCAAAATTAACCTTATTAACTAACAGAATGAACTTCGTTATTTTTTTAGGAGGTTAAAAACGATATTTTTGTTTGCAGTGGAAACATTTATCATTTATACAAACAAACAAGAATGCTTCTAAATAGAATTAAATTCCGTAAAATCCTTTTTTATTATTTTTAAAGTCTGTCTTTCAATTAAAGGTACGGACGCCTAATAATACTTGCGAAGTTGAATGTAGTAATATCGTGGAATTCTAATCTTTCTTTTAACTTCATAAAATATTGAAAATTTTAATAACTTTTGCTATACAGAATCGTTATAATATATGGAATTCACTAAAAATGAGTTATCATTGAATGGTTTATTAGTAATAATTAACTTCTAGTGAATAAGCGTTGTTACGTTAACAAAATTTGAATACGAAAATATTGTTTCATTTTAAAAACACTTATCTATGTTTGAAAATCTTAACTTTCACATCCTGGAAAATTGAATTGTTCGCGTTTACAGCATATATGAAGAATTATATAAAATATCTGTGTATAACAGATATCTTAATTATATATCTGTCTTAATTATAAGATTGTCTCTTCTGATTAGTTGGATATCATTTAGTTCATACCCAATAAATGTGTTCAAGGTTGCTCATTTAGCTTTATGACCTGATTTAACGGTACAATTAAAGCAGATGCAAGAGTTCTTGCTTCTATAAACTAATTCAACTATGTATATCTGAAGTACCGCATAAGTCTTTTAAGATGGTAGAAAATGAATTTTATTTAAAAATTGTTCCAAAGATAATTTTTTTAAAAACATATAAAGATTTTATATAATTGAAGACTTAATGTTATGATGAAATATTTGTTTGATTTTCAATTAAAATGCATTTTATAGATGTATTCCATTTTGTTGTCTGAAAACTTAAAATAAATTTGGGTTTTCAGATAAAAATTTATTTAAGATTTTAAAAAAAATTCTAGAATATTAAATGATTCCAAAATTTTGAAGTATCATTGTGATTTTCAAATTTCACTAAATAGCTTGTTGATATTGTTTACATAATTTATTTTCTAAACAAACTGAGACCTCAAAAGTAGAATATTTGTAATTTTGAAAATCTACTTTTTTGCACCAATGTACGAAGTTTGAAGTTTCCAAGTTAGATTATCTTTCGCAAATGTGGGGTGAGCGTTTCTGTGAAATTTTTTAGGCAGTGTTTAATCAGAAATTAGTAAGTTAATAAAGTCTAAGTAAGACTTGAAACATGATTGAAATTAAAAACAAGCTTAAATTTTATCAAATTAGAAAAAAATGGTTTAAAAAGTGGATTGGAAAATAATGAAAGTTTAAAAAATAAAGCTAGCTTGCAAATTAAAAAAAAATAAAGCTAGCTTGCAAATTAAAAAAAAATAAAGCTGGCTTGCAAATTGAAAAAAAAAATAAAGCTGGCTTGCAAATGAAAAAAAAAAATAAAGCTGGCTTGCAAATGAAAAAAAAATAAAGCTGGCTTGAATATTAAAAAATATTATTATGACTTATGTGCTGCGATTTGTTTACAATTTGATTTAAAGTATTTTCACAGAAATGCTTATTTCCTTACTGTCATATATTCTTATTGTGGTGAGATATGAAATGAAAATTACTTTTATGCTATATGAAATGTATAAATGCTTTTGTCTGCCCTTAAAAATAAAGCTGGCTTGCTACTGTCATATTCTTATTGTGGTGATATGTAATATTTTGCCAAAAATCATGTTTCAAAGTTAAGTAGAAACTTAATGTGCTATGTAATTGATATATTTCTTTCTTTAAAATTTTCATTGTGTTAATCCACATTTGTGAGGTTTTAAAGGTAAATATTCCATTTACACATTTGTATTGAAGTTAATCTGAAAAAAAAAGGAACTTAAATTTTTGATTATAAAATAATCATTTGAATTAATATTTAAAACCTTAAAGTATACATTTGTGTCTATATTTCTCTTCATTGGTTAACAATAGAATTTGGGAAAATATAATCTTTTAAGATTTTAAAATTTGATGAATCTGAAGCATATAAAAACTGCTTTTTTTTTGAAAACTGCAACATCATAATTTTGTGATACCAAAATATATGACAATGATTACTGATGTATCTGTTCCATGTAACTGTGCTGATACTTTATGTTGGAACTGTTTGAAAGTGATTGATTACTGCTCATAGTACTATATTGTATGCGTTTTCACATGACAATTGTTACTTTGACTTTGCTGAGAGATTTGTCCATTAACCAAATTGGAGCTATTGGCTTCCAAAAATCTGGAACGTATTGTATCCATGCATACTCACAACGTCGTAGTAACAAGTATCCTGATCGAAAATAAACCCAAGGTTCACCTTCAGCTGCTATAAACAAACCTGCGAAACATTGCGGAGAAAAAAAATTAGGCCAACAGGCATCGTTTTGATGACGTCACAGCTATTGATGCCCATCAGCATTCTTCCTTGGAAAAATCTTCAAAAAAATAGAGAACAATCCCTCGTTTCTTGGTGTATGCTGGAAATCTCGCAATGAGCAGAAATCCTGACAGTCATACAGGATGCTGGAGGTACTGACTATCTTTTGGTTCAAGAAATTTAGTCCTGAATGCATAGAACTGTATCATGGAAAGTGTTTCCTATCTTCCGAGTGTCCGTCTGGTTACCTTACGAACTTCCTGTAGAGATAAACTTCTCTTTAGAATCTTGTAAAAAGAATAAATAATGTCGAAGATATTTTCTACAGTGAGTACAGTATTCTGCAATCTGCACCACTGGATTAGAAGTCTTGCCTTATTGAGACAGATAAAATACCGCTCGAGTTGAAGCAAATGCTCTCTTTATAATATTCCAATGATGTGGTTAGCACGTTTATATCGAATGATTTTTGTCACCTGTCGCATAGAATATTGCAGCTGCATTTCTAGAAATCAGTGATGTTATGTACAAATCTTGACCAGGATGTCTTCCATCTGAATTTAATGAAATATAGAAGGATTTTCATGCTTAGAACTGACTTTACGATACATGTGTCATCACACTTATATCGTTAACCAGTGATTTCTCCCCAATTCTCCACAATTGTGATTTATCTGGGTTATGGAGAACTGATGTCGAATGACTGATAAAATGTGATGTCATTCTAAGTTATACGAAACTATTCTCATCAGAAAGAAAGCTGATTTGCCACATCAACATTGTTGGAGATTTAAGAATATATTTCTATCTTCAGTAAAAGATCATATTGCCAATTCAACAAATACTACCCTCATCCAGCTATGTACTTTTAGAGTGACTTTTCAATGGTTTTATCATTTCATAAACACAGCGCCTTATCCATCCAGCAGATATCACAATTTCTTGTTATCACTCCTGTGTGGAAATCCATTCATTCCAGCTGCAGCTCATTAACATCCATAACAACCTTTATGATTTGTACTGTGATGTCCATCAGCTGACGTCATAAACTGTAAATTTGTTCAGAAGGCACAACTGATTAGTATGTAATATTTATATTGTGAATGAAGATTTTTGTGATGTAGATTCCCAATTGTCAAATTCTTCTATGATGATGCAGTTTTTAAAAATGGTGGTATTTTCCACGGACTAAAACGACAAAATATTAAATTTATTATTTATAATCTTATGCTGTATAAAACTTCTAAAGATGTGTATCATAAGAAAGTATGTCAAAATGGAACTTCAAATTTTATCATATATAATATTAAATAGTTTTCTTGAAAATTGCAATACATTGGTGCAAAAAAAAAAATTAATATTTATACTCCTAAAAAAATTAGACTATTTTCTGTGCTAAAATATCAATGCTAATGCTGACTTTTCTTTTCTTGTTAGAGGATAGAAAACTACAATTGTATTTAAATTCACACACAAAAAAAATTTCCTAAGAAAATTCCTGTGTATGCTGTTTCAAAAGAAAAAAAGGCATTTTTGAGTGTAAATAAGAATTAAGTGCGGTTATTACTTTTTTTAACTGAAACATTCAGAAAATATATGAATGTACTATGATTTGCTTTTGATGTCTCAGTTTGTAATCATGTTTGCATATTTAAATGAATAAGAAGTATTGTGTAAAATTGTAATTTTATCTGTTATAATGAACTGTATGGGCTTAGCTGCCAGAAAAGTACTTCAGGTTTTTAATCACAGGGCAAGCTCGTATTTCATTGCTTAATTAACTACGAGAAATTCTCGTGCTTTTTTATTTAAAAAATTATCTTATTTCAAAATTTTAGAATATCGTATTTTTTTTAGCCCTGTAATTATAACCTTGTTTTCATTTTATTAAAACTGTGTAAATGAAAAAGGAAATATTTTAAATTCTTGTACGAGTGTAGACAGGGTTCTGAAATCTCATATATATGCTAATTTTAAAATAAAGCCCATGCATAATTTGTAACATTTTGAATGGTTTGTGGAACTGATTAAAAATTCCACTATGGCTTTAAAAGTATTAACTGTTTGTATGCAGTCAAATTTATGTAATTGTAAGCATAGTTCAATATTCTACTGGAATGTATGCTATTGATTTATCTGTTATAGGGGAGAAAAAATGAAAAATAAAAGAAATAAAGAAAAAAATGAAATGAAAAAAATATATAACAAAAAAATGAAATGAAAAAAAATGCATAACAAAAGAAAAAAAATGAAATGAAAAAAATGCATAACAAAAGAAAAAAAAATGAAATGAAAAAAATATATAACAAAAGAAAAAAATGAAATGAAAAAAATGTATAATAAAAGAAAAAAAAGAAATGAAAAAAATATATAAAAAATGAAAAAAAAATGAAATGAATTTAAAAATTAAAAAAAAATACTCCCCGTAAATTGTATAAACTTTTATTTCAAATTATTTTGATATGTTCTTTATCAATTACGCAGCTTTTAGAATCTAGAAATTGTATTTGAAATATACCCAGTGTTATAAAAGTGTGTGTTTGTATATATTCTATATATAAAGGCTGCAAATTTATAACTTAAAAAAATTGATTGCTATAAATTTTCAATATATTAGAAGATATTACAAATTAAATAACATAATGCTTATTAAAATCAATGAAATATTAAATTCAGATTTTATTTAAGTTATAGAAAGTTCATTGCTATGCTAAGAATCAGTCTTAGTTTAAAATAAGTTTTCATGTAGTTTAAATTAAATTTTTAAACAGTATTTCATGATTATACATTCTCTTTTATAACATTAAAAAAAATTCTATTTTGATTCGCTAATATGCTCTTTCAATATATCTAAGAAAATGAACTGCAATAATTGAAGTATGTTTCTCGGTTTTCAATATGATGGCAGTCAATTTTTTCATTGTGAAAATTTTTTTGGAATCATTTTACCAGTATTTGTGAAAATAACAAAAATATATAAAAAAAAATATGAAAAATTATATATTTTTATAAATATATTAAAATTTATGTATTTTAAACGTTGATATATTAAATATATATACAAGATAAATATTTTTAGTTTATCTAATGATTATATTATGTAGTAATTTTTGAATTGTATTACGTAAAATTTAAAGAGACTTCCTTTAAAAGGCAAGTTTTCATAGTTCATAACTATTCTAATTCATAACTATTCTATATTGTTATATTTATAAAGATAGTTATAAAAGTTGCATGAGATGATGAGAAATAGAAAGATTTGGAACTTTTGAGGAAAAAAAACGAGTTTTTGAAATATTCATTTTAAAGAATTAATATTTAAACGAAATTTTTAGTATCATTAAATTTAAGTAACTCTAAGGTATTTAATTTTTTATAATCAATCATTTGTAAATTTAAATGTTAGGACTGGCTATTTGAGCAACATGATCTTTCTCCGAACTTGAAGTGTCATGTTTGTATATAATATTATAAATAAAATGCAACTGCTTGCATCATGTTTTATCAAATGCTGTAAACGTAGCCTTCTGTTTTCTGAAACTTTCATAACCGTTGTGGAGAGGAAAAAAATATTTAAGTTATTGGGGCCTCGTAAGTGAGAACGTTTTTTGCAGGAAAACAGTTTCTCGTCCTTTTAATTTTTGAATTATTTTAAATGTATTTTCTCACATTTCAATTGTCGTGTGATTAATTCACATTGAATAGCTAATATCCGCGAGCATAAATTCCTTTCTAGACCATTGATTTCATTTATTACAAATTCAGTTTACTGCAAGACTGGTCACATTCATTTAACTAAAAATTATAAACTGAAACGTGATCTTACAATTACCACCATGATGTTTTTATATAAATGAATTTCAATGAAAGCATAATTAAAATTATTAAGTGTGTAGAATATGAATAGCGACTTTTTAATGCTTTACATTCTGTTTTTCAATACAACAGCATTGTCCAAACGTTTTTAAAAATGAATTAACAACAAAAACTGCTCTAATCTAAAAGTTGTTTCATTTGTTTAAAACAAATTTTACTGACTCATTTGTAAACTGCATTAAGAATTAGTTTTCCAGGTATTCGCGGCAAGATGAGAAGAATGCATTGGTTATAATTGCGTATTCTAAATTATCGATTACATGCGATTCATAAAAGAAAACTGGTTATGGTGTTCCATATCATTAGTTTTATGTAATGAATGTTATCTACAGTTTTTAAATTATTTTTACGTTAATGCAAGACTCAAAATTAAGTGTTCTGTTATGACTTCATCTCCTTATTAGATATAATGAATCATTTAATGCAGCACACCATATGAAATACTAATTAATCCATTTCGTTTTTTGATTTTAACTCATGCCAAGTTTTACTACTTTGGGGACGAACTTTTATGTATTTTGATAGAAATCTCGAGAATTGAGATAAATAGTTTAACGAGAACTACTCTACATTACTTCATGATGAATCGCCTACCATTAAAGATAACTGCAGCCATAACTTTGAAAAATATGCTTACGAACAGTTTTATAATTCATTGGCAGATGGTGGTTTTTATTTAGAACAAGCTAGCAAGATGAGATTTTATTTGAACTTTTTCAAAATTTCAGTATAATACTGAGAATAAATATTAATGCTTATTACCTTACGATGAATAAAATCTCGTTATGGTTTCTGTTACTATATACTGAAATCTGGTAAATTTGAATGAATGTAGAAAGAATATATTAATTTTCCAAAATATTAAGTACACCCCCAACGTCATTTTGACTTATAACTTCATAAGTGTCAAAAGTAAATTTATTTTGTTCATACACTTTGTTTATTTGCTATCTTAAGATCATTAAGTTAATAAAATTTCATGGCTTTTTACGACGCGCTTTAAAGCTATCTAAAACTCTTACAAAAGGAATTTGAAACATCTAAGTTGCATTTTTTCAAGTTAGTGTGCTATTTTTATTTAAAAAAAATTATCAATCTATGTAGTTCAAGATGAAAAATTTAAATCAAATCAAAAAGTATTTCTTTCGATTTGGAATAAAGTTTTCCTAATATCAGAGCAAGGAATTTAACTTTTCTTTATTCATATGAGAGCAATTAAAAATACAAAGCGTTATGCAAATAGATTTTTTTTTACTACTTACCTTTTTTGCATACCATGCATATCGGAAAAATCTTTAAATATATAGAGCAAAAAGCAATTATCTAATAGAAGAAACCTACCATAAATTTGTTTTTAGATGACCCTGCCCATCTAAAATTATATAACCTGCAAACAGATCGTCTGTTTTTATTTTCTCTATAAAGCTAGTGCATTTTCAATAAGAAATTAAGAGTAAATATGTGTTCAACAGCATGCATCCAACAATCTTCTTACCATATAATTTAATTAAAGATTAAATGAAAATACAAGATTTTATTTAGTTTTAATTTTATCTAATAGTGGGCATTTTAGGCAAATAATTGGATTAAATTATCCAAAATTAATGGAGATATTTAAAAAGAAAACTCAGTAAATGCGTTATATTATTTGTCAGATTTTATTGAACTCTCAGTTCATAATGAAATGTAACTTATATTTTAACATTCGAAAAATCAGTGATAAGTTAAAAAATGTATCATCTTCTGTGTTAGAAAAGGCATAAAAATCATAGAAAAGTTAATGGTATATCACTTTTTATCTTATCAAAGGCAATATTGAGCAAATTTCCTAAAGTAACCTTTGTTTCCGAAAAGACGTTTCCAAAAAATAAATTGAGTGAGAAAAAAGTTTTCTGTATTTTTAAGGCGTTGAAACAAACTTTTCACTCAAATTAGCTTTACCGAAATGTCAAAATTCTCTTCTTATGTGAGAAAAAACTATTGCACTTCCATTGTTCGAAAAGACTTCTATTTTCATTTAACCCAAAAACAGAGAAGGCGATTATGATGAACGTTTTGAATTGGCTGTTTGATTTTACCCTAATTTTAGTTATGAAACTTGGATATTGTACTAATAGGAATCAAAATTTTAAAAAAAATACCCCCCCCCCCGCAAAATAGATTAAAAGTGTATTTCTAAAGTTTTGGCTTAATGATTTCTATTCCAAGAGTTTCTTGGTTATAAACAAGTCTCGTTCAAGTTTTCGAGGTAGCTTCTTCGTTCTTGGAAATTTATAAATCTGAAATGTGGTTAAGAATATTCTTAAATATTTTTTTTCATTCTCAGGTGTGATTTCACTTGTATTTTGAATATTTAATTTCTAATGGTACAAAGGTTGTATCTAATTATAAATAGTCTGAAATCAATGAACTGCGTTATCTGTTTCCAGTTTTTGTAAAATAATATATATTTATTGAATTAAACAGTTCCAATTTTTAGATAAAATTTCTTGGAATTAAAGTTTACTGTGGATGTCATTTTTAATTTATCATTTCTTAGAATATCTTGTTAACAACAACCTAACACCTTGGAAGTTTTATTAGTTCTTTTTTGTTTTCGAATGATAAAACTTATACTAGCACAACAAAATTAGGTAATCATACCATGTCCAGATGAAAACTGTGCTTTTAAGAATATCTACCCTGCTGAAACTACAATAGCAGTTTTACTTAGCATGAAATCAGAATTTAAAAATTGTAAACACTTAGTCGTGATAAAAATGTTTATTAAAAATTTCGGAGTCTTTGAAAAATTCATTAAATTTTATAAAATTTATGTAGAAAATTGTTAATCAGTACAATTAAATTTAATAAACATATTTAAAAGCAAGATAAAATCTCAAAGCTCTGACTGGTTCTTCATAATAATGGGAAAAAAATTAGTTGACTTGTAAATAATCGTTTTCACTTACACGATAATTTGGAGAAAATTTAAAGAAAAGATACTAAGCCTTTCTTTTTAATGTTACTCTTAGAAATTTTTGTACATGGATTTTGTAAAGATAATTGTTATTTGTTATAAAGGATAAGATCTGAATTAATCTTTGGCTGAAATAGTATAGGTATTGTTAGAGATAATAAATTATTTTATTTAAGGAGGCTTTTTTTGTAGGTTAAATATATGAAGTTGAGTATTTAATGAAGTTTTATCCCTCCACTTTTAAAACATTACTACGAAGGAAATTTGTCAAATAGAAACTGTAAAAAAAGTTACGGAATCCTGCAATTGAAACTTGGCTCTTCACTTTTATTTCAAATATCCTAAACGGAAAAAGAACTCTATTTTTGCCTCTTGGAAACTTGTAAAAAAATAAAGAATAGAATTTTTTTTTTGAAATTGAGATCCTTCCTCGAATTTTATTATATACTGTTATCATTTCTTGTTAGGAGTTAATATTTTCTTTCTCATCAACTCACTGTAATATTTGTCGCAAAGATAAGCAACTTATCCCTTTAACAGTCCTGATGTATTTCTGATATTGCCATTTTTAATACAGCCGATTTGATTACTTTTTGAAATTTCGACAAATGTGTAGTTGCAAATCTTTGGAGAAGAAAAAAGGGGTGGAGAAGTTCAGGAAGTTTTCATTGGCTTGAATTTTTCTCAACAGAGAAAGTAAATTAGCATATAATGGCAGTTAAAATCCGAATGAAATAGCAAATTTCTTTAAATTGAATTTAGATAGAGATTCAGCGATAACACGGAAAAGATTTTGAAAAAAACTGTTGAGCTCAAGATTCATGTTTACTATTTTTTCTGCTTGAAATGGTATTTTATAATTTAATGTGTCAGTTTAAATCCTCACATTAAAAATTTTCTGATTTTATTAGGTTTTCTTTAATTGTATTAAGGCTTAATCCATTTTCATTGAGTTTCCATGTGTTGGTTATTCCAGAGAGCTTTAGTTTCGAGAAAAAGGGCTATTGCCTTGTTTTTCCATTCATGTGCTTTTCTTTTTTGAATCTCTATGTTCAAATAAAATAAGTAATAAAGATCTTGAAATATTTTTTTAAAAAAATGTAATAATGCAAGCGCAAATATGTAATTCATCATTATTATATTCGAATGAAATGACATTCAAATTTTTACCTGTGGAAAATATAGTTTAATCTTTTTTTATGGAAAATATAAATAATCATAAGGGAAATAGAATTAAATAATTCAATGATTGTTAATTGAAATACCGTTAATTTTTCAAAGAATACATGCAGCCGTTTGAAAGGTTATGAATATTTGCAAGCTCCTGGGGAATGCGTATAATTAGTTTTAAGGATCAGTGCCCTAAATTGGTAATTTTTGCGTTGATTTCGGCCCTCTGACACAAGAATATACTCCACGATAAAGCATTTGTCTGTGAAAATAATTTCTATTAGATACACAGTGAGCTAACTCTTCACTTCATTTCATCTCTTTAAAAATATTGTTTTCACATTTGTAAGAAAATTATATAAATTTCTTTTTCATGCTTCTTATCGATTTCAAAATCATTTTTGTTGACAAATCAAAAGAATGTAAATTACGATTCCACCAAATACAAAAGAGGAACTTAAGTTCAAATACACTTTCAGTTTCTTTATCGCTGAAATACTTTTTAATTTTAATATTCACGAGCAGAAAAATTATACAAGCAATTAGCATTACCGAAGAATCGAATTTAGTTTTTTACGGGAATCGATAATATATATCTGAATTCTTCAGAATTTAGTCGGTATTCAAGTATAAAACTATTATGAATAGCCCATCAAGTACAATTTTCTGTATTTCAATCCAAATGTTTTCGAACAATTCTTGTGCTATTTTTGAAACAGAAATAAAAGTAAGGTGTCAATTTATTTCTAAACATTCAAGAAAGTTTTTTTTTTTTTTTGTTCTTTGAGTGCTTTCGCGTCTCGTGTTTTATCAGAAGACGAAATTAAATGGAATTATAAAGAATTTCAGAAGTTGTAGGCGTATGTATACGCTAAAAAAAAATCCTATTAAGTGGTGAAAGATAATTTTCGAATTTTCATAATGGTAAATATTTTTTTGATATTCTGAAGAGGAAATTCGTCTAAAAATGGAAATGTTAATTTATTTTATGTACTTTTTAACAGTCATGTATTATTGTATATACGGGGGAATCGCAAAACTAATAAACAGCAATATAGGCATTGGAAATGCAGGGAAATAATCCCCTTTCGAAATTGGTTTTTATGATCTTTTTCGTAAGATGATGATAAAAATTAATTTGTATATCAATTTATTCATTTAAAATTAATAACTTTTTCATACTTATACACGAAGAATTGGTAGATAGCAAATTCTCAAATTTTTTTGTTACTTTTTATTAGTAGTTATTTCAATATCACCAGAATTCAAAAAACTGTTACTAAAATTTAGCAAGATTTCGAAACATCTTTAAGTAGCTTTAACTTTCTTAGAAACCTTGTCCTAAATCTTTATGAAAATTGTTTTTGCCATCTAGGCTTGTGGTGAAAGCTTCACAAGCCAGATAATATTTTATCTTATGGACTCGAGTAATTGCTTTTGTCTTGTAGCTATGTTACTCGGCTACAAACCATAAAGTTGCGAGTTCGGTCCTAATCATTCACCACAAGCTTTTGGCAGTGGTATAAAGGCAATATTATTCGGTTCATGTTGGTAGGGATAACATTTGAAAGAAATGAGTACTATATATGTCATTTCCGTTCAATTTGTTCATTAAGTTTATAAAATCTTAATATGCGATGTTCTGTTGTAATAAAAGAAGCCATAATTCTCGAAGTGGATTGACGTCCCCAGAAGAGCGCGTTTCCAATCAATATCCACTATCAATTATTGATTTCTTTAAAACAGACAGTATGAAGAAACGATAGGGAGAATATTTATGAATAAAATAGATGAATTGGGAAAATAAATTTTAGATACCGAAAAAAAAGTCGCGATGCATTGCTATCGAAGTCCAATGTTTTTATTGATATGAAAGGGCTGTTGCGCTTCTTTATTCATATAATTTTCCCCTGGTTAAGTAGGATTTCAGATGTAGAACTATTAGCGACGTAGCTAACCTTCACGAGAGGCTTTTACGACTAATTAGGAAGAAAAAAAAAACTCTAGCTGTGAAATGAAATAGTATGTAACATCAAAGCATTGACTTCCATGAAATTTTCGGCTCCTCAGAGACGAATCAAGTCATTTCTCTCCCCTCCCCTTTCCACCTTATGCTAATACACCGAGAAAAGGGACTCTTTCAAGAATTCATCGTCAAATCGAAAGAAAAAAAATGATTGAACAATTCTTGAACAGACTAAATTTTGGCTTGAATTTTGCTCTTATTTTTTGGCTCTTATTTAGAAAGACACATGTCTCTGAGCGAGTAACGTTAAACGTGCCCCGCGTTTGCTGCGTCGCTAAAGGATATTCAAAATTTTTGCATGGATGTCAACCACATAAACAAGCTGATATTTAACGGATCATATCAGTTGGGTCGTTATTGGTAGAAATATTTCAAATTAATTCCACATTTGATCAATAACAAATTTTCATCCCTTCCCTCCCAATAAACCGTGTTGCAAAAACAAAAGTCCTTGTTTGATCAAAATTGAGAGATCGATGCGTGCATTCCCGAAGAATGTCGTGTCAAGGGAATTCCTCCAACGAAAAGAAAAGAATGGCGGAGCCACACAGGTAGGATCATGGCCTTGATTATTGGGAGAACTTCTTATGTTTACACATATGCAGTTTGGCAATTGCATTAAAAACTCGTGTTTGCGTATGTGTATTTGGGAATGCGATTTCATTACAAATTCTATGTGTTATAATTATGAAATATATCAAATATAGTCATGTTTTTTTTAATTCGAGGTAAGTAATGTTTATATAAGTATACATAAGATTTGATATTTAAAATATCCAAGGTTTCAGGTGAGTATTTAGGTTTTCCTTCATCTGTAACAGTAATTGTGAAATTTTTTGAGAAGAATTTTATCAAAAGCAACTTAAATGAATTACTTTGTTCTTTTCTTAGATGATTTCAAAAGCAGGAGGCAAATTATTTTTTGGGGGAATTCACTTATATTCAGTATGATAGTTATATTTTCCTGCATAATGGGAATAGGTACCACGAACGGATTTGAATCACGTTTATTTAAAAACGATGTTTTATGTTTAGTTACTTGTTCAGTGTTGACATAATCTTCACTCAAGATATTCCTTCAATGTTAAAGTAAAGGTCAATAATACTTATCGCATAGCCTAAAAATCAAGAATGAACTTAACATGATCGTTGATTTTGAAATAATTGGTACCTTTTGGGCATTATTTTCTTAAGCAGCATCAACCATACTAATATTTGTATGTCATCATAAATGCCCAAACTATCCCTGCCGTCGTATAAATAACTTTCCACTTTGATGTCCTTTGCTGACATATTAAATCTTTACATACTTTTATAGTCTTAATAGTACGACTTAAGATAAATAATAATGGTCTGTCAGTTTATTACTGTATGGATAAAAGATAATTGGCAGCAGTCTTCATTACAGCTACCTTCATTTCGTAAAATGTGGTTAGTTAAAACTGAGAAATTTCTTTTAAGTTCTTGTGTAAAGGTTGATAAAAATACGAAAATAAAAATTTAAAAGTGTGCAAAATAAAGTATTTTTACTAGAAATATTCTGCTTGCTTTTGAAAAAAGAATTTTAAAATTTTAAAAAATGGAAACTAGATAGTAGATATCCAATTTTTATGATATTAATAACTTTTTTAATACTTCTACTAAACGATAATATCTAAAACCAGTTATGGCAATTGTTTCATTTTTGTTGGAAAAAAATCTTCAGTTTGTTAGTTTTTTTCTGGAACATATTTTCAATCTTAAAAGGACGTCACTGAATGAATTTTTAATAATGTAGATATTTAATATTTTCATACAGATACTGATCTAATCTAATATCGATACTAATACATCTAATACTGATGATTGTAACAATTTTATTCAAAGCCCTTTTGATCTCCGTAGTATTCAGTTTATATTTTATTAATTTTGCAAGTGACAAGTATTGTCAAAATTATAGTTTATTCAATGTTTTATAGCGGTATCTTCAATCTGAATTTTAATGAAATTTCGGTTACTAAGTAAAAATCAGTTGACTT
This sequence comes from Argiope argentata, assembly GCA_026289955.1. NCBI lineage: Eukaryota > Metazoa > Arthropoda > Arachnida > Araneae > Araneidae > Argiope > Argiope argentata. The sequence continues at coordinate 2,897,107 of JAOUZG010039001.1, read as the reverse complement.
TGAATTGTATTGTATATCTTAACTAAACAAGAAAAATTCAATAGTTTCTATTTAGCAAAGTCATAGCATTCCACTTTGAAAGCTTCAATATAAAGAAATTCGTTTCATAGAAATATTCAAGTCCGTATATGTAAAATATTAAGCGGAATGAAAGACATTTCTCCATCTACAATTCTAACATTTATTTTTCCTACTAAAGTTTTTGCCCTCATTACCCTTTGTTTAGAGAAATTTCAAAGACACAACTTCTCTGTATATTCTCTTTGGGAAGAGGGGGTTCATGATAAAGTTCTTCACCTTCAACCACTGTACGGATTTCGCTAATTTTTATTATATATGAGAGCTCATGGAACCTAGCTATATCACTAGTTGTTTTCCTGTCTTCTTAAAAATTTGAGAATTATCACGAGATAAAGCTTTGATAGGGCCCCAAGCTTTAACAATTGAACCGATTTCGCCAATTTACAGACAATGTTAACCAATTAGAATGCTCTATACTTATTTTTCAAGATAAAAAGGGGGTTGCATTTAAAACCTTCTCTGGAATAAAATGAGATACTACAAAGTTCACGACAGTTAGTTGATATTACCTACTAAATTAAGGCATTAATATGGTATGATAACAGCAGGTCACCGAAGGTAGTTACTTTAAACTATAAAAAAAACAGATTGGAAATTAACTATTTTATTGATTTAAACATACAACCTAAACTGTAAGGAAGTTTTTTTTCATATTTTTGAAAACTTCTAAAATTATCCTTTTGTAAAGACTAAAACCCACCTGCAGTATTTTCTTTAAACTATTATTCCTTCATATTCTTACTAATTCAATAATCATTTCTTGTGAAACAATTTTTAAGTATCTTTATCGAAATATTCAACCTTCATTGTCTTCATTGCGTTTCGTAACACATTGTATCAATATAAGTTAGGCATCATAGCATATTCAGTAATCGCAATATCTTCACCATAAGATTACAATTTTGTACTCTTTAAGTTTCTATTTCTTTCATATGCAATAATTTTTCATGAAATCCAAATTGATTTTGTTGAAAATTTGAATGAAGGGAAGTGGAGGAACATTTGTTTTAAAAACTTATTCATTCCCCTTGAAAAATCCTTTTGTATAGAAATTCTTCCGAGGAAATTAAATATGCAAATGTCAAGGTTCGATAAATAAAAATTCTTTAAATAGAAATCTTTGTTAAATGAAAATCCATTAAATTAAGACGATATTACAGTAAAAAATTTGTATGCTTTGACTTAAATAAAACAGTTCGTATAGAATTTAGTATAAATTTAATTTTTATTCACAATTTTAATCAATATTGCCATTAATAATTTCATTTTAAAACGAAAAAAATCGATTTCACTTTTAAATTTTAGAATTACCAGTTTGAGTTTACAATGTAATAGAAAACTGTCCCAGAATATTTTGCCCATTAGCTGACTCGAACCCCATTTTTATAGTATTTGGGGATTTAAGGTATACTACTTGGCGCCAAAAATATTTTGTACTCCTGATAGTTTAATTTCATTGTTATAAATCAGTATTACGTGTAGCTGAAAATGTGCATACTGTGCTTCGTTTATTTACAACGAGCGAACAAATTTTGAATTGATTTTATTAATCATTTTTCATAATACGCTTTTTCAAAAATTAATATTTTCAAAACAAAACGTAATTTGAATAAAACATACTATTACGCAACATTTTGTGGATACATTTAACTTAGACCACATTTTTTTAAATGACAGTTAATGAGTTAAATACGGTGGATTTTGTGGTATAGTGAAAATAATCGAATATATAATACCAATGTTTTGTTGATTGATTGATTCGGAACTTTCAATTATAGACCGGCAGTTTTAATAAATGAACTCTTCTCCAAATTTATCCAATTTGCCCTTCTTCTGTTTACTAACATACGACAAGACGAATCCATAAACAGCCAACTTGTGGACGACAATGACCCGAAATTTTATAGACATTAATTCTGTGTATTATAGTTCTATATGCTGAATTCCATATATATATATTGCTCATTTCGTTCTTGTGTTATCGTGTTAAAAGCAGATTTTTTAAAAAATTCTTTTTTCGGGAGAATTAATGTGGAAACAATCGAAATATAGTGCCAAGTTTGCAATACCTTCTGATTTATTGCTATTTCATATGCAAAATTGATGGCATCATTTGATTATATTTTGTAATATGTTGAAGATTGATGTGATATCTCCAATTGTTAGTAGTCCGTGTCTCAAGTAGCCATGAGTCCCAAATTGTGCGACTTGTGCTATCGATTTTCAAGTGAAGGGGAGGAAAAAAATGTTTTTTTTTAAAAAGTTACGGTTTAGCAACTTCCGAAGAAATTTTTCCTGTCTTTTTCTGTGCTCAAAATTTTCCCTTTGATAGTGAAATTACTTTCAATATCATTTCCCTTATGAAAAAAGCCGAAGTTATCGTTAGTTTGAGAATGAAGAATCTGTCCAAATCTCCTAGATAAGCAGAAAAAAAATTAGTTTTATGATATTCCCTAGCCCCATTAGCGATTCGAATAAAATTGCAGAACATTTGGTGGCTTAACTTTGCAGTACTCGTCGAAAATTTTCATTTAGTTGAATTTCATGCCTTGGAATGCAATGTGTTCATTCGATGTCTGTAAAAATGTTGCTGTGGATATTTCATCAAAATGTATTTTGTGGAACAGTGCGTGACTATTTCTCATCTACTTCTCAGTATAGAGTGTGTTAACATCTTTTGCAAACTTTTAGGGCTATATTATTTTTCTTCTTAATGTCTTATATTAAGAAAGAACTGTCGTAAAGACGAAATTTTACTTAATTTTACAATAATTACTAATCTCGCCAGACAGGAATCGCATTTTTTGTTAGTGTTTATTATGGATGATGTAAATATTTTTATAGAATCATCTGTATATATAATTGATGATTATCTTCTAGGTTATTAATTATGAATCAGAGTTCCCCTTGGAACTCCTACAAAACACACACACACTCCCTCTCCGTTCTGACTCTCCAATTTTACTCATGCCTCTACCACCTCGTAACTGTTCTTTCACTCATCACTTCACATCCTTTTGAGGCCCCCGGAACAATTCTATGGTATGACAATCTATGGTGGTTGGTGGCATAACAATCCCCCACCCCTACCCCAATAAGATCGCGCTTCGCAGAGCTGAGCGAAATCTGATACAGTAAAGGATATTGAACGTAATAAAATAGCTTCCATTAATTTTCTTAAACATTAATACAAAAAATATCAATTCAGGCAGAATATAGGCCATCGGTTTTTTTCAATTGAGCACCTGGGCCGTGGGAAATATTAATATTGTATCTTTGTTGAGCCATTTCCCATCGTTGTAATTTAACAGACTAAGGTGGAGAGTTTTGTCAAAATATTAAAGGATTATTATCGGTTATTATTTCAATGTTTGCACCGGACTCATAAATTTCAAACTTTTTAATCGACCACACAACTGCATATGCTTCACGTTCAATAGTAGTCCAGTTCTGTCATACTTGGTTGAATTGTTGGCTAGCCAAACTGATAGGGACTACAACGGTAATTTATATCCTTTGAGACAGACAAGCACAAACAAACACCAAAGGAGCTAGCGTCAGACTGAATAACGTATGGTTTTTTAGGATCAGGTGTGTAGAGTTTAGGAGCATCACACAATAAGTTTTTTAATGCTTGGATTGGCAGTTATATAATATCAGTCCAAGGAATACATTTAAGAACATTCTTTTTTATTAGACATATTTGCGGTTTTGCTATGTCCGCATAATTTTTAATGTAATTCCGGTAATAGTTGAAAAGTTCTATTGCTCTTTTTAATGCTTATTTAGTTTTAGGTTTCTCTAGGATCTCAAAAACACGTCATTTTTCAGAATCTGGCTCATTCCTTCCTGCTTTTATAATATGACCTATGTACTTAATTAAGGGATTTTGCAAAGACACATTTCTTAACATTCGCTGTGAACTTCGATTCAGTTAATTTCAACAACACAACATCTAAAAGTTTAATATGTGTATACTATTCAAGAGAAAATAATAGTAATATCATCCAGGTATTCCTTGCAGAATTCGCGATATGCACTTAAAGCGCATAACACATAAATAATTTTCTGGAACGAAGCTGCGGCGTTGCGTAACCCAAATGGCATCTCCTTCCATCTGTATTGTGCACGATGAGTTTTAAACGAACTAAAATCACGACTCTCCTCTTCTAAAGGAATCTCCCAATATTTTAACACACCTAGACACGTTATGATGTTAGCATGTCCGATTTGGTTGATTAAATCTGTTATATTCTCCATAGGATTATCGAAGCGTTTTGTCAGTGCGTTTAACAATCGAAAATCGATGCATAAACGCATACTACCGTCTTTCTTTGCTACACATGCAACAGAGTATGCGATTTCTGCTTCGCTAGGTTCTATAATACCTAAGTTTTCTAATTCTGCCCTTTTTATCTTCAGGCTTTTAAAAATTCATGAAATTTGTTGTTTTTTCTCTCAGCACCCGGTATCAAATGAATTTTATGTTCACCAATATTGGTTACTTGTATTTTACCAGAGAACAATGGTACATAGTTATGCAAAAGTTTGTCATTGTGCCTGTTTACCTTCTTCAAAATGACTAACACCTACCTCCATGTTATAGATGCTTTAATTGGGGTCGGGTGAATTTCTCCAAATTCAATGTCATCTTCAAAAATAACTCCTACAGTTTGTTTTCTAGCATGAAATTGTCTTATTTTATTAGCATGGGCATGTCAGACATTAATTACCATCTGGTCGTTTAACTTTATAAGAATGGAGATTTACTCTCTCAATTATTTCACCTGGACCAGTCCAACCTGTATATAATTTATTAGTAGAACCTAGAATAATCAAATAGACTAACTCGCTTTTCTTCAACTCTTTCATTCTCTTTCTACGGTTAAAGTAATGAGCATAAGAACTTTGTTTATTAGTGGTGGTTAAAGATGCAAGATAAGCCGCTTTTTCTGATTTAATTTTTAATTCTTGCAGATAATCTATTTCTGAATTTCTCAGATTTAGGGACAATGGTATCTCACCTGACCAAGAAGATTTTAGGATTGATAGCGGACCTCTAGCTTTGCGTCCATACACAAGTCTAAAAGGGAATATGCCAGTAGTTCAATTTGGTACTTCTCTATATGTAAAAAGTAAATAAGGAATATACTTATCCCACTCGGTAGGATCTGAACGAATTGCATGGTGTAAAATTTGTTTAAATACGCTATTCCATTTTTCAACTAAACCATTCGACGCTGGGTATGATGGAGTGGAAAACTGAGGGCTTATCTTCGAATTATTTTGTTAATTGGGACGTTAAGTTAGTGCTCTGATCACTGCAAATTATTTCTGGAATTCCGGTACGCATGAATATTTCTAAAAATGTATAGCATGTTGTTTTAGCCGAAAGATTTTTTAGCGGTACTACTTCTGGTCATCTGGAATTTTGATCGGTTAAACGCAGACAATATTTGTCTTCTTCCCGATGGTGGTACTATTTCTCCAGTTCTCTACATTTATCGTATGGAAAAGGTGTAGGGTTCTAACAACTGGTGTGATAGGAATTTTATCCGATTGTCACTCCGGATTTCTTAATTGACATCTTTCACATGTTCGGCAATAATTTTCTATGTCTTTCGAAACATTTGGCCAATAAAAAGATAATTTAATTCGTTCTTTAGTTTTCCTCATCCCTAGATGATTTTCTTTTTGAGCTAGTTGAAGAACTTTATCTCGATAAGTTTGAGGTAATACTAACTGATACACAGTGTTAACTCAAAGTGAATTAGGGGGTTTGGAAACACAAAGAATTCCGGCATAGTGACGAGACCACCATTTTCACAACACACACACACACACACATACATTTATTTTCAAAAAACTCTTCTATTTACACGCTTTGAAGCGCCATCTATTGGCCTTTTACGGCGATATTCGCCCACAATTCGAACGTCGTAACATACTGGGGCCCCATGACTTCGTCATCAATACAGGTAAAAAGATAGTTACACATAATTGTACATACAATATCAAATTAAAGAAATCCAAAGCACAAAAGTATTTTACAGTACTAAAAGGAAAATAAAAAGATAATAAAAACAAATGTCAATTATCGTCCACAGGAAGTCTGACCACTTTATGAATCGGTCTCTTAATTTCTCCTGCAATAGTTTTTAGAGACACTGCTCTGACTCTACTGTCAGATCCTTCAAAGGTGTGGATCACTCTCGCCATTTTCCACTTCAGTGGCGGGTGATTATCTTCCTTGATCAATACTAAATCATTGACCATTAAATCCTTTATCGGGACTTTCCACTTGTTCCGCACTTGCAACTGAGTCAGGTAATCCTTTGACCATGGTTTCCAAAAGGATTGAGAAATCTGCACAGTTAATTTCCATCGTTCACGGATGGGGATTTTCTTGCTCGTGAAGTCAGGCTCAGGTACTCTCTTCAACTCTGATCCGATAAGGAAATGACCTGGGATGATTACGCAAAAATCATTAGGGTCCTCAGAAGCAGTAACCAATGGACCGGAGTTCAATACTTTTTCAATTTCCACCAAAACTGTTGAAAACTCTTCTTGCGATAGGATCTGTGAACCGATAACACGCCTCATGTGGAATTTCATTGATTTTACAGCTGCCTCCCACAAACCTCCAAAATGAGGGGCAGACGGAACGTTCATAGTCCATTTGATACCTTCACTGGTAAGGTAACAACCAATGGCCTCTTTCTCACAGGTCTTTAGGTAGTTTTTTTTTTCGAGTTCGTACAACAGTCACTAAAAATTTCTGCAGGTTTTCCACGCCTTGCGATGAACCGTTTTAATGCAGCAATACACGCATACGCACTAAGGTCACTGACCAGTTCCAGGTGAACTGTCTTTATTGTGAAACAAACAAAAAAAACACACATACATCTTTGACGGCTTAACTCCTCTAGCAAGACGAGGACTAATATAGAATGGTCCTGCGAAATCCATGCCACATTTAAGAAAAGTTATTCCAGGATTCACTCTGGCAGAAGGTAAATCCGACATTATTTGCCTCGAAAACTCGGATCGAAATCTGGCATATGTTGCACAATTTCTTATTTCCCTTCTAATTGCAGATTTTGCTCCTGTGATCCAATATGTTTGTTTCATCGCCGAGTTTATCAATTGTACTCCTCCTTGTAAATACATCGCATGATAGAATCTTATAAGTAGTTTAGTAACTGAATGGTTTTTTGGCAGTATTAATTGGTGTTTCATAGTGTACGGCAAGTTGGCATTTTTGAGTCGTTCACTAACTCGTAATAAACCTCTATCACTTACGAATAGATTAAGATAAATTAAATTACTTTTCTCTAGCCTTTTTCCTTTCTCTAAAGTCGCTATTTCGTTGTTATATACAGATATTTGCACAAGTTTAACAATAATATCGTGAGACTCTTTTAATTCCTTTGTCTGTAAATAGGATGTAATGTTCATATCCCCTTTAACATATACTCACATATACTCTAATAAATCTCAAACGCCAAGCAACCACTCTTTGCAACTTATTCCAAACTGAAAACTTATTCCAAAGCTGCTCGACTAACTCCAATTTAACAACAAAACTTTGGATAGGATCTTGCTTTTGTTCTTTCGTAAATTCTGCTAAGTCTAACATCGGTGACTCTCTAATTAACTGCTCAGGTCAATATTCCCTATTCTTCTGAAGCTAAATTGGACCTAACCACCATTTCTCATTAAGTACCAAACTCTCGGCTGCCCTCCCTCTGGTGAGTAAATCTGCAGGATTATCTTTAGATGGACAATAATACCAATCACTCGGACTCGATCTCTCCTTAATCTCTACAACTCTATTAGCAACAAACTGTTTCCACCTTTTTGCACTCCCTTTAACCCAATATAATGCAATTAACGAATCACTTCAGAACACTAACCTTCCCATTTTGTCTTTAAAAATATTTGCAACGTAATTTCCAACTCTAGCTCCTATTAGGAGGGCCATTAATTCCAACCTCGGTAGGGTCAATTTCTTTACCGGTGCCACTCTACTCTTAGACATTACAAAAGACACTCTATAATTTCCACTACTCTCAGAATATTTAACATAAACAACTGCTCCGTAAGCACTTAATGATGCGTCACAAAAAACATGAATCTCCTCACTCTCATTATCACAATTCAATAAATAACATCTTGGAATTGTGACGTCGTTTAATTTTCCAATTTCACCACGTAATCCATTTTAACCTTAAGTCATCAGGTAATACATCGTCCCAATCACATGCTATTTCCCATATTTCCTGTAATAATATCTTAATCCTTACAATAAATGGGGCAATTAAACTAATAGGATCAAAAATTCTGGCTGCTGATTGTAAAACGCACCGTTTACTATTTCTTATACCTTCCCAAGCGCTCAACAAACCTTTTACGTCCAAAGACAACTCATCCTTCTCAGGATTCCAGTTTAAACCTAGAACTTTTAACTCCTTAGTTCCATCCATTTCACTGCCGCTATCACAACTGCTAAGTTCATTCTCCTTCCACAATTTTTCCAGATCGCTACTATTAGACTTCCGTTTCTTAAATTGAACCCACCACTCTTTAATATTGATACAGCATCCGACGACAACTGAAATGCTTCACTTACACTATTTCCTCCAAAATATAAATCGTCTACATAAAGTGCTGAATTTAGCATTTCAAATGATATTGGTTTGCACATCTCATATTTTTTAATATGATGTTTTATCGTGGCACATGGAATAAAGGGACTACTATTGCAACCAAACGGTAGTCTTTTCATTTGCATAATCTTATATTCCTCATTAAAGTTATCTGAAGACCAAAGAAATTTTTAAACCCTCCTATCCTTTTCAGATATCCCTATCATTAAAAAAGCCTTCTCAAGGTCTGCATTAAATGCTATTTTGTACTTACGGAAAATTTAGAACAATATCCAAAATATTCGGATTTAAGTTCGGGCCAGTTTCCAAACAATCATTCAAAGAAAGATAACCTTTAGATTTTGAGCTACAATTAAAATCTATTCGAAATTTGGTTGTTTCTTCATTCTGCCTAACATCTGCTCTGTGTGGTATAAAATACTCATACTCGTCTCTGTCACATTCTTCGATATTTCTGTTTCCTTTTTGATCATTTATTATTTCCTTGTATTCATTAGCAACCCAATCATTTTTATTAAAAACGGTTTCTAACTCATTAAACCGTTTTTTAGCTAAACCATAATTATTTTTCAATTCAGAAAAATCAGTCTTCCACGGAAATTCAATCTCGTATCTTTCATTAACGAATTTCAAATTTCGTTCAAATTTACCAATCAATGCTTTATCAACTACACTTAACCCTTCCTTTTCTTTAATACCTAAAGCCTCAAGATCCCACAGTTGTTTTAAATTATGATTTAGGTCATCATCCAAAATAAATCCACAGTGAACTTTATCCCCACTATTTTGTTCCACCTCACCACACGCAATGTACCCAAACACCGTATTTTGGAAAAACAATTGTGAATTTTTACCTTGTATTCGGCCGTGTGTTAACAGGTAGTAAAAAATTGGGGCTCCAAGAATAATATTAATTTTGCCCGGTACATTAAAATTGAAGTCTGACAGTGGTACATTCTGGGGAATATGCACGCTTACATCTAAAAATGTACTCCGCACTAAATCTGTAATTTTTCTCACTACTTGAAAGTCTAATTCTCTCACAAAGTTGTTCTCTTTATTACACATTGTTGCCGTGACGCTCTCATCGACTGTCATAGCAGAATTATTCAGACAAGAAATCAGCAAATTAATTTTTTCACGTTTCAATTGCAATCGCTGAGCGCATTCTTTTGTAATTAAGTTAGATTGAGAACCCGAGTCACATAATACGTGAGCTTCATGCGCCTTAAAATGTTTGTCTCTAATCTAACAGTGAGCCGTACTTAAGAGGACTGCTTTCGACTTATTGGCTCCTATGCTGGCGGCCACGATGTTGCTGCCGATGTTTACATTCACTGCAGTGTCCTCCGCAGGAAATTCCCCAGCTGACTCGTTGCTACTAACAGGCACAGCTGCCTTTTGACCTTGACCCCGAGTATAGTGTAGTAAGGGGCTGTGCGGCTTTCCACAAAAGCAATTTTTTACTTTGCACTTTTTTGCATAGCAGACTGATAGAAAACACTTACAGCAAAGATTATTTCGCTTTATATATTCAACACGATCATATACAGACAACTCTTTGAAGCTAGGACAAAAACGTAACTCGTGATTTTCATAATTTTTAAATAATTTACATTTGTAATTTTTTACTCTGGATACATACACGTTTGAAACGCTTTGGGATTTATAATTACGATATCTATTTACATAATTTCCCTCCCTTGTTTTAGCATCATTAACCGTAAGCGATTTTGCAAAAGTTTATTCTGGTTTCTGTTCACCTTTTGATGATAAATTAATATCGCACTCACGACCTAAAGTTTGTGGCTCGAACCATGCTTCTCCCTGTTTCAATGCTATGGGACTCATTAGATCCCGGTCGAGATTATCGCGAATTTTATCCGACACAGTTAATTTACATAAAGATTTAAAATTTTCCACCTTACGTAATTAACAGTAGAACTTAAATGAAGCACTCAATCTCAACGCTTATTGAACATATGTTTCACTGTATAACTTTTGAGCTGGACGAAAATGATTCAAACATTCTTGTGGTGTTGGCTGAAATTCTCTTAAAACTATTGTTTTCAATTTCTCATAATCACCCAGCTCTTCGTCGCACATATACACTAATAAATTACCAGCTCTCCCACCTAAAATATTAAGAAGTATTTCCGCTTTAAATTCCTCAGGTACATTTGTTTTAAATGCCCTCTCTAACGATTGAAAAAACAAATTAAAGGACTCCGCCTTGGTGTGTACTGCAATCGTTAATATTTTAACGCTTTTAATCAAATTTTCAATATTCAAATTGGAGGTGTCTGGATCTACATTTTGAGGGAGTTCTTTCCTAACATTGGCTAACGCTAATTCCGCCTCTAACTGAGATAGTTTTATTTTCTCTTGATTTAATTTCATTTCATTTTTTGATTTTTCTCGGTCAATTTTTGAAATTCTCTCCTCTAGTATATTCTCTACAATACTTTGCACACATTCAGGGTCACTATCGTAAACTTTTGAACTCCCAATTAAAGTTTTTAAATCGATAATTTTCGCTGCACTAGGAACAATTAATCCCAATTCCTCAGCTAAAAGTATTAAATCGTCCTTTTTTAACGATGTAACACTAATTTTTACATTAAATTTGCAAACCAGTCAAACAAAATAACCAATTCAAGCACTAAATGTATTAAATCAACACAATATAATCAAATCACCACATAGTCAGCACAAAATCACACAATTCACAATAAAAACACTTTAAAGATTAGCCTTTCACATACAACGTTAACGAAACCACGAAGCGAAAGCAACATTACTCACCCGTCCCCCCAAAGAACCGAAACTTCAAGGACACCCATTCACGATTCGCAAACTTCCTAACTCACACAAATAAAATTCTCTTCACATCGACACGCGATTCACACACACATATACCCCACTTCTGACACCAAAAAATGTTAACTCAAAGTGAATTAGGGGGGTTTGGAAACACAAAGAATTCCGGCATAATGACGAGACCGCTATTTTCACAACACATACATACATTTATTTACAAAAAAACCACTATTTACACTCTTTGAAGCGCCATCTATTGGCATTTTACAGCGATATTCGCCCACAATTCGAACGTCGTAACAAACTGTGTCCTCACAAATTTTATTTTTGTGAAATAACTCATACCGTAAAAAGAAATTATTCTGTTTTAAACTAGCATCTTTAAAAGCATTCTTTAAAGTTAAACATTCTCTTTGCAGTTTTAGGAATTTATTATTCTGAAAATTCGTCATTTATTACTGATAGCTAGTTTTTCACTTTCCGAGATAAAACAAATACGAAAATCTGACCCACTTTTGCTTTCTTGTAAACGCGAAAAAGAACACTTTTTGGACCTTGAATCTTTCCCATTTATTTTCTCCGCCATCTGCATATCAACCGAGTTCGAACCCTCAATACTCTCAGCATTTGATGAATCATAATGTCGCGAAGTATAATATAAATTAAGGAGTTATACACATCCTGTGTAATCAGACAAGGAATGTTTAGTCTGTCAGAGCGGATAAAATATTGGATAATAAAATATACAATCGTCAGGGTTTTTATAATGTACTGATACTACTCCTAATTTTGCTTCACCTCTTTCTTTGAAAGCTGATATCAATATTTTTTCTTTCGCTTCGATTTCTATATCTGGAATTAATGAAGTATTTAAAATAGAAATTTCCGCGCTACTATCTACTATTTAGTCAATTTGTCTACTTGCGATACAAATATTAACTTTTTGTAAGTGGTATAAAATAATTTCATTAACATTTTCAGAACATTAGTTACGATTGCGTATTATCACATTTATTTACGGAAATCTGTGAGATATTTCTTGGTTTTCTTTGAGTATCATTACCAGATTTATTTACTTGTTAATATTTATTTCTTCTTTATGGCAATTTTTCGCTCAATGCGAGTAACTTGAACAGATATAACATTAACGTATTTTAAAAAGTATACACTCACTGGCCAATGAGTTAAAAACCTTTGAGATTTGAATTTGAGTGCGTGCTAGGGATGAAGTATGCAATTTTTTTGTTATAACGTGGGTTACACGTGGTTAGAATGCGAGTGTAAGTAAGGTGTAAGAGTTTTTTTCGCGATGAATGAAGTAAAATGAGGGAAACGATGTCTTTCACCATTTAAAAAAAGGGTTTATTGCTGGTGCCTGTTTAGCAAGAGCCTCAATTTCGAAGACGACGGATCTCACTGGGTCCTCAAAAGCAGCCATATCAAAGGTTTTCAAAGTGGGTATTAGAAAGTAGGAGTCCTTATTTAGAAGACGTAATTGCGCTTCGAGAACAGTTTTTAAAGAGCGTGGTCTGCGTCGTTTCTGACGAACTGTAAGGCAGAACAGAGATTCTACTGTAATTCTCTAACACAAATCATCAACCAAGTCTCTTCCCAGCAGATTTCAGCTCGAACCATGCACAGAGAATTGCAGAGGATAGGAATGCATGATCGAGTGTCTGTGAGAAAACCACTCATTTCTGCCCGACACGCAAAAATTTGTTTGCAGTGGTGTGAAAGAAGACACTGGGCATCGGAGGATTGGAAATGGGTAATGTGGTCGTATGAATCATGCTGCACCTTATTTTGCACTGATGGAAGATGTCGAATTCGGGGAGAACTCCATGAATCCATCTTGCCTTACTCGCACTGTGAAAGGGTCTGGAGGGAGTATAATGATTAGGAGCATGTTCTGCTGGCATGGAAGGGGTGTCATGGTATTCCTCGACGGTAAATAAACAGCCATGTGATACCTAGATATACTAGCAGATCAAGTGCACCCTGCAATGTTGCATTTTTATCCTGATGACGCCGGATACTTCATGTACGATAGTGCAACGTGTCTGAAGTGTTCAAAATTGGTTCGCTGAGCATCAATCTGACTTCCAACACTTTCCCTGGTCACCTCATAGCCTGAACCTTAACCCCCATAGAAAATGTGTGGGATATGGTGGAAAGACGCATCCGATAGCACTCTCCTTTTTCATCTAATTTACAGATCTAGAAAGCTGCATAGCCAATACATGGTTTTCTCTTAATGTAAATGCACTCCAGAAGCTTGTTGACTCGATGCCCAAACGAATCAGAGCAGTTATCCGTTTAAACGGTGGTCCAATAAAAATATTGATCTTGGATTTCTAATTCATTGGCCAATAAGTGTGTTTGTTTTCTGTAGTAAAATGTGGTTTATTTAAAGGTGGTGTAATAGACTTAGTATTTTCATGAACTGTTTCGCGATAAGCACGCCGCTTCTCATTCTCTCTATTTCCAAAAAGGAACAACCCTTCGCGGTAAAATATGTCACATTTTTTCGCTAATTCACTTGGTTGTGGCCAATTGTCTCCCTGTCTGACTGCAATATGGCCAGAAGTTTCATTATCTAAAGTTTCATAGATTTTATTAGATATGATCAGGAATTTTAATTAATCGAAATCATTCACTTTGCGTATCTTGCCATAATGAAGCCAACACCGATTGTAGACGAGATACATACTGTTGATGGGTTTCCTGTGGTAATCTCACGGTTTTCTTAAGATTACCTTAACAAACGGAAGAGGATGGTTCGTATTCTTTAATGATTAAAGTTTTGATATTTTTGTAATCCTTTAAATCATCCTCATCAATATAAACTAATATATCCGCTGCTTTTTCTTCTATTAGTTTCAATAGAATTTCGGATTTAAAATTTTCCGGAACATTTTTATGTTTAAAAGCTCTTTCAGTAGAATCAAGAAATAGATTCCAAGTTTCCTTACTTTTCGATGCGAAAATCGACAGTGTTTGAACAGCTTTCAGAAGTTTATCCCAAGATTGGTTAATTTCAACAATAACGTATGTTATTCGACTATTTCGGTTTGCTGTTTTAAACGCAACAGATTTAATTCTTCATTTTTCCGCTGCTCCACTGTAGTGAGGACAACGTCAGTTATAAAGACTTTGTCTTTAGTTAAAATCCAAAGAATATCTTAAATATTTCGTAACTCAACTACTTTTAAGCTTTCATCTGTTGTTTCTCTGATATCCTATAACACGGCGAACAGATCAACTTTAGTAACGTTTTTAAACATGTTACTGTTATCTTTATCAAATATTTATTGATAATAGCTTATAAAGCTCACCTTTTCTCGGTAATCCAACTATAAATCCTGATATAAACTCTGGTTCTCGAAAGAGAGAGTGCTGATATTGCCAGACAGGAATGGTATTTTTTGTTATAGTTTATTATGGATGATTCTATAAAAAATATATACTATTGAGGATTACCTTCCAGGTTATTAATTATGATCAGAGTTTCCCCTTGGAACGCCCACAAAAAACAAATACTCTCTCTTCGTTCAAACTCTCCAATCTTACTCCTTCATGGCTCCACCATCGCGTAACTGTTCTTTCACATCCTTTTGATGCGGCTGGAACAGTTCCATAGTGGTTGGTGGCATGACACATATATAAAATAATTTTGGCAGTTGCATGGCCGAATAGAAGAAACTTTTGAAATTTTAAAACTTTGATTTGTTTCACAACGGGTGGTGAGGTTTACGTACAAAGAAAAAGTGGTAAGAAGGTCGTTAGTGTACTTCGCGACACACGAGCAGAAGAGACAAATTTTTTCCTTTGATAATTTTACTATGGAATTTCTTCGACACGTGTAGTTTTAGGAAAGGGAATTTTACGCGCTTGTCCATAATTACTTAAAAAATAGTTTTCGTTGTCAAATCGTCCTCTGATAGTGCAATTAGCGAAACCGTTGAGTTTGATTAACCTGTCTAAGTCTAAACTATAAGAAATTTCATAACCGAAATTTTTTAAGCATAAAAAAATGAGCTACTTAACATAAGCTCTTTCTTTCTTAGTGTTTTTTGGAAACCAGTGCAGTCGGTTAAGGCTTTAAAATTCATGCTTAACATGTAGCTTTTAATTTTTTCTAATATTTGATATCTTTGGCCATATCGTTTATTCATAATTATAGTATTTTTTTCCTGTTAGGCAGCTATTTTGCTCATATTTTATACAGGCGTGACGCATTTCCTCTACGGTTTTTAGCTATTAGGAATCGAATTCCATCGGTATCGATCGATTAATTTACTTTTATATTAATTCTGCTATGTTTTTAATATCTCGGTACCTTTGGTACAAATTCAATCATTTTTATTTTACTTCTTGGTATTTATTTGATACGATTTGATATTTTACGAAGGTCAACTTTTCAGTTCAAAGTTTATCATACCTGGTTGTATGGGTTGCGAATTTATGTCATCATATTTCATTAACAATATAAATCTGGATCCATAGTTTCTTACGTAAAATCCTTCATGTTCAAAATTATGGGGAACAGATTTTATGACAAAAAGAAATCTTATAAAAGTTCAGATCGTAAATGATTAGGGTCCGAATTCGAAAACCTTTTCCGTACGTGCAAGGACATTTAAAGGTTAACGATGAATATTCCGGGATGAATTTACGCAAGTAGCTTATGAGTCTTAAAATGATTGAATCTAGTGGGCTTTTGTAATTGGAATATGTTTGTGTTGTTCTGCTTTTATTAGAGGAGAATTATATTGTGTCCTCTTTATTACCTAGCAGCGACTTTTTTTTTTAATTCGACACTTTTCGGAATTTTCACATTATTATCTTCATTTTTTTACAATTTCTCTAGTTCTATTTCTTCATTTTTTTGATAGAATAACTAAATAAACTACAAAGGTTTTACCATTATTTAGCTATCTGAGAATATTATAAATGACTCTTATTTTATAGATTTGCTGAGGTACACCTATCAAAAGGGCATTTTTAGAATTTGTACTCGATTATATAACCTTCGTATTGATGGCACTGCTTTTCGATTGTCTCTGTCAAAAATTTAGAAGCCCGTGATTTAGACAAATCACCGTGTTTTAAGCCGTCCTGAACTTGAATATTTATTGGAACTATGCCTGCCTGAGCATATGAACTTAAAAACGCACTTTAAGCTGGATGGACGAAATTTGATTTGTAGATTTCTTTTAAATTTTGAACGATATGCATTTTCAGGAAGTTTGTGTCTATTTTAGTACAGGTGAACAAAATAATTACAAAGTATAAAGTACCAGACGTATAAAATTTGGTACACATATTTAGCATCAAATTGTTGATTTTGTCAAATTTTGGAGACAATATAACAGGTTGATCATCTGTGAGGATCTGTTCTTTCACGTGCATGTAATCAAGAACGTAATAATTTTTTTAAAAATAAAATTTGGTTTATTATCTTACTACTTAAAATTACTTCTTTGTCAAATTTTGGCTTCGAATCAGGAAATAGAAATGCACCTGAAATGCAATTTTTTTAAATAAACCACTAAGCACAAAATGTTCGTGCGTGGAAATAAGTGTGCACAGAAGTGAGGAAAAGTTCTGATTTTTATTGATGTTCGTTCATTTGCTCAAAGCCTATTAATTCTATAAGGGAGTGGGGGGGAGGTAGGAGAGAAAACGTCTTGATTTGCGAGAAAGTTACAGAAGACTTTTATTTCCATAAATTGCAGCTGAAACAACGAATTCTAAATTTATTTTAATTTTTAACGGCATAATTGTATTTTAGATTAAAATTTAGATTTTATGGAGTGGTGATAATAGATTTCTGTTTTTCGTAATATGTGCTTAACCTTTTCCTATTAGCATTTTAACAAATCTTTCCGTTAATTGCACCTCAGTTTCATAATCGTCAAATTTATTGACAAATTCTTCAATCTTTTATTTTTATTAGATGTCTATAAAATGGTGGCCTCCATCAGAATATTTCTCCTATTTTAGCTGGTTGTCAACCAAAAACTTTCTTTTTCCAAAGTTTTCAAATCTAATCAGTCCGCTTAACAATCAGCAATCTTTTGAGTCGAGTTGTGCATTATTTCGAAATGATTCCTTCTTCCTGCGTAACATATCCTACCGACAAAAAGACATATTTTAATCGTAATTGGTTAGATAGGTTCTCTTTTTTTACAACAAAGTGAACAATATTTAACGAGGGTAATTGGAATTTATTGAACAAAAATAATTTGAAAATAAATATACTGTTATTTATGATGTACATAAAAGCAAAAATTTATCACCTTTAATTTTTATTCATTTTTTGGCTAGTAATTTTCATTCAAATTTTAAATCCACCATTAGCAGTTAATGTCAACGCATGATACTAGCACTTTAAAATAAAACAATTGAAGCAATTTAGATATGAGGGAATTGAAGTGTAATAAAACTTTTATTTTTATGAACGACACCGTATTTTCCTGTGAAGTTGTTGAAAAGTAGAATAGTTATAATCCTTAAATTATATAATATAGACTAATTACATTTATGGAATATAGTATATCGTTAAAAATAGAGTAAAAACGACTTTTCAGCTGTGCTCAAATGTTTTTCAAAATGTACTGATTCTATAAATTTTTCTACTAAATTGGGCTTACGGGGGGAGCAATTGAAAGGACTCTCTAAGAAGATAACAGACATCAGTGTTGCAGATCCACGTTGATAACATTAAAAAGATACATAACATCGGGAATATCGGAAAAATCTTCCGCGTTTTAAAACGGATAAAGATGATATTCGTGTGTTAAGTTAAAGGAGAAAAAATGGCGGGAAACGCTAATTTTTGACTTAATTCAAATTGTAATTATTAAAAAAAAATAATGAAATTAGCGCACATTTTTAATATATTGAGTGTATCTGAGTCAAATTTAGTAACTCTTAAGTTCTGTCGTTTTTCGTAGATCAACAGACGAATTTTCATTAGTAATTGTCACTTTCGATTATTAGTTTTTCGCCCTCTCCATATTAATATAGTTAATTTAGTTATACCAACTAACATTGAACTACATGTTATCACACCAAGAAAATGTCATTTCAAATTGCACAATTAACTTAAAGTGAGTTGATTTAGTATTGCTTGATAAGATGAAATTAATAGGCGAAATCGGTTCAATTATTGAAGCTGGGGGGGAGAGATTCTACCAATAGTTTTATCTTGTGGTAGCGAATGATCGGGTCTGTGATAATGTATTGAGAGATCAAGTTATTTAATAAGAAATAAAAATTAACGAAATCGATACATTGGCTGGGGCAAGCCAAATCTCTCGATTTTTTTTCCTTGTTGTATGAGATCATTGATATATAGAGAGATTTATGAGCTTTTATATGAAACAAAATGGCAAATTCGGACCCAATGGTTGGAAAATGTTTTTTTTTCCTTAATTACTTTAGTCCATTTTATTTACCAGTATGTTTGAACTCATAAGCGTGGTTCCGTTTTAGGCTTAATTTGTGTCTTAATTAAAAATTTACTTTCAAATAAAGCAACCTTAACGTGCGCACAAAATGTAGCTAATATGGCAACGTGCATGAAGATATATAGAAAGTAACTACAACAATTAAGCATATTTTACGATTTTATTAAAAATATTTTCAATTATATATATCTTTATTTAATTTTTTAATCGTTCCGTTATAATATCTTGTGAGATGTTTTTCTCTAAAAAAAAATTCAATTTCGATTAATTTCTTGTTAAAAATGTAATTAAAACTTACGAAACACTCGTATCGCACTTAGAGAATATTAACCTCTTCTCAGTAGCAATTACGTTACAAATTAAATTTGATAACTAAAGCTCTGAAGGTTTGTGTTAGATAATATTTTCGATTATTTTCTCATCCTGCGTCAAACTGGGTAATTTATGAATTGTAAAAATAAACATGTCAAGGAAAAGATTTTTAAGTTTCCGAATTTTACAGAACGAATGCAGCTTGAAGAATCTTTATTCACATTTAAGAGGATCAGGCATTTAAACCAAGAGCACAAATATTATTTTAGTTATATGAAAAAAATTATCAATAGCTTGACGGAGTTATATCATTAAATCATTGTATTTAAGAACTTGCTAAAAAGCAAACTTATTGTTTTCTCCCATAATTTATGCTTTGATTTCTATTATTTATTTATGTAATTAACATCTCTTTCCTGTTCCATGTCCTTCGATGTGATTACTCTTATATTTGACTGGATGGAGCGACTGCCAACCACGCTGACAGGAATGGAGTGATATTCTGCAGACCAATAAAGGAAAATGAAAGGAACTTGGCTCTTGTCTGAAGAATGATATTATGCGTGGTATTGGGATCTCACCTTTGCCAACAAGCCAACCAACATCAAGCAGTCCCGTTGAAATGCAGTGCCTCTTCATGAACATTGACAGACTTCTGGTGGCATGGTTTTCCGCTTATTCTTTTTTGACATGGAACTTTTGTTGAAAAAACTTTTCCATTTGCCTTCATGAACTAAATTATGATTTTCAAAGATACGGACATTGGACATGTAATAATATTCTACCTACTTTTTTTAAAAATGCATTAACTTTTTTTTGTGTGTGTATGTAAATTAGGATAACTTCTGTTTTCCTGTTTCCTCTGCATGATAAAAGAACCTCCTACAAAAGAAAAAGGAGATACTGAGTTAGCCACTACTAGGCTTCTGTGACCCTCCATCTCTCGCAACCAGACACTATTTTATGAGCTGGCATGCGATTGCTGGGTGGTCAATAGGCGTGTGTTGTTGTGTTTTTTTATTTATATATTACCTAGGAACTTAAATGATCCGAAAATTTAGTATAATACGAAGTGTCTATACGTTGATTTACTTTGTAATAAGGACTAAAATATTTTTCAAAGGTCTTAAATTATAAATGTGATTAAGGGAGGGGGAGGGAAACTTAGGGATGAAGATTTTTCTGAATTAATGATTATGTAATTGCAAGATTAGATGTGAGTAACGTAGAATAATTTTAATTACCATTCGCAGACTCCTGAAATTTTAGTGAAATCAAATCCTTAAAGACATGAGCGGTTTTAAATAGAGATTTTTTTCGTGATAAGATTGTAATATTGTGAGATATAGAAGATAAGTTTAAGCTATTAATTTCGATTTTTAAATCAAAAGTGTTACAATGGCTTGGATCATTCGAATTGAAAAAGCATAAAATTAAAAAATTACTCCTTGTTCAAAAACTTCCAAGAGCCACTTTTTCTTCTTCGCTTCCCGTAATGTTATGTGTTATTCCTATTTAATTTTAAAGTACATTATTATTAAAGGACAGGGCGTATTAGGAGATATTGAGTGTTAAAAACTAAATCATCAATTTCGATTAAAGCATCTATAATAGAATTTCTATTAAAAATTATCCACCGAGATTAGTATTTATCCTTTCGAGATTAAATATACCTAAACTAATAATAAAATACCAAAACTAAATAATGCTACTAGTAAATTTTGTATTAAAATTTTAGTCAAGAGGAAATTGAACTAAAATTATCGAAACTATTGCAAGGGTTAAATAGAAAGTTGCAGGTGTACTAAACCTTAGTCCCCTTCTAAAAAACGGCTTTCTTTCTCAAATTTTAGTTCATCAGGTGCAGAGCAGGACAGTTCCAAAATTGCTGGGTTTATTAAAAATAAACAACTCCGTTTTTGAACGTAAAAATTAAAATTTTCCAAGATCGAGGGTTAAATGATCTGAAATTTAAAGAACCAGCGCCTTCACGAAGAGTAATATATTTTTAATTAAATTCAATGCATGAGTAAAATGAATTCTTCCTTAAGTTTTGCTATAAATACAATTCATTATTTAGGCCCCTACGTTTAACTATTAAAAAGTGGGAAAATATTTTAAAAAAATTAATTCAAATTATTTGTCATTTCGACCTCGTCCGAAATTAACTTCCAATAATTTCACTCTGAATAGCGAATTGAAAAATAAACATTGAGTCTACATTAAAACTGAATAACAAATTGAATATTGCAATTGAATTCTTTCTAAATACTAATCAAAATTACCCTTTTTTGAATTTTGAAGTGTACGAGCACATGTATTTAGGAAAAAAAATCTTAGTATTATCTATAAATCGCAATTAAAAAAAAAATTCCCAAACAATGCCAAATATGATTACTGGTATATAGCTAAAACGGTTAAAATTTTTGACGAAAAATTGCATCATAGTAATATTATTTTTTAGTCCGTGAAGTAGAATACGATTCAAATGATTACGGTAGCTAATACATTTTTAGGAGATTGAGAATTTCGTTATAATTATTTATATCCTTGTTATAAAATTCTTCCAAATAACTCGCTTACATTTTAATAAATTCCAATTACGTCTAGTCTTAAAATAACATTATTGACGCTTTAACTTAAATAGAGAGAATAATAATAATATAAAATCGCATATCAATTAATTCTTCTATTTGAAAAATAGTTGGCTTGATGACATTTTATATATATATATATATATATATATATATATATATATATATAT
>JAOUZG010039001.1:2787473-2874586 GCA_026289955.1 Argiope argentata | reverse complement strand
TATATATATATATATATATATATATATATATATATATATATATAAAATGTGAGAAATTTCTAATAATAAAGGTCAATTTACGATTTAACGTAAGTATCTACTGGACAGAATTTCACGCGTCAGTAAAAGGCGGGATCGAATAAGAAAAATATATGGGAATTCCGAAGCCCTACCACCACTTCATCTCCGATACGTTAAGGCAAGTCATGTATAACGTCATGCAAATATTTAGCTACATAAGAAAAAAAATTAGTTTCGCATGCAAAACCGTGTTTTTTCAAGAAAGACATCGTTATGGATAAACTTGAAAAGCAAAGCCTTATCGAATTTGATCCGAATCATTATGGATCCTTCCCGATATGCGTAAATGATCCTATGTTCCTTAGAATACGCATGGCCCGAAACTGACATTTATAAACTAGAAAATAGTTGAAAGGGTTAAATTTCTGACGGAAAAATCATTTCTTTGTCCATTGAGAATTGCGATATCATTTCCTATTTGTAAATATTTTATTGCTACAGGAACATTCTGAAAATGCTATAGTTAATATCATTCATGCTGAAAGTTATAAAAATCTTCTAAATAGCTGCCCGAATACTTATTAAACTTCAGATGATAAAGCTAGACTTAAAATAAAATTGCGTGACGTTTAAACTTAAATTGAAAAACTATATTTGTGCAAAATTTGATAAGGGAATTATAGACTAGTTTAGAAATTAAAGACGATACATAATGGATATATAACATTTTCTAAAAATAATAAACCATATAATTAAGTAATAGGCTATTTGAGTTAGTGATTTAAGAGGGAATGTGAAGTCGGATATATATATAATATTTTGAAAAAGTTGGGATTGACATTTTAAACTTGCTCATAAAATTACGCATGCTACGATTTAAAACAAGTAAAAGAAAAGGCTTGAATTAAAAATTAAGTTCTATGTGTAACTGTTTAATACATTTAAAAAATGACCTCCAAGTAAAATACTGAATTCAATTGCATAAAACGTATTGAATCAAGTAAAATCACAAAAAAAAAAAACCCAGATAAATGAAACTTGCCAAGGATATTAATGAAAAAAATCATGCATCAAATATCATTTCAAGTAATTCTTCTATTTGATAAATACTTGGCTCTATAAGGTTTTAAATAATAAAAGAAATTAAGTGCATATATTAATAAATTATATAAAAGTAAATTTTGAGAAATTTCTAATAGAGGTAAATTTACGATTAAAGTAAGTATCTAGAGGACAGAATTCCCCGCGTCAGTAAAGAAATCGAATCGGAGAAAAATGCATGGGAATCCGAAGCCCTACCAGCACTGCATCTCCGATACGTTAAGGCAAGTCATGTATAACCTCATGCAAATATTTAGCTACATAAGAAAAAATTAATTTAGCATGCGAAACCGTGTTTTTTCAAGAAAGATATCTATATAGATTAACTTGAAAAGCGAAGCTTTATCTAATTTGATCCAAATCATTATGGTCGTTCCCGAGATGCATAAATAATCCTATGCTCCTTAGAATACGCACGGGCCGAAACTGACATTTATAAACTAGAAAATAGTTAAAAGGATTACATTTTTGACGAAAAAATCATTTTGTCGATTGAGATTTGCGATATAATCTAGTCATATCCCATTTGTAAATATTTTATTGCTACAGGTACATCCTGGAAAGGCATAGTTAATATTAATCATGCTGAAAGTTATACGGGCAGCTATTTAGATTTTTATATTTAATAAACTTCAGATGATAAATCTAGCCTTAAAATAAATTTTGTGACGTTTAAACTTAAATCGAAAAACTATATTTGTGCAAAATTTGATAAGGGAATTATAGACTAATTTAGATATTAAAGACGATACATAATGGATATATAATAGTTTCTTAAAATATGAAACGATATAATTCTGTTTTAGGTTATTTGAATTAACGATTTAAGAGGGATTGTGAAGTCGGATATGTATATATAATAATTTGAAAAGTTGGGATTGAAATTTCAAACTCGCTCAGAAAATTACGCGATATGATTGAAAACACGTAAAACAAAAGGCTTGAATTGGAAATTAAGTTGTATGAATAACTGTTGAATACATAATAACTGTTAAAAACACAAAAAAAATGAGATGGATATAACTTACCACCGATAGTAATGGAAAAAATCATGCGCCCAAAATCTCATTTCAAGTAATTCTTCGATGTGATGAATACTTGGCTCTATAAGATTTTTAAATAATAAGAGAAATTAAGTGCATATAATAATAAAGTACATAAAAGCAAATTTCTAATATTAAAGACAAGTTTACGATTCTATGTAAGTGTCTAGAAGATAGAAATTCACGCGTCGGTAAAGAAATCAAATTAAAAACTCGGGATTGAATAAGAAAAATGCTTGGTAATTCGAAGCCCTATCAGAACTGCATATCCAATATCTTAAGGCGCGTTATGTGTAACCCCATGCAAGTATTCAGTTATATATTTTAAAACAAACCATGTTTTTTCAAGAAAGACTTCTATATACATAAACTTAAAAAGCAAAGCCTTTTCTAAAAATACATTTTGATGCAAAATATTGTTCCCCTTCTGAGATACTTAAATGATGATATACTTCTTATAATACGCACGGGCTGAAACTTATAAATAGCTAAAAGGGTTAAATTTTCAACGGAAAAATCAATTGTTTGAGGAATGTGTTACAATTTAGTTATATCCTATTCGTAAATATTTTATTGCTACAGGTATTTCCTAAATTTGAAGAATTGACAATTGGTTAGGAAATGCATAGATGTTATAAAAATCTAAATAGCTCACTTACACTTAATAAATTCCACATGATAAATCTAGCCTTAGAATAAAATTAATGACGCTTAAACTTAAATCGAAAGCGAAAAATCATAATTATATTATATAACATAAAACTCCGACTAGGATTTTATAGTTTAAGATTAAAGAATTTAATACATACGAGCAGGAAAAAAACTCTTCAGATATTTCATGAAGCAATATTAGAATTACATTTTTATATCGATAATTAATATAAAAATTATATAGCAAATAATTAATTATATAAAGCATAACTCCTTATTTAAAAATTAAACTTATATTATTGGAAAGAATATAGAAACAACTTATTTTTATACAATAGTTTTGCTAAAAATTACAATTAAAAAGTTTTGAAATTGTGGAAACTATGGAAATCTCTTAACTAAATTTGTGCAATTTTTTAAAATTTTTTAATTAGAAGTTTTTAATTTTTAAAAGGCACCATAGACTAAGTTATAACGATGAGGCGGATACATAATGGATATACAACTTTTTCTTAAAATATTAAACGATATAATCTCATAGTACGTTATCTGATTTAAAAGGGATAGTGAAGTAAAAAATAACGAATTTTTTTGATGTCCAAATAAAATATCTTAAGGAATTGCATAACAATATTTTGAAAAAATAAAAAAAATACTGGAAGGATGTAACTTACCAAGGATATTAGTGAAAAAAAAAACATATAACCAAATAGCATTTCAAGTAATTCTTCTATTTGATAAATACTTGGCTCTATAACTTTTTAAATATTAGAAGAAAATTGGGTCATATTTTAATAAAGTATGTAAAAGTGAATTTTGAGAAATTTTATTAATAAAGGTAAATTTACGATTTAATCTAAATATCTAGAAGACGGAATTTCGGGCCCCAGTAAAGAAATCAAATTGAAAACTTATCATCGAAAATGAGAAAAATGCATGGGAATCCGATGTCCTACCACCACTGCATTTCCCATATTTTAACGATATAATTCAGTAAAAGGTTATTTGATATAAGAGGGATAGTGAAGTTGCAATACATATATATATATATATATATATATATATATATATATATATATAGTTTCAAAAGTGGGGATTGAAATTTTAAACTTGCTTTGAAAATTAAGTTCTATGTGCAACTGTTTAATGCATTAAAAAATTATCTCCAAGTAAAATACCTTTCGCAATTGCATAAAACGTATTGAATCAAGTAAAATCACACACAAAAAAATAAACTGATAGAAATAACTTACCAAGGATATTAATGAAAAAATCATGCACCAAATATAATTACAAGTAATTCTTCTATTTCATAAATACTTGACTCTATAACGTTTTAAATAATAAAAGAAATTAAGTGCGTATATTAATAACGTATATAAAAGCAAATTTAAAAAAAATTCTAACAGAGGCCAATTTACGATTCAATGTAATGCATGGGAATCCGAAACCCTACCAGCACTACATCTCCGATACGTTAAGGCAGGTCGTGTATAACCCCATGCAAATATTCAATTTTTTTTAAAATCTTTTTTTAGAAAGACATCTATAAACATAAACAAAAAAATTTCTAATAAATTTTGATTAAACTATTATTTCCGTTTCTGAGATACATAAATGATGATATGCATCTTATAGTACGCACGGGCAGAAACTGACATTAAAAAAACTAGAAAATAGCTGAAAGGGTTTAATTTTTGACGGAAAAATCATTTGTTTGGCGATTGAGAATGGTGTTATAATTTAGTTAGATCCTATTTGTAAATATTTTATTGTTGCAGGTATTTCCTAAATTTGAAAAATTGACAATTGGTTAGGGAATCCATAGTTATTATAAAAAAATCTAAATAGCTCACTTAATAAATTCCACTTGATAAATCTAGCCTTAGAATAAAATTATTGACGCTTAAACTTAAATCGAAACTGATAAAGCATAATTATATCATTTAAAATCACAACTACGCTTTATAAGTTTAAGATCCAAATAAAAACTGTGATTAAAGAACTTAGTACAAAGAGCAGAAAAATTGTTTCAGATATTTGATAAAGCAATTAGATTTGAATTGAATTTTTACACCGATAACTTCTATATAAAATTATAAGCAAATAATAATTAATAAAGTATAACTCCTTAGTTACAAAATTAAACATTAAACTTATATTAGTGGAAAGATAATTTTTGAAGGAATAAAGGAACAAACTATTTTTATACAATAGTTTCGCCAAAAATTATAATTAAAAAGTTTGAAATGTTGGAAACCATGGAAATCCCTTAACTAAATTTGTGCATTATTTTATTTCGAAGGTTTTACATTTTAGAATTTTTTAGAAGGCATTATAGGCTAAGTTAGAATGATGAGACGGATACATAATGGTTATACAACATTTTATTAAAATATTAAACAATATAATTCCATAGTACGTTATTTTATTTAAAAGGAATAGTGAAGTTAAACAAATTTTTGATGTCCAACTAAAATACTTTAAGCAATTGCATACAATATATGGAATCAAGTAAAAAAAAAACATCAGAAAGATATAACTTAACCAGGAAATTAATGAAAAATCATGCAACCAAATAGCATTTCAAATAATTCTTGTATTTGATAAATACTTGGCTCTATAACTTTTTAAATATTAAAATAAAATAGGGGCATATATTAATAAAGTATATAAGAGTAAATTTTGAGAAGTTTTAATAATAAAGGTCAGATTATGATGTAATCTAAATATCTAGAAGACGGAATTTCGGGCCCCAGTAAAGAAATCAAATTGAAAACGTATCATCGAAAATGAGAAAAATGCATGAGAATGCGATGTCCTACCACCACTGCATTTCCGATATTTTAAGGCAGGTCAAATATTGAGGTTCATTCAAATATTTAGCTTAAAAAATGGTTTTTAGTAGGTGTAAAACCATGTTTTTTCAAGAAACACATCTATAGAGATAAACTTAAAAGCAAAGTCTTATCTAAACATAAAATTTGATTCAAATCATAATGGCCGTTTCTGAGGTAAATAAATGATCATATGCTCCTTATAATATGCAGGGGCCAAAACTGACATAGCTATAACGGTTACATTTTTGACTAAAAGTCCTTTGACAACTGTGTTAGAATATTATTATATCATATTTGTAAATATTTATTGCCGCAGGTATTTCGTAAATTTGAAGAATTGTCAATTGGTTAAGAAATGAATAGTAGTTATAAAATTCTTCTAATTAGCTCACATACACTTTATAAATTACACATGATAAATCTAACCTAAAAATAAAATTACTTGACGCTTAAATTTAAATCGAACAACTATATTTGTGCCAAATTTGATAGGGCATTATAGACTAAATTAGAATGAAGAGACAGATGCATATTGGATTACAACATTTTCTTAAAATATGAAACGATATAATTCATTAGCAGGTTTTTTTGATTTAACCCTTTCAATACGAATTTAATAAAATTCTCATTGCTTTAAATGTTTTTGACATTGCTTTCAATGTTCAGTCTTGAAAGGGAAAAGACGGATATTGAAGTCGGAATACATATATATAAAAATGAATATTGATAGAAAAGTTAGGATTGAAATTTTGTTAAACTTACTCGGAAAATTACACTTATTATGACTTAAAGCAGGTAAGAGAAAAGGCTTGAATTAGAAATTTAGTTATATGTATAATTGTTCAATACAAAAAAAAAAAATATTTGGTTTCCAACTAAAATAACTTAAGCAAATGAATATAATATATTGAATCAAGTAAAAAAAAACAGAAGGATATCACTTACCAAGGATAATAATGAAAAAATCGTGCACCAAATATTCAAAGTAATTCTTCTATTTGATGAATACTTGGCTCTATAAAGTTTTAGATATTATAAGAAATTAAGTGCATACATTAATAAGGTACATAATAGTACGTTTTGAGTAATTTCTAACAATAAAGGCTAATTTACGATTTAATGCAAGTATCTAAAAATAGAATTCCGTGCGTCAACAAAGAAATCAAATTGAAAACTCGGGATCGAATAAGAGAAATGCGCATGGAAATCTGAAGCTTTACTACCACTATATTACCAATACGTGAAGATAGGTCACGTAAAACCCCATGCTAATTCAGCAAAAAAAAAGTGTTTTATCAAGAATGTTCCTTTTAATACGCACGGGCCGAAACTGACATTTATATACTATAAAATAACTTAAAGGTTTATATTTTTGGCGAAAAAATCATTTGTTTGGTGATTGAGAATTACGTAATTATCTAGTTATATCCTATTTGTAAATATTTTATTGCTGCAGGTATTTCCTAGATTTGGAGAATTGACAATTGGTTAGGAAATGCATAGTTGTAAAAAAAAATCTTCTAAATAGCTCACATAAACTTAATACGTTCCGTATGATAAATCTAGACTAAACATAAGATTATTGACGCTTAAATCGAAAGCGATAAAACATATTAATATTATATAAAATGACGATTGTGCTTTCACAGTTTAAGATCAAAATAAAATATTTTGACTAATAAAATGAATGCATACGAAAGGGGGGAAACACGTGGCGGATATTTGACGAAGCAATGAACTTAGAATTAAATTTTAACACTGATTACTGCTATATAAAAATTATATAGCAAATAATAATTAAATATAGCAATAAAGTATCATTCCTTACTAAAAAATTAAACTTATATTAGTTGAAAGATAATTTTTGAAAGAAGACAAAAATATTTTTTTCAATAGTATCGCCAAGAATTATAGTCAAAAAGTTTTGAAATTCTTGCAAGCTATGCAAATTTCTTGACGAAATTTTTACCAAATTTGAGAAGGCATTAATTTAGAACGAAGAGACAGATACATAATAGATATACAGTATTTTCTTCAAATATTAAACGATATATTTCCATAGTAGCTTATTTGATTTAACAGGTCTAGTGAAGTCGGAACAAAAATATAAATATTTTTTTAAAAAATTAGGATTGAAATTTGGTTAAACTTGCTAAGAAAATTTCACATGTTTGATTTAAAGCACGTAAAAGAAAAGGCTTAAATTAGAAATTCAGTTGTATGTATGAATGTTTAATACATTAAAAAATAAACGACTTTTTTGATCTCCAAATAAAATATTCTAAGCAATTGCATAGAATACAGGGAATCGAGTAAAAAAACATCAGAAAGATATAACTTACCTAGGAAATTAATGAAACAATCATGCTCCAAATATCATTTCAGGTCATTCTTCTATTTGATAATATTTGGTTCTATAACGTTTTAAATATTAAAAGAAATTAATTACAAGTAGTAATAAAGTATATAAAAGTAAATTTTGAGAATTTTCTTATAATATGGGTCAATTTACAATTCAATATAAGCAAATAGAAGACAGAATTTCGTGCATTAGTAAAAGGCGGGATCGAAATACAGAAAAATATATGGGAATTCTGGAGACCTACCGCCATTTCATCTCGTATACGTTAAGGCAAGTCATGTATAACCTCATGCAAATATTTAGCTATATAAAAAAAATGGGCATGTAAAACCGTGTTATTTCAAGAAAGACATCTTGATCTTAGCAAAGCCTTATCTAATTTGATCCAAATCATTATGGTCCTTCCCGAAATTGATCCTATGCACCTTATAATACGCACGGGTCGCAACTGACATTTATAAACTAAAAAATAGTTAAAAGGGTTAAACTTTTGACGAAAAAGTCATTTGTTTGTCGACTGAGAATTGCGTCAGAATCTAGTAATACTCTATTTGTAAATGTTTTATTGCTACAGGTACAATCTTGAAATGCTTAGTTAATATTAATCATGCTGATAGTTATAAAAATCTTTTAAATAGCTCGCGTATATTTAATAAATCCCAGATGATTAATCTAGCCTTAAAATAAAATTGCCTGACGCTTAAACATAAATCGAAAAACTATATTTGTGCAAAATTTGATAAGGGAATTGTAGACTAATTTAGAAATGAGAGGCATACGTAATGGGTGTATAAAATGTTCTTAAAATATTAAATGCTATAATTCCATTGTAGGTTATTTGATTTAAGAGGGCCAGTGAAGTCGGAATACAAATTATATATTGTTTCAAAAGTTAGGATTGAAATTTTAAATTTTCTCATAAAATTACGCATGCTATGATTTAAAACAAGTAAAAGAAAAGGCTTGAATTAAAAATTAAGTTCTATGTGTAACTGCTTTATACATTAAAAATATGATCTCCAAGTAAAATACTTTACGCAATTGCATAAAACGTATTGAATCAAGTAAGAACACACACACATAAAAAACAGAAGGATATCACTTACCAAGGATATTAATGAAAAAAATCATGCATCAAATATCATTTCAAGTAATTCTTCTATTTGATAAATACTTGGCTCTATAAGGTTTTAAATAATAAAAGAAATTAAGTGCATATATTAATTAACCATATAAAAGCAAATTTTGAGAAATTTCTAAGGAAGGCCAATTTACAATTCAATGTAAGTATCTAGAAGACAGAATTCCATGCGTCAGTAAAGAAATTAAATTGAAAACTCGGGATCGAATAGGAGAAAAATGCATAGGAATCTGAAGCTCTGCCAGCACTGCATCTCCGATACGTTAAGGCAGGTCGTGTATAACCCCATGCAAGTATTCAGTTATATGCTTTTAAAAATAGTTTTTTTTGAGAACAGAATTTATATAGATAAACATAAAAAACAAAGATTTTTCTAAAAATAAATTTTGATTCAAACTATTATTTCCGCTTCTGAGATACATAAATGATGATAAGCTTCTTACAGTACGCACGGGCCGAAACTGACATTAATAAACCAGAAAATAGCTAAAAGGGTTAAATTTTTGACAGAAAAATCATTTGTTTGGCGATTGAGAATGGTGTTATAATTTAGTTAGATCCTATTTGTAAATATTTTATTGTTGCAGGATAAATTTATCCTTAAAATAAAATTATTGATGCTTAAACTTAAATCGAAAGCGATAAAGCATAATTATTTAATATAAAACTCCGACTACGCTATCATAGTTTAAGATCAAAATAAAAACTCTGATTAAAGAATTTAATACATACGAACGAGAAAAAACAAGTTTCATATATTTTACGAAGTAATGAACTTTGAATTAAATTTTTACACTGATTACTGTTAAATAAAAATGATATAGCAAATAGTAATTATATTAATATAGTATAACTCCTTGTTTAAACATTAAACTTATATTAGTGGAAAGTTAATTTTTAAAAGAATATAGGAACAAATTATTTTTATACAATAGTTTCGCCAAAAATTATAATGAAAATGTTTTGAAATGTTAGAAACTGTGCAAATCTCTTAACTAAATTTGTACATTTTTTATTTTATTTTAATTAGAAGCTTTTAATTTTTATAAATTTTTTAGAAGGCATTATAGGCTAAGTTAGTACCATGAGACCGATACATAAAGGATGTACAACATTTTCTTAAAATATTAAACGATATAATTCCACAGTACGTTATCCGATTTAAAAGGGATAGTGAAGTAAAAAATAACGAATTTTTTATGTCCAACTAAAATATCTTAAGAAATTGCATAACAATATTTTGAATAAAGTTAAAAAAAAACATTAGAAGGATATAACTTACCAAGGATATTAGTGAAAAAATCATACAACCAAATAGCACTTCAAGAAATTCTATTATTTGATAAATACTTGTCTCTATAACTTTTTAAATAGTAAAAGAAAATTGGGGCATATTTTAATAAAGTATATAAAAGTGAATTTTGAGAAATTTTAATAATAAAGGTCAATTTACGATTTAATCTAAATATCTAGAAGACGGAATTCCGGGCCCCAATAAAGAAATCAAATTGAAAACGCAACATCGAAAATGAGAAAAATGCATGGGAATCCGATGCCCTACCACCACTGCAATTCCGATATAATAAGGCAGGTCAAATATTAAGGCTCATACAAATATTTAGCTGTAAAAAATGTATTTTAGTTGGTGTAAAACCGTGTTTTTTTCCAAGAAAGACATCTATAGAGATAAACTTAAAAGCAAAGCCCTCTCTAAATATAAAATTTGATTCAAATCATTATGGCCGTTTCTGAGATACATAAATGATCATATACTCCTTATAATACGCACGGGCCAAAACGGACATTAATAAACTACAAAATAGTTAAAACTATTAAATTTTTGACCAAAAAAATCTTTTGTTTCATGATTGAATATTGCGTAAGAATATTTCTTATTGCTGCAGGTACTTCGTTAATTTGAAGTGTCAATTGGTTAAGAAATGCACAGTTGCTAAAAAAATCTTCTAAATAGCTTACATACACTTAATAATTTCCGCATGATAAATCTAGCTTTAAAATAAAATTGTTTGACTCAATTCTAAAGAGAGAAAACATGCATTTTGTCAACAGGTTATTATTTCGGGGACTTCCTAAATTTGAAAAATTGACAGTTGGTTAGGAAATGCATAGTTTTTTTAAAAAATCTTCTAAATAGCTCACATACACTTAATTAATTCCATGTGATAAGTCTGGACTAAAAATAAAATTATTGACGACAATTAATTGAAAGCGATAAAACATAATTATATAATATAAAATCACGATTGCGCTTTCATAATTTAAGATCAAAATAAAAAAAATTGAGTAATAAATTAAATACATACGAAAGAGGGGGAAAACGTGTCGGATATTTGACGAAGCATTGAACTTTAAATTTTAACACTGATTACTGCTATATAAAAATTATATAGCAAATAATAATTAATTATATCAATAAAATATCCCTCCTTAATTAAAAATTACACATTAAACTTATATTA
This sequence comes from Argiope argentata, assembly GCA_026289955.1. Classification (NCBI taxonomy): domain Eukaryota; kingdom Metazoa; phylum Arthropoda; class Arachnida; order Araneae; family Araneidae; genus Argiope; species Argiope argentata. Next base: position 2,862,947 of record JAOUZG010039001.1, on the reverse strand, counting down.
GTTAAAAAATAATTTTTGAAAGAAGACAAAAAAAATTTATACAATAGTATCACCAAAAATTATAGTAAAAAAGTTTTGAAATATTGGAAACTGTAAATCTCTTAATTAAATTTTGGTCAAATTTGAGAAGGCATTATAGGGTAATTTAGAATGAAGAGACTGATACATAATGGGTACACAATATTTTCTTAAAATATTAAACGATATAATTACTATACATGTTAATTCAAATAACCTACTATGGAAAACCGGATAACAAATAAATATAAATATTTTTTTTTAAAAAAATTAGGATTGAAATTTGGTTCAACTTGCTAAGAAAATTTCCCATGTTTGTTTTAAAGCATCTAAAAGAAAAGGCTTAATTTAAGAATTCAATTGTATGTATGAATGTTTAATACATTAAAAAATAAATGAATTATTTGATCTCCAAGATATAACTTACCAAGATTATTAATGAAAAAATCATGCACCAAATATCATGCCATGTAATTCTTCTATTTGATAATATTTGGTTCTATAATGTTTTAAATATTAAAAGAAATTAATTATACATATTAATAAAGTAAATTTTGAGAAATTTCTATTAATAAATGCCAATTTACAATTTAATGTAAGTACCTAGAAGATAGAATTTCGCGCGTCAGTAAAGAAATCAAATTGAAAACTCGGGATCGAATAAGAGAAAACTGCATGGGAATCGAAACCATATACCACCACTGCATCTCCGATACGTTAAGACAGGTCATGTGTTCTTCTCCATGGAAATATTCAGCTATAAAAAAAGCGAGTTTTTTCAAGAAGGACATGTATATATATAAACTTAAAAATCAGAGGCTTATCTAAGTACAAAATTTGATCTAAATCATTATAGCCTTTTCTGAGAGACAGGGATTGCTCGTTTACAGTTATATAAGATTTGAGAGCTTAAATTTTCTTTAACGTTATTATTTCACGGTTGTTCTTGGATGGTGAAATGTAATGTGCTGAGTAACTTTGCCCACGTAAAGAAATAATAGAAATTTGATATTCACTTTTGTAAACATAGTTTAGTTTAAATTTATTATACACTTATCTTACTTTTAACAAACATGAATTTGGATTCAGTATTAATAAAAAAAATCTTTCTCGGGCTAAGAGTACATTAAATTTGCAATTAAACCTAAGGTTGAGTAGATTTTCCTGATTATAATTAATAAATAAGATAAAATGACGAAACGGAAAAATAAATTAGCAACTGTTTTCAATTACTAATATCATTAGTTTCGAACACTCATTAAAGATAAACATACCATTTATATTACCGTTAATTCTGGTTGGTTGATTGAGGTTTTATTTCGCAAGAGCCATGTTTGGCTTAACTACACCAATCAAATGATAAAACTGAGTGTGTTTAAAAGTCTGAGAATAAAAGATCAGAGGTAAAAAGGACAAAATTCAAAATATGGAGAAATAATATGCAATGCATGAAAACCCGATTAAAATGGTTTAAGACATTTCTAAAAAAAATTTTAAAAATCAGACAAAAATGTCGTCGAATGAAGTGAATCACTAAAGTCGTTTGACATATTTCTTTGTGTACTTGTCATGGACAGAGGTACTGCTTGTCTAAAGATAAAATGTTTTAAAATCAACCCAATGGAATTGGCTACTTTTAAATTTTTCTTTAACAGTAAGATTATCGGCTGAAGAAGGGGTTTTAAAGGCTTGCTCATGCAGATTAACAACAGGGGAGGTTTCCTCAATAGTTTCATTTGGGTCATAGTTTATGGTGTCTTCAACCATAGACGACCTGATATTCTTGTCGCTTTTGTTTCTAGAATTAACTGCCTTCGATTTATTTTCAGAAAATTGCATGGTAGCTGGCAGAGAACCAGTTTTACGTACAGCTTTGGATTGATTTGCCACATGTGTTGAGGCAGATTTCTGTTCTTGTATAATAGGAGAAGTAGAAACCTGCGAAGGTGAGGTAACCCAGAATTTAGATTTTTCTGCCATCGGTTCGTGTTGGTTTTCACCTGCAAACTTTAGGGTTTTCTTGTGCTTCTTTTTCTTTGTTACTAATTGAAAATCAGTTAGATCCTGTGAAGCTGAAACATCACTGACAGGAGCGGGTGCATTTTTATTCTTAGCTGTGCACAATTCAGAGGAATTAGAGCTACAGTGTGTATCTAAAGTCAAAGAAACATTCGATTTATCAAAAGATTTTGACTGTTTAATTTCTGTCTGAGCTATGGAAGCGTAGCTAGTGCTTGTAGGGGTTTGGGATTTTACAAGTTTCCTAGCTGCGGAGTAAGATATCCCATTTTTCACTTTTGTGTTAATTACTGCTTTTTCGAGCAACCACGTTTGACAATTTCTAGCAAACGACGTATGTGCACCTTTGCAATGTACACATTTTTCGACTGAGGCACATTGAGCACTGTCATGACCGACATCTGCACAACGGGCGCAGGTGAGTGCCCCGAGGCAAGAAGTTTCAGAATGCCCAAAACGTTGGCGTTTGAAACAACGAAGTGGATTGGGAATATACGGCCTTATTGGTAGACGCATATAGCCTGCTTTAATATAATCTGGCTGTTTTGGAAAATCAAATGTCAAAATTAAATGTTTTGTCTTTTGGAGTTCACCCTTTCTCCGTATTAGAATACGTTTCACATGACTCACCCCTTGATTTTTCAATTCTTTGAGAATTTCTTCTTCTTCAACATTAAATAATTCTCCGCAGGTGATAACTCCCTTGGAGGAATTTAAAGAAAAATGTGGAATAACAGTCACTCTGATGTTATCAAATTTCTGCAGTTTCATTATTTGTTGCGATTGTTTCCGAGACTGAACTTCCACAAGCAAATCCCCGGAACGAAGTTTCTTGGTACATTTCACTTCCCCGATTTGACCAGTGATGCATTTTTCGACTAAAAAAGGAGATACAAAATGAAAAGTCTCATTCGTTTCAGAAACTCTTTTCACGATAAAAAAAAATTGGAAAAATAGATGTCAACGAATTATACGAAACAGTTTGTTGCCCACCGAAGGGAACAGATTTGAGTTTGCCCATATGACATTGGTAGAAATTCAGGCCCGACGGCAACACCCACCACGGAGCCCAACAAGGGAAAGCAGCCACCGGCTCTGGCCATTCCCAGCCTCGGCACTTACCTTGGTACTAGCCGGAACCTATACGCTCGGAGTTACCCCCGGGGACAGTGACCACCCTTAACGCCAAGCCCAAGGAGTAACCCCTTCACTTGATCCCTAGCAAACTAACAACTCGGGTTGATAGCCGCCGGCCGATTGACGCACCGGGGACCACCCGTCTTTTGGGTCGCTACGCACGGCCAACAAGTGGGGTTTTTGGCTGTCCATGAGAAGCAAGAAGCAAACACAGCGGCGTCGGCTTCTCATGGAGAGCTTCCTCGCTTGCCATCGAGGGAAAGAAGGATCAAGCAGATAGAAGGCGTAGGGGAGAAGAAATATAAAATGAGTAAAGATCCCTGGGAACCTCGGGATCGGGACACCTGTACTCACCTATAGTAGGTGAGCCCCTGAGGGGTACTGTTAATTCTGATCTGGATTGTTGATTTATCATTTTAAATTTAAAACATTTATCTTATTGTGTGTGGAGAGTGGCTATAAATAGAATAAGCTTGAATCGATGGTAATGCCAAAGGTAAATTTTGAACCGCAAAAAATTGAAACCTCAAAGCGTTTGAAGAATTTTGTTATAGAGAATGATTCATTTATGCACGGAGACTTTTGAAGCAACAAAATAAAAAATAATCAAAAATTAAGCGCAATAATTGTTTATTTGAGAAGTACTTTTAAAAACAGCAACGTAGATTTTTTTAAATGCTTACAAATAACTTTCACACCGAGATAAAGCAGAACCCTCATCTGACTCATGAAAATTATTATTCTAATTCTTTCCCCAAATCAGTATAATATATTTTTAAGGAGAAAAAAAAAACTGTAAACGAGAAAACATTGCCTAGATGTTTATGGAATAGTTGTTTCGTTTCTTAAAAAAGTAACTGACGCAAATGAAGTTATATTTCATTCATATATAATTTTTATATTACCTCAAAAAAATTGTTTTTGTCAAGGCAGAATCTGTTCAAAGAACTGAACAAAAGAATCGCAGTGTTAGATACCTGTGTGTGACATAAACTTATGCAATGGAATAAAAAAAAATTATGTTAAAGGAAAAACAAGTCAATCTTTTGAGACATTCATAATTTATTTGATGAATAACACAAACTTAAGTGAACAGTATTTCTACAAGGAATTTGGTAGAAGTACAACTTTCAAGATGATAGTTCCAGTTAACATATACGTCACATGTAGAGGTATTGAGACAAAATATATGGCATGCAATAAAATTTTTTGGAAATCATATTGAAGAAAGAACGTTTCATTGAAGTACTGAATAATAGGGTGGAAGATATAGACAGGACACAAACTAATGATAATGATTACCAAACTATAGGAAGTTTTAAAATGAATTATTTTCCTCACATGCATTTGAGAAAATATATACAATTAATATATACAAACTCAATAAGACTGATAAACATAAAGAATGTTTATTTGATCAATGGCATAAATGCGTATAGCAGTTGAAATATATTTCTAAAAGCAGTCACAAGCATTAATCCAAGGTGATCCCAATTCAAGAATGAAGGGGGAAAAAGATTTTAAAAAAACATTTACGTTTTTCTTTTAATATGGAATCAGAATGTTTGATAAATATAAGATGAAACCAATTTCTTGACAGAAAATCAGAATTGAACGCTTATTGAACTAACATATGAAAGGCCAGAAATTATCACAATAAATACATAAATTTAAAATATTTAAACGAAAAAGATGGGTTATTTTTTCTGTTTTGATGAATCTATGGATATCACCTTATAAAATTATTTAAAAACGCATTCCTGACAAAGACACTTCTATCCATTGAACAATACACATTGAACATACACAATACATATCCAGCATGATAGAGCAGAAATATTCTTAATGTTACATAAATACAACTATACACTACGGAAATACAAATTATATAAAGTCTATTTCTACAACAAGAAACAACTAATCTACTTGAATATGGACCAAAGTTGGTATGCTCTTGAGAAAAAAAAATTAGAATTATTGTTTTTTTGAATTTTATTAATTGGATAAGATTAAAAGGGTAACATACAGGTTGGTTATTAAATGAAATAAAATATTCAAAAAAGTGTATTTAATAAATAAAAATTCTGATGTCTCATGCGGAAAAAAAACCAGATCTAATATTAGAAACTTGTTCATCTAGTCTAAAGGTTTCATTTGTGTAATTCCTTAATCTATTTCTAAGAATTAAAACACGGATATGTGAAGTTACATTCATTCACATAACATGTTAAATGAATTCATTTTTTGGGAGTTCATTTGTAATAGAAATAAAAGGGAAAATGATATAAAAAAATCTAACAGTAAAATGTTGCTTCATACGCAAACATTTCATTTCTATATCAATGTAAGTCAAATAAACTGAATCTCAACATTCGATATATAATTATCTTACAAGATAAAAATTAATGACATTAATACGTTGAATTATTATATACACATAACAAGTAACAGACTGCACATTTTTTAATTAGGAAAGAATCAATATACAAGCAATATCTCCAACAAATCTGTTAATACAGTTGTTATTACATTGTGGTCCATTTCAAAAAATAAACAGACTGAAATTTCAGTTTATACAGTACAGAAAATGGAATGTAAAAAACTTTTTAATGTGAAGATAAACACAAATTTGATCCACATTTTGAATTTAATAAATCTATCAATTATGTTTCGGTAACAACAATCAAGGCCTTTTTTAAAATGCATCATAATGATAAAACGATAGGCAATTACTTTACTCTTTATTTTAATAGAGTCAAAGTGTTTTTTTTAAATATTCACCTAAATTCTTCAAATGAATTCTGCTTATTTCCGTCATTAGGGTTTAATTTTATTTTCTATACAATTAGAAATTGTCATCTTATGAAAACTCTTAAAACATTTACCGTATTATTTTTTAACAAATATACAATCTTAATACAGGGAGTTTAAACATTTATAAACATTTATTTATAACAATATTAATCTAAACATGTTTTATAGAATTTATAGATGCTTATGTAACTCAAAGAACAAGGGAAAAAAATCGAGCAAACACAACAGTTTAGCACCAGTTAATGTTAAACAATTAAAATAATTACAAGTAAAACAATCTAATTTTAAAAATCATTTGCAATGCAAATCATACTGCATGCTATTTCAAGTTCATAAAGCATAGTGAAATGTTAGCATTTTCTACTTTACTAAATTTAATAATCAAAAAAGATTTGAACCGAATGTAGAAAAACAGACTTCAGTTTTTTTAAAAAAATACACCTAAGCAAACATTTTGATATTAAACATTTGAATTCCTAACGAATATGACTACTTTTATGATTTATGGAAAATAAAAAAAAACTCGTCTCATAAAAATTTCCAGTTATGTAGTGTTACATAGTACAAGATGTTCGAATGATTAAATCCCGTATGTGAATAATCTAAAGCATTAAAACAGAAAGTTACTGATGAAGTAGCTTTCAAACAGCTGTAAAAAATGGTTAACAATCTCATTTGAACGACGAATATCACTGCAAATGTCGGGAACAAATGAATTATTCTTTTTACAATAAAAAAATATCTTTAAAAAGTCGGTTTTAGAATATGATGGACTTACGAATTTTTTTTTGACAAAACCTTTAAAAATTTTTTTTTCATTTATCTTGCGATTTTTAAGTGAAATAGATCCGATGCGGATATTTATCACAAGAAAATGTTGAAGCAATTCTAAATGTAATAATACTAGCAATGATTATCAAAGAATTAATTCATTCAAAGATCGAAACACGAATGCCAATCAGAAGTGTGGGAATTTCTGTTAGTGCGGGCCCGACTGCATTAGGTAAGTCCATCAATTCTAAACTGGCTCTGGACTGTTAATTAACAGAATATTAAAATATTTTGTTAGTTCAGATAAATGATAAAGGCAAAAGTTAGACTGGCTTAATCTCAGATTTCCAGATAATATGAATTTATCTTGCATCAAATTGAAATACTTACTTCTAACGTATATAGAATAAATTTCAAATTAGAAACAACATTCATTCTAAGAGGCGATAGAAAAGGAATTTATATCAATTTTTTATTAAAATTAGTAAATAAAATGGTACGTAGCCCCTTAGCCGTCATTATACGAAACTTATTTAACGAGAATATGTCTCAGCTAGAGCCGTTTGAATTAGCGAAATCCAATCAACTGTCTTCTGTCGATTATGAAAAATAGATTTTAAAGATATGACACTGCAATTACTCTTTTGTTAATATGAAATCGATCTACTCTAAAAATTTTATTTGATTCTGATTTCCAATGCTTTTGTTAAATAATTAATTAGTGATTTTCTTTAGGTACCCAAGCCCTTACCTTCATGTTTGTTATTTAAGCATTCTAAAAATCTCATATGAGTAATAACATTTTACTTCTTAGTATAGAAACTAACGTTCTAAATATTAAGCTAGTGAATTGTCAAACGCAGTATTTAATTAAGCCACAAGAAAGTATAGAATCGATGTACTGTTTATTACCCCCGACTATTGGATCTATATTTCTCTCAAATTTCTTAATATTTTTAATCTTTCGTTTTTTAAAAATTCTTTTGGATGATTAATAAGTCTATACATAATCCTGATGCTGCATTTCCCAAATTTGTTTTTTGTTTAAAATTAGAGAAAGTGAAACCATTCACATTTTAATGATTGATAAAATATAAGATGATACACTAGTTTCATCTTATGAAAACAACAAATATTTTGCTATAAAGTTAGCAAAAATCTCCAGTAGACCTTAGTTTCATTATAAAATTGAAGAATTAGGTGAGACTAATTTAAATTTCTTCGCAAAATTGATATTTATTTTAATATTGTTCTAGAGTGATTTTATTATTAAATGGAATGATAATAAATTATCAAGTTATAAAATAACTTAATATAGTGAAATACAGTTTCGTAACAAAAATAAAGAATCAGATTGTTCTTCGTTTAGAGCTGATCTTAGAATGAATTAAAAGCATTAAACCTCGTAGGGCCCGCGCTTACAGAAAACCCTCACATCTATTTGACCATCGTAATTGTTTCTCTGACTTTCAATTCTTTTATTACTCTTCTATACCGATTATTGTTATTCCAGTATGAAACTCTGATATCTAAGAGTCTTGAAACAACTTCAAAATGTACACAAATTATGGCATCTTGTTACTGTAACAGATGCATATAAGAATGGAAAAAAACATTTGTTTTATAAATGAAGAAAGAAAACTGTTGACCATTCTTCAATTCCACAGAATAAAAATATCCACATCGGAGCTATTTGTTTCGTATAATTTAGCAGTTAACTATCTGACAATAGAAAAAACTATTTAAAGCATGTACTACGACATCTAAGATCAGCTCTGTTTTCAGTTAAAATGAAAAAAAATATATATATAATATCTTTTAGTCAATTAAATAATATGGTAAAAAAGTTGCGAAAATGCTCACGTTTTTTAAAATAACAAATTTTTGTTCTGATATATGTATCCCTTAAAAGACATTTTTAAAAGTACAGCAATATTTGATTAATAGTGTGATGATAATCTTTAAAACTGGACAGTTCAATCACAACTTTACTATTCTTTCTGTGCACTTTAATATACATTAGATTTGCATGCAATCTAGTGCAAACATTCATCTGCAATCCACTAAGCATTTTTTATATTCAAGAATGTATGAGAATGTTATGCATACACATAGAATTCATCACTGATTGAATATATACCAAGATTAATACCCTTCAGAATCACAGACAGCAGCATGCATTTGCCTATGAGCTTTATATAAATATATGACCACATATATCTTTCATATATTTCAATGAAATTGAGAGTTATTAATTGGAATAATTAGATTTCAAGTGCAAAGTTTCACAAACAATATTTAGCATTTTCTAATGCACATTAAACATAATTTTCTATTTCTATGGCTGCTTTACACAAACACATACATCTATAATCACATATCTATTTCTACATATATGGAACATGAAGAAACATAGCTTAGAAACATAATAATTGATAGAACTTATTTTATATATCTACCAGAACTTATGAACTTTATAAGTAGAACATATCTAGCAGCTCAAAAAAGAAAAAAAAACAATAAAAAGAAAAACCATTTTTTTGATCATTTAATTCCATCCGGATATTTGATCTTAGCCAGTTTATTAAAAAATCAACTATATGAAAGCAAACTGAGTTTTAAAAATATTCATAATTTATCACAAAAATTATCACAAGAAACAAAAAAAAAGCTGGCTTTTATTCTGCATCATGCAGATCGAAGTTCAGATGACATTTCTCGAATTAGATCTTAGAGCCTTAAAGTTACTGCTTCTCTTCTTTACCCGTTGCATTCGCAGATCGAAAAATAAAAAGAAACATCTGGACCAAGTCCATAACATTACAAGGGGTAATCATGTCTGCCTGGGATTCGACAATTCTTTTAGAACATTAGAAGCCCAAGCACTAAGTACATAGTGGTGGAATAGATACATTTAGGGATCATATATTACATTCCATTATATAATGAATTATATGATCTTTTATCATTAATCTTAGAGAACAACGTATATATATATATTTCAAATCCATACCTTCACATAATCATTCTACGGACTCTCTTTAAAAACAGAATATGATCTTCCCCGCTTTTTAGTTAGAGGGCTTTTAAAATAACTTTTTAAGTTGGAAATATATCTAAGTCAGCTCGTTTACAATAAAGTTGATTTTATTCACAGGTTGCAAGTGTAAAGTTTGAATTGAGAAATAACATACTTCAATAAAAAAACAGAGGTTAATCTATCACTGAATACTGTTAGAAAAATACATAAAATTTAGATATGTAGGGCAAAGACACTATGCTGCAATTGATATGTTTTTCGAGATCTCCCCACTTAATTTAGCATAATTTGAGCATAGCCATCATTTGTGGCAATTTCAGATATGGCGATTTTCTTTACTAATTTCAAGAACTTATAATTAGTGCTCATTTGCATATGTAGCACTGAGCATTATATTATAATTTACAATAAATAACACTTTTAAACTGCAAAGGGCATAAAAAACAAGCGCATTTACACTAATGTTTGCGTTTGACAGTAAATTTAAAAGTAATAAAAAACCATAATCAATATAAATATTAATATGTAGCTTAAACGTCAAGATGAATTTTTCACAATGGGGGAGGAATAGCGAAACATTTTTAAGAGATCCCAAAGCTGTTTTTGAATCTCAAAATGCAAATAATTTATATTTATCATGAGAAATGAATATTTACAGGTTAAATTTTACCTTAAATTTACCAATGGGTATTCCTCCCCCTAAAAAACGCTGTCCATACATTGGTTCATATGTGAACCAACATATAAATTCAAACACAAATAATTTATGAATTAACAAAAGTTTTATGATATTCAGTTTTATGAAATGAATTAAGCGGATAAAGGAATTCTCTTCATGAGATTTTTGAATACTAAGGGATCATGATCGCAAAGAATTATGAACATGGAAAAAGTTGGAAGGTTAAATCTGTGAAGACAAATTCATAACAAACTTGACCGTCTGCTAAAAAATATATTATATCAGCATTAATCATAGAAATAAAATTAGAAAACACTGTCAATTCTGAAAACAATATAATATTAAAATCAAGTTTCTGAAATTAAGGCATAAAATATTTAACCAAATACAATTTTTGGTTAGATAATAATATGCGATATAAAAAACAAAATTATATCTTGAGACTGCTATATAATTTTATAGCTGCCTTTTCTTAAAAATTAATAATATTAATTCTTTATGAATTGAATTCCTTACAATATTTTTAAAAGGGGAGAAAAAGCAAGAGAAATGAGTATTTATATTACTAACGAAATCAGAAGTTAACTTCGAAACGCTATTGCATATGAAATTCATCTTTCGTTTATGAGAAGAAAAAAATTGGAGTAAAAGGTGGGGTAATAGGCGATTTTAGAATGTCAGATTCATTATACTAAAACTTTTCAGTCTGCTTTCAATAATTTCATTTGAGTGATTCCATCTGTGAGTCATTTGAATATTCTTATGTGACCATTGCTATAAGTAAGATCATATTTAAAACAGTTCTGAAATAGATTCTTTAACCCTAAATATCTCTAAGTAACATGTCTTAGTTATTCTAACTAGCAAGTAAGATGATACAGCTTTTGTTTTCTCATATTTCACTCCCCAACAAAATACCCAGCTTTTTAATCCTTCAAATGCAGTTGTTTTCACTGGCATTTTTATTATTAATATTAGTGGTGATATTTGAAATCCTCTTCAACAAGAAATTTTTGTAATGTTTTTTCGGTCTTTTTATAATGTTAGATAACTTTTAATTAATTCTATAGCAAGCAATCGAACAAAGAATCATATACTCCAATGATTATCACTTTTTATAATTAAATAGAAAATTTTATTTTTATTTTTACATTATATTACGATTTAGGTCAAGTGAAGATTAGTATTCAAGTAGATATAACAAACATAACCCATTATATTTTTCTATTTAAATTTTTATTCCTGATTGTTATGTGAAAAGTTTTTCTACTTTCATATATAGTAGACATGCACGCACATTTCATTGTTTGATTTTCTTTTATATCTATATGTATGCATTTTTAACATATCTCTTAATGTATTGTATGTAATATCACCATGGAATAGTGCTATGGGCATAAAAACAAATAATATAATGTATCACAGGCAGAATGACTGATATTGGCTAATAAGTGTAGTATCACACATGCCAAAGTAGCAAATGGTTGGTGCTGTCATCATGACCAGCTTGTTCACCAAGTCCTGAGGAAGATGAAAAGTCCTCATAGCCATCACCACCACTGATGACTAATAACTTATTACTCACAGTAGAAGCAGCACTGGTAGATGCACGACGTCCATTCGTATTTTCTTTTGGTTTAGGTGAACGGACAGAATATTTGTTATGCCCAGCAGGATCCAATGTTGCTCCAGGGGTTGCTTCGACACAAGTTAAAAAGCGAACATGCCCAGTATGTCCATGAGGAAGTGCTGTAAAAAATTGTTAAAATTAAAATAAAACTAAAAAGTAGAACAAAATTCATCTATTCTGTAGATCTTCATCATCAACACTGAACGAATATCCTGGATGCAATGCTTATAGCGAAAGGGAAAGCAATTTGAGTTTCTTTACAGAAGCAATATATTGTTGGCATGCAAGTTTGAAAATCAAGTAAAATACACTGTTCAATAATTAAAAAATAAAATTTCTGGAGTTGTAGGATAGAATGGATTTTTTTAATAAGAGGAAAACGTCACCATTTCCTTTAGTTAACTAAAATTCAAAAACAATCCTGAAGTGCCTATTTAACCATCCGAAATATATCTGTGCCGAATTTGGCAGATCAGATATAAAGCTGAGATTCCATTCTTTCTGCACTATTATTCTTTTATAAGAAGAAAAACATTTCGGTGGCTTCCATTCTTAATTGCTAATGATACCAAATATTGAAATATTGCTGCCTCCGAACCCGGTACTGAACCCACGGAAGGCTCTAGCCGCCAATGGGGAGATATATCGTCCTCGTTGAAAAATTATGTTAAAGCGACAACATACACACGCATTCTTTATTATTAGTAGAGACAAAATCAAACCTAGGGTTTTATGTTTTACGAGAAAGAGATTATCATCAGGCAAGTTGGCAACCAGGTCATTTCGCCTCTAGAATAAAATGGAAATAAATAAGTAGATCGATGATCTCAATTTTAGCCTTCTGCAGATGTAGCATCATCAGGATATATATTCATACAAACTAATTCACATTCTAAGGAAAATGAATTTTCTCAGAATTTTTATTTCGTATTTTTATTCTGATGTAATATATTCTGCAAAAAAATGAATGTTTTGATTGAATTACTGTAACTTGAATGTACGGTAAATTTATGATCAAAAATATATCATTACAGTGCAAATGTATTAACTTACCAATCACAGTAGGCGTGGTTTCAGAACTTGTAGTATTAGAAGCAACAGGGAAAATGGGTACAGTGAGTATAACTCCAGCACTCGTCCCTATCCATAGCAAATCTTTGCAGGTCAGCATCGCAGTAATTCTTAAACATGCCGATTTATGTTGCTTAATGATATCATCAGTGGCAGCTTTTAAAAATGAAATGAAAGTATTATCAATATTTTAGATTCAATTTCAAGATTATTATAAGCGATGAGCATAAAATGAAATAATAAAAATGAGTTAATGACAAAGGGGAATGTGATAGCTACCTTGTTGAAAAAATATTTTACATGATTTTACTGTAAAGAAGTCTCAAACATAGGAAGATCTAATAGAGAGAGGCATTTAGGCATCTGCTGCGTAAAATCTACAGGAGGGTAAAAATGAAATTCTGCGCACACATATCATTTTTGTACGCCGTTTCGACTTCAGATGGAAAAAATAGTTTATATTTTGGCTAACAGGGGAAAATGGAGCTAATTTGCAAGTGATTTATATAAAATTGAGAATTGTAAAAAAAAAATTCCGGCATCATCATATGTACTTGTATTTCTTCTGCTCATTACTGCAAGACGCAGTTTTTCTTTTAAAACAATTTTAGTGATTTTGACCTAGTTCAGCTTGCTCAACTCTTTTACCGGAAAAATAACAATATTTCTGCCTATCTCAAGACATTTCGATAAATAAAAGATCTGCTCATAAATCATCTTCGCATGACAAACCTTCCTTTAATGATTCTATGTCTTGAAGAGGCGACACTTTTACAGCAAAATCTGATCAGCAAAAGTGAAAGTCTAGAAGCTGAAGAAATTGCGATTACAATAAAGTTGTAATCAATAGAGTTGAACTTGCAACAAAATATCCGCAGAATGGCACTATTATACATAATACATTTAGAGATTCAGATATTCCTTATTCATACATGTAGATAGTCCTACAAAATACTTTAAAATTATACCCATATGAATCATGACGTAACAATTTTTTTCTTCTGTGGTGTTAAAAAAATAGAAATAATTTACTTAATTATCCCTACAAAAATGATGGTAAATATGTCTTGATAAATTCTGTGACATCACGGACTCTTTTTATCTAAATGAAGCTGTAAAGAAGCACATTTGCAGAGTTTGAGCTAATAAAAGTAAAAAGTTTACCAATAATTCAAATTCAAAATTTACAATGTGATGTAGACATCTTCATTAATAACTAGATTTGATTTCTTTCAAAATAATATATAGTTTAGGATCTGTTACATGTTCTGTAAAACGTGTTAAATATGCAGTTATGATTCAAAATATTTATAATTCATTACTATAGCAGATAAATATCTGGATAATATTATCTTTATGCAGAATGGAGTCGCTTTACATGTCCGAAACCTTTTGCAGCAAAATTCTTCAGATAATGCAAGGATGATCATATCCTTATGAAGTTTTACCAAGCTAATTTACCGATGTAACTTCCTATGTGTTTTGGCAGTGGCGTTAATTAAAAAAAAGTCAAGTTTTATCAAAACGCTATTTAATTCTTACACACCTTAAGGAACAATACAGAATTTTTTAGCATGCTTCAATATACGCGAACATGAGTTATATGTTGCTGTTGAGTCTCCCATGCAGCACATAAACTGTTAATGTTAAATGATGGAGGAAAGGTCAAACCATATATTCATGATAGGATGTAATATTGATTGCAATAAAATTACTTCACTTGAATTTGTGAGTAATTCTCTTTTTTTATGTTATTCCAGTTTAAAAACGATATTTTTTTCTTTATATGATAATTTCTGTCGGTGCTTTTCAGGAATAAATAATTTATTTTCACAGTAGCGTTATTTACTAAGCAGAGAAATGCTTATTAAAATATGAACTATTTTTGACTTCTTCAGAAATCGAAAAGCAGAAAAGTATGTGTACAAAATTTAGAAATTATACAGAGTGTTCTTGGAAAAAACAAACAAACAAAAACAAGTTGAAATTTATTTTTAAAAATTATCTTGTAGTCTGAATATTTACAAGCAACGATTCCTCTAAATTGTTAATCAAATATACTTAGCATACTTAAAATTTTGAAAAAGGCAGATTGCCCAGTCAATCGATTCATTCATCATTCAAACATATAAAGCACTTTAATTTTTTTAAATGAAAGATTTCAGTACAATAGCAACTAATTTTTAGCTCTAAATTAATGGCAAAGAGTATAATAACGGGCGATTTACTTTAAAGTAAATAGCAGAATTTTTTTCTGAATTTGAGACACAGGAAAATTTTGCGCAAAAATAAATATAATTTTAAAAATATTTGGAAATCATAATATACATGTTAATGGATTTGACAATAAAAAAATAGGACCAACACGTAAATCGTTCATTCGTCAATACAATCTAAGAAAAGCAGAAATATTTATGTCATTACATATTATATCAAAATTTAGATATTTATGTTTGAAATAAGCTAAAACAGATTAAACACATGATGAATCTTTATGCCAACACTATTAACAAGTTATATTAACAGTATATTAAATAAACCAATTCGTGAATTACTCACCAGTTAAAGTTTTAGTCACGATAGGGGCAACATTAATATCCATAATATGCACATAGCTTGTAGCATGATAGAGTCGAACAATAGCACTAGAGGTTACAACAGTGTAAACACCCAAGCCAGATACCACCATGCTAAGGACCTGCCGTGAAGGGTCATTGCTGACAGGGAAAGTACTCTAAAATAGTAAAAATGTAAAAAGTAAAAACCAGCAACAACAAAAAAAGAGAATTCTTTTCGCATATAATACAAACGCAAGAGAAATTATAGGCAATTAGAATGTGTTTACAAGAATAAAGAAATATCTTTAAATCAAAAATGTTAAGCAAACTGATAGAATTTTAACTAAACTACACAGAGTAAAATCTGAAAAATATTACCATAAATAATGAATAGTTTTATAAAGAAATAATGAATATATTTAGAGCAAGATACATTTAAGATTTAAATTTTAAAATGGTAGGCTTTGCACCCATTTCATATCGATTCTGTTTAACTAAGTAAGTTTCTAAGTAAGAACACACTTAGAAATTTATAATACAATGAAATCTCATACACTATGACTTATCGAGGGACTTTTATTTCAGATGGACGATCTACCGCAACCTTTACAGAAAACTTATAAACTTTGTTCCTTTAAGATGTCAGAAAATAAATTGTAAGGTCAAGAATGTTTTAAAAAATTAACAGTGTTAAAATTAGTAGGCAGGTTATAATTGGGTTGGGAAATCATAACTTAGTACATAAAAAATAATAAACTTCTGTAAGATAAAAATGTAGATTCTTTGACAAAGAAACCTATTACACATATCTGAATAAGCTTTGATCATGTCTTATCTGACGGTTGTCATAGGTCGAAATTATAAAGAAATTTGCGCCTGGAAATAATAATTAAAAAAAAAGATTTTTACTAATTGGACAACGGGTCATTGGTTCGAAGTGATATTTAGATGATGCAATTTCAGAGAGTTCAGTTTCTTATGAAAGTATTGTAATCAATGACACAGAAACCTGCTAATTTTGTGAACTTTTTTTGACTCGCATCTACTTTTTTTTCCTGAAACTTTTTTATTTGAATCTCTTTTCCTTGCTACATCATTTTCCAAGAGAAATGCATAACTACATCTTAAAATTCTTACCTCTACCTCCAGAGTGTCAGTTTTTAGAACATTGACAAGGTTCTGGCATCCGCACCACATGTTTCCTTCTACAGCTAACATTGCTGTTACTGGACCAGAAAAAACTCCAGGCTTGATTTTGATGGGTTCGCTGGTACTCCAACCTCCATCTAAAATGTCCAGATTGAAAACAAAATATTATAGAAAATTTTAGATATTTTCTGGAATATTAAATAATATATTAATAACTATTTAATAATTTATTAAATTATGCATAGTTTTAATATACAATCAGTGCATATCATAAGTAATACATAACTTTCTTAATTGACATATTTAATTGAGAAAGCTCAGGATAACTACGAGGCAGTAGTTTTCCTGAGGTCGGTCAACTTGATAGAACCCTGAGCTAATGGGTCCCAACCCCGACACATCACCGATTTATCTCATGCATAGACCAGTAATCACGAAATCTAGAAAAGTTTATTTCCTATATTTACAGCGTAAAAAATAATTTAGAAAGCGAAGAAATAATGAATTGTAATTGTCTATAATTAATCAATTACTTACTTTAAATTAAGTAAATGCTAGATTACAATAACAATTGGCTCGAACATGAAAAATTATATGTTGTATATTCAAATCATTTGAAATATTCACACAAAAAACACAAGCCATTATTTTTTTTACACGAAATAATTGGTCTAAGTGTAAATATTGCCAATTATTTTTCACTCGCAAGAAGAATGATTCAAATCATCGAAATCATTTGAATCATTCTTCCTGTGCCTGAAAAAAAAATGGTTCGCGATATCCTGCCGCCTCTCCTTTCAATGAGGAAAGCTATTAATCAAACGATAAAAAAATCACTTAAATTAAAGTAAGCAAGGTAAAATTTTATTACTTTTACTTTCATTTTATATTAGTATAAATTTATAATAAGTATTACTATTAAGATAAAAATAAATGCAGATTTTCTTCTTATATGAAAATTTAAAGACTTCCGAATATTTCATCTCTTTATTTACTATAGTCCCAGTTCATATCTGATCCCAGAGCATTAAATGTAATACAAGAAACCATACATAGGTAATATAAGTTACTTATATTACCTATGTATGGTTTCTTACATAGGTAACTAACTAACAAGCCATTGTTTGAGATTTTAGATCTTGAAGTTTTAAATGTCATCTGAAGTGAGGAATAAGAATTTAATGTAAAAAAAAGAGTTGTATAAATGGCGTTTTCACCGTAATTTTGTTATTAACTTAGAGAGGAATTGGAATATTGAACATTTTTCAAGTAATATTTCGTATCAACACAGATTTTGAACTAATTCATTCAATAATTTCATAAAAAAGACTGAACTAATTCATTCAATGAGGTCATAAAAAAGAAAATAAGGGATTGATTTTTACGATTTTTTAAAATTACAATTGCACAGTATTTATCCTAAGATTAGTTTAATAATCTAAACTATAACAGCAACGATTGGGTTAATGATAATAAAAAAAATAACGGTGAATATGCTGAATTTCATGGAAGCATATCTATTTCTTTAATTTATTTTCATATCATACATAAGCACACATTCATGAAAAAATATATCACAGACATTTTTCTACATATATGAAGCATTTATAAAACAATATCTCCCAAAGCACAGAGTTCGAAACGAATTATATAAAAATTGGAAACTAAGTATTGGGACTTACAAGGGTCTCTTTCGTAGACGAACACATCTCCATTTGCAAGTGCCACAAATACTTGATTTTCAAAATATCTGGAACAAACAACAAATTATATTCAAATCTTCATTTTAACATTTTATATAAATGTAGGTGAAAACTGCATAGAAATCTTTTTTTGCGTTGATGGACGATTGAAAATAACATCTCTATATTTGAAGGCAGTAATTTTTTTTCATGATTAAATTTGAAATGGGAAAGAAAACACATTATAACGATCACATATATAATAAGAAAATATTAGATAATTCTTCCCAAAGAGTGACCAATTATAAAAAATGCATTATCTTAAAATGAATTACAAAAATTAGAGGAAAAATACTTACATGAGGCATTGGATGGCGTCATTATGTTGAAATTTAATTTTGTTCTTTTTTGTTCGAATATTGTCACTAGAGTGATAAACGTGAATGCTGCAAAGAAAGAGAAAAAAATTGAAAAATTGTATTTGGAAGGAACTTACGAAAATTTTTTAGATTTATATTATAATCATTTCAATTTTTGAACTGTAGTATCAATGCGATAGAAATTCTTTCAGATAATTTTTTTGTATTAAAATTATAGATTTCATTAGAGAAAAAAGTATTTTAAAGCATATTTGACTTACAAACACATGAATATAGATAGTCCCAATTTAATTTACTTTTATAACGTATTAGAAATTTTTTTCTACACAAAAGAAGTCAACTATTACGCAAAAACGATTATGAAGTAATTCTAAAGAAAATGTGAAACAATTGGAAGAATATGGGCAGTTCCTTTTTCGACGTGATTTTAACAATATATCAATTCATATTCATTGTTTCTCTAAATAGTTTGCTTAATATTCGTGCTGAATTCGCTGAAAGGGAAGAGACCTAAAATGTATAAATTATCAGAAGTTAAAGGAGTAGAGATTTTATTTATTCAAATATCGCTTGGGAAGTCATCATGGAATCTATTAAAAACCTTTTAGCAAGAATTTCGAAGTGATTATTTTAAAAATATTTCTTTGGAGTGAAGATTACAAACAGCAAATTTTGTAAATATTGTGACAAATGAAGCTAAATATTACGATGATAGGAAAGTTAAATAAAGTATGTTTAGATTTGTTACATACATACAGCAGCATGGAATAGTTACGGACACTAAGTTTTAATATACAAAGTATTTGGATATTAAATGGCATGATAAATGCTGATATCTACTACGACAACCATGAGAGTTAAAGACGTTAATTATTACAAGAGTCGAAAAACTTCAAAGATAATGGGATATTTTTTATGACAATAAATCAGCAAGTGTAAATATTTTGAAGGAATTCATTTCTGAAGAACCTTTTAATTAATTCAGATGTAGATTTACCACCACTTCATACATCTATATAGCGAGTTTTAACATGGAGAAAATGTGTCGGAAAACAGAATAAGACTATAGTTTTCATTTTAGAAAATGAAATGAGTTATAAGCAATGCCTTCATTATACCTGTAGGAAAATTTATAGCATAAACTGAGAAACAAATCTAGAAAAATGTTGGTAAAACCAGGAAATTGCATTTGACTGTAATTCCCTGAATTGGAGTGAATTCCTTTTAACTTTAAGAGATAAGAAGAAATAGTTAAATGACAGATTTTCATAAATGCCTCCCTAATCTATTACATTAACTGCTTAACAAAGCAATAAGAGAGCACGAGTGAAACGGTGATTGAGAAACAATATTTGAAGCAGTAAAAACTAATTTACAGTATTTTTCAAACAAAAAATAATTTCCTATAGTTTTTTTTTAATACCAGGGGAAAAAGAACGATAAATGACACTTACTCTTCTGCATATAAGAAACAGAGGACAGTCAATTTACAAAAACAACCCCTTCTTTCAAAATAGAATTTAATACAAAGTTTTTGAATCAAACAATTAAATAGAGAACGAGCAGCCTAGAGATCTCGAGTAACTACTTCGAGTTAAATGCTTAAAAAAAATTAAAAATTATAACCTACAGCTGAGAACGAGAAATAATGTAAGAAACCAATGTTTATACCGTTCAAAATTCAAGCCTAAAATATGATAACAAATCTTGGAAGTGCTTATAAGCATAAACTCGATCTTTTCAAGCTTATTCCTATTGATACTACGATATAAGCACTGTAGTAAAGGGAAATATTTTTTCTTGTCGATGTTAAATTATTTATTCCCATAGAACGAAGTTTTAAAATTCTTTTTTTTTTTCAAAATACTTTTGATTGTAGATTCCTAATCAAGAAAACCATACATAAAGTTGTTCAAAATTAGTCAATTATTCTGGTAAATAAAAGAATTACAATCCGTCTTCAGTGCCCAACCACATTGTTGCTTGATTGTGATCCATATCATCTTGGCCATCTTCTCGAGGTATTGAATTTCCTCTTTTTCTGTGTTCATCTTTTCCCTTTTCATCGTCTATAATACAAATATTAAAAATAGATACATTTCAATTATTTGTATGTTACTTGAAATAATTTCGAAAACATTAATAAATTACATGCTAATTAAGTAAAGAAACGGGAGAAAAGCAAGATGAAACACAAACTTCTAGCCAATAGTATTTTTTTAATACAACCTAATGTTATTTATTCTTTGAGTTCCAACCTAGAATGGAGCAACGTTACAGATATCAGAGTTTGCGTGAATTTTCACAGTTAAAACGTTCAGCACTCAAAATATCTTTAATTTCTTGCTTGAGGACGGTTGAAGATTTTCGATATTATGATCTATTAAACTTGAATCCTACTTTTGGTTTATTTGTAAGCTTCGTGATATTTTTCATTCTTTTTTTATTTCTGAGTATTAAGACGTTTCTAACTAGGCTACCTAGTGCCATTATTTGAGGGGAACAATGGACAGGTTGATTAAAATATGCAATTAGCGTAGTTGCCAATAAAAAAACTTATAAAACATATACATTCTCTGAACTGTGAAATATTAGGACTACAGTTCGTATTTATATTGAATTATTAAAATTATTATTAGAGCACAACTATCTAAATATATATAATACATTGAAATAATAATTGCTTATTTAATTAACAATGTTTTTTTTCACTCGAACGGCTCTACGAATTAATAGTTTTTAACGTTTCACTATTTTGAAGTCTATTATTTCCTTTTAACTCTCATAATAATGAAATATTTTTATGTACCATTAGAGATATGATTAATTAATAACTGTTAATTTTTCGCAAAATTTCTTTGAATACTAATTTTTCCATGATAAATTAGAAAATAAATAAATCATGGCAAACATATTTTCGAAATATTAATAAAAAAAATAAATAAAATAAATAATATAATGATAAAATTAAAAGAAAACATTTGAAGATTGAAATTCGAAATTAATTCAGCAATTATTAAAAGAGGAGATTCATACTTAGCAATATATGGGTACTCAAAAGGCATACATTCGCCGTTGTTAAAAGTATGCTGTATGTTACATTTGTCATTAAAATATTACTTAAAATTAGTTTGAAATATTTTGTAATCCACGATTAAAGTTCATATACTTAGAGGTAAATATAGAAATCAGTAACTGTGAAAAATATATAACAAATTAACATGTTCATTGAATTTATTGCCTTTTTAAATAATTTCACACATAATTTTCAAGAGTATGAGTAGAGATTTATACATTTTATGGATTATACTGCTATAAATGGAATATGACATTTGCAATTTAACTATTGACTTATGAAAAACATTCTTAAAAATGATCTTCTCAACTTAAATCTTAATATAAATAAGTCATTGTGGCCATGTATATAAGCTTCACATATTCCTATATATTTTTCTAAAATAGGGGACGGAATTCACTAAAATTTTGTATACTTATTATATATGACATCACAAAGAATACTATTCTGATTTTTAATTACATAAAACATTTAACCATTTAGTTAACTAGAAATTAACAAAAAGTCAATTTTACAATTTGAACAATTTTTCCACTATTTTTTAATTTTTAATCTTACATTTCTTGACAATGTTCTCAGTAGTTATAAAGTATTAATTTAAACATACTTTAAACTAAATTTAAGTTAATTGCTCAAACGAAAACAACTTTTCTTATATTTCAACAACCGTTAAAAATTTTTCAATGCCAATGGTAACAAATATTAATATCTTTTGAAGAAAGATTCATAATAAAAATAGTTTATGCAGAATATTTGTATTTTAACTAACAATTGGTGATAAAAAGTTTGTGTATAATTTTATAAACAAAATAAGTTTTTAATTTAAAATATCAACGAAAGCATTTTGATCTTTAGCAATGCTCGGTACATTAACAATAAATAACGTAAAAAGCACAAAATAAATGCTTCAATTTAATTTTTAAGAATTTGTAGAAAAAGAGCTGCCTATTAGACATACCAGGCACTTCATTATCGTCTTCATCATCACTTGTATCACTGAAAAGAAATAAGCAAAATTTAGGAAATATAGATAAGGACTCATAAAGATTTTTGAAAAAAACTTTTACAGTTGTTTGAAATAAACATTGCTCTAGATTATATTTTTGCTTGATTATGAAAATGTAAACACATTATATATATTACATTTCTTATGGTATTAAAGTGTCTCAGGTATTTCATTTGGACGATATACAGGAATTATTCATAAGACGTAACTATCAATAATGTATTG
Organism: Argiope argentata; assembly: GCA_026289955.1. NCBI lineage: Eukaryota > Metazoa > Arthropoda > Arachnida > Araneae > Araneidae > Argiope > Argiope argentata. The sequence goes on along the minus strand of JAOUZG010039001.1, from coordinate 2,839,692 downwards.
TAATTTTAAAGTCGAAATATATAATTTAATTGTGCATTTGGTTAAACTAAAGAAAAAAAAATAAAATGTCTAATATATAATATGAAGATATTAATGGGTTAAAATATTCTAAGCATTTTTCATTTATGTTAGTTTAGAATCAGAATTTCTGATATTTTGAATGTAACTTGAGTATTGACACACGAATTAAAAATGTAATTTGAAAAATTGGCAGAAGTTTACTTTGGAAATTTAAATTATTTAAGCAGGATCGAACTATTTATTTAAAAATAGGAGTAAAAGCAATAATTACATCTTTTTACATCTTATTTTTATAAGAGTTCAAGCATCTCATACCTATCTAGTTGAATATTTCCATTATTAGCGACTTTTTCATTAGTCTCTTCTACAACTTCTTGTACTTCAATGCTTACACCAGCAGCTTCAGCTACTGGTGAACACTTGTCTGAAATCCTAGATTCAAAGCAAGAAATTATGACTATTTGATATTTCCTAAATATATGCTGATATTTATATAATAAGAAAATACCATATTTTACAAAAACAATTTCATAACAGATTATTTTAAATGAATGAAGAACTTAATGAAGAACAAATGTATCCTTTGTTAGTAGCTAGGAAATGTAAATAAAGAAAAGAGCAACAAATTTAAATATATTAGATAAATAAAAAATAAGAAAATATATTAATTTTTAAAGATTTTTCTATACCTGCTCTTTTATAATTTTCCACTTAAAAAAACTGTTTTATAAAGTGGATAAAAATCTGTAAATAAATTTTAACATTGAATGATTTTTAAAAAGGCACATCAAGCATCCTTTTATGATTTTTAATAATAATAATATGCCTTCTGTAATAATATGAATTTTTGTTGGCATAAATAAAAACAGTTTCTTTGTTTCACGATAATTTATAATGAAAAACAAAGAAACATTTTCCTAATTATATTTGCTTCCATTAATGAAAAACTAACATGTATAAATTAATTTATATTCATCCTGTACAAATAAACAAAACTACTAACGACGAACTAATAGAAGCTGCTAAGTATTCTACATTCATTATACAGTTGAATGCTAAAATCGATTCAAAATTCTACCAGTAGACAACATAGTACTTCCTTTTACAAGCAAAGACAAACTATTGTATTAAAAGAGAATTTTTAACTGAATAAAACTTACATAGAGCAAGTTGCTGGAACAGCGACTATAGTAAGGATGCGTGCGTTGCATACGCCATTGCAAGACATGACTGTTGGCTCAGGCAGTAAGCTAAGCACACAGACTTGTCCCACATAGCCATCACTATTGCACACCCAAACTTCTCGTAAGCCCTGCTGATTACTGCCTAAGGTTGCCGCTGCGCAAGTGAACTATGAATGAAAAGAAAATTTTAGGTACTAAAAAAGATACTAATTTAAAAATTTAACTATAATAGCCGCCAAATACAATTAAAATTTAAAGATGCAATACTATTTGATTAATTTTAGAATATCTACCAAAAACGCTTATTAAAATTATCAGCTAAAAGCTTCAAATATAACTGTAGTCCAACAGACGGGGAAATATTGATAAAAATGAAAATTAATGCAATTAATGGAGACCATTTGAATTTCACTGAATAAAAAAGTAACCGAAAAGCAAGCATTTTAAATATGTTGAAATAATTTTATGAATTAAATGTATTAAGTTTGAATTCACTGAATTTCCATAAGCACAGAAAAATTTCTATGACAGTGACGATTTTCCGCAAAAGCAGTGGTTCATCTCGTATATCGAGATCCATAGGGGTCTCAAAATCTATTTCTTTGCTTTTACGGACGTTTAATATTAGACAAATAGGTGTAAAAAATAGGTAATAAAATAATTTTGAAAGCCATTGCATTCAGAGAGTTTCTAAGATATAAGTATGACAAAAGAAAATATTGTTAAATCAACAATCTACATATTTAAAATAATAAGGAAAAAATCCAGTCCCCATCCTTAACCACTCAATCGATTTCGTCAATTTCTGTTTCACATAAGAGCCCAGGATTCTTAGAAAACTCATCATTGATCGATTGCCCCTCCAATAAATCTATAATACCTGAGACCGATTTCGTTAGTTTTATTCACCAATTAATTTCAGCACTTTGCATGTGTGTTGAATGCTATATAAGCCAGATAACATCGCTCGAGTTGAAGTCGACTTTTAGCTTGATCGGTATATTACTCGGCTACTAACCTTAAGATTCGGAGTTCGGGTCTAGCGCTATTCGCAACACATGCAAAGCCACTCGGCTCTATATTTGCCATGTAAAAATGCTTTAAAATTTTATTTTCATTTATTGAGGTAAAATGCCGCCGACCAAAGTTAATTGGCATCACTAAATTGTTACTATGAATAAGGTGGGCGAACAACCTATTGCTGAAGGTGGATAGCATCTTTGCTATATTTTCATTAAATAACGTAAAGCATGAAGATAAAAGTTCAAAAAATTAAAAAGTTGTTAAAGTTAATTTATGTTACTTTCTTGTCATCAATAGAGTTTATCAAGGAGAAATGTCAAAATATTTCAGCGCTTGTGGCTTTATAAGGTAAAAGTCCGAAATTCTGACATACTTCAAAACGCAAATTCTGTTTTGAGCACAAAAATAGAGTTTTGTACAACAATTCCTACAGGTGAAATTTTCTATTTATTGAATTCGAATTCCAGTTTTCAAAAATTGAACTGCTTAATTAACTGCTTAAAATTGTTCTGCTTAAAAATATCACACACGCTGACAATTATTTATATTCAGTTTTTATTGTTTAGTGCAAATGATATTTGGGGGATCATTTAGCTCCTAAAGCTCGTTTCATTTTACTATAATATTGAATTATATTCTTAATTAAAAAACTCATAACAGAGTAAAAAGTTGTAACTCATAACAGTTGTTTAGCCCCAAACTAAATTCAAATTTGATGTTATCAATTGTTGTGGAAATATCTATGAAATTAATGACCAATTCAAAGTTTCTATCTTCTATATGGTACTAATTAAATTCTATATACATCGTATTAAGTTTTTTTAAAAAAAACTTACAATACTAACTTGCAAATTTTGATTTTCGCACTTAACTGTTTTACAATTATCCTATCTAGTTATGCGATATCTCATCTGTATAAAATTTCTTATCGGTTTGGCAAGGTTTTTTGTGTTCTTGTCGTAAAAAATCAAAAATCTTATAAATAAGCCCTTTACATAATCCATGAAAATTTTATTTACACCATTCTCATGCAGCATAGTCTGTTGTACTATATTGTACAATGTATTATATGATATTAAACAATATTCCCCAATATTAAACAATATTGCGAATATTGATCAATGTTATACAATATGGTACAATATTTGTGTGCTACTAGGGTTCATGAAAGAGATCCACAAACCTAATGAATTTCAATGCCTAAATTCATTTTTTGATTTAGCTATTTTTTTAATGTTATATATGTTATTCAGTTCAGGCTTCATCTTCTAATACTGAAAGAAATTTAGAATTTATTTGCCCGTTCAAAATTCTTTACTGGTACTCTAATAAACACCATCATTGAACAATATTGAACTCACTAGGAACTGAATCTACAAACACAGCTTATTATTCAGAATAATACTGGGCATAAGACATAATCAACTCGTTTTGATTTGTTTTCGTCAGCTAATAAATTCCTTTTCGTACTGAATAATCAGCATATCTCTATGAATTATGAAGATGATTACAATTATTTAATACTAGAATAAATTATATAATTTATATGTAGCAAAAAATTATAAAATAAAATCTTTACCTGAAGCCCGGCGCGAGTTTTTCTGATAGGCAATGCCTTCTTCAATTCCGGTGGTAGATTCCGACCTGTAGAAACAGGCAAAAAGACAAAATGTACAAAATATGAACAATAAAAATGATAATATATAAATATGTGGGTCTCCTGTAGGACATAAAAATAAAAATAAAACTATAAATTGATCAAAGCGTATATATTTTTTAAAATTAAAAAGGAACAAGCATTTCTAAAAGTCTGAATTTTAGTTATTGAAAAAGTACAGCAACAACAACAACCCCCCCTTCCGGACTCTAGCTCATACCCGTAGAAATTTCAGTATTTTCCTTTAATGTCACTTTAGATAAGTGAAATTTAATCAGAACTACAATTTAATGTTCACAGTGTTTCTACCGTATATACAAATCCAAGACATCACAGAAAGAATTTTGAAGGAACGTTGAAAATTATGAGTACGAAAATCTTGCTAAAATACCTAGTTTTAGCTTTGCTTCGGTAAATGCAGCACTCCACACAGCTCTTCTTTCAGGAGAAGGAAACTGAATGGTAAGATTGTCAACACGATCTCTAAAAAAGATAAAGTAATTGAAAAATTAGGTTGTGAATGAAAAATGTATATTTATCAAACATTTCAAAAATTATTTTAAAAAGAAGGAGTGATTAATTGAATTTAAGATTTTATTTTATAATACAAGAAAAATTGTAAGTTGAAAAGAACATTTTATTTAATAATTGCAGACAATAGGAAATGCGGTCAACAAAACAATTTTTTTAAAAAAGGAAGAATATATTAGAATGGATGTGACGATACTTACGGAGTAGTGACAGTCAACTCAACCGTAATAAGCGAAGAATCATTGTTCTGCTTTTCTAGTATCTGTTTCGTTATCCCTGCAGATAAGTCTCTGACGACATCGTCCAGCACCTAAAAATTAAAATCTGTTAGCTTCTTTTCATCACTAGATATTTTAAAACAATGATTACATTTAATATTATAATAGCAAATATACTAAAAAATATCACAAAACTAAAGTTGCTAGTGGCAGAAAAGTACTTTGATACATCACAATTAAGAATTTATTTTGAAAATGCTTTTAGTCATTAATTTTTTTATTTTTACATTTTAAAAGCACGATGCTTCTTTAAGTATGAATGGAAATGCTATTACATCGTTATTCAATTCGATTTAATGTATTAACCCATACTTACTAATAAACATTGAACAGCTGATGCCAGTTATCATAAATTTCCATTATTCTCAGATAACGAAAGCGTCATCTGTTTCATTGCAATAATCGCCAAATTCAATTCAAGTAATTGATAATAGAATTAAATATAAATAAAAGTCACAGTAATATTGTCTAACAGAAATATATATGCAACAGTAATTATTCAATATATACACGTGTAGAGTTACTGTACTGCTTGTGAAACAAACAAAAATAAAATTTTTGTAAAAATAAAGAATGTCTATTTCCCGAGTTAAATTAAAGTAAACAGAGAAACGCAGTATAAGAAGAAGTGTAAATAAAAATTTTCTTTTTTCCTTGTATGAATATTTTGTTTGTTCCAAAAATTCTCATGGCATGCAATTGGAAAAATTTAGGAGGAAATTTTGTATTTAAATTTTCTACAGAATGATAACTTAAACAAGACAAAAACATAGTTTTATTTGTCAAAGCGATAACCCATGTTGATTAGTAGATTTGATAAATGTTGGAACAATATATATACTTGCCTTTACTATGTGTCTAGAAGCGGCCATGGAATGTGCTGTATATATAAATATGTTCTAAAACGTTTTTTGTTTCAATAAATGTTATTTTTAAAGTTTTCTTTCATATTCCTTGTGCAACTGCATTACTCTATTGTTCACTGAAATTCATGTTAGAGTAAGGAGGTTTTAGACTGTCAAGCAGGCCAGATTACTTTTTGATTCCAACAGCAACAAGGATTATTGATCCAATACATAAATTCCCGTTTCTGTTATCTAAATATATTGCATAATAATTAGCTCGAAATATCTTGTTAACAGTTCAACTGGAAAAATCTTGATTGGACAAGGTAAAGAAAATATAAAAGTCAGTCGGCCGAATTTGAAGAGGGACGAAGTCAAATGGATAAAAATGGTTGAAGTATTGTGTATAGAAATTTACATTTTCCCTTTAACTCATTCAAAATTCAAGAGAGAATTTATTTTAAATTACACAAGTTTTGAGTAGAAATTTCCTCCATAGCTGTAATTGTCAATACATTATGGGCTGATAAACGATTTTCAATCTTCTACTTCAAATTTTTGTCAAACTATGCAGGTGGCACCTTTTTGGGAAGCACTCACCAACTGAAAAATCTTATTCTTATAGTTCTAATACTTATAAAATTGCAGGAGGAAATGGCAGAAAGATATAATATTTGCTTTCCTTTCATATTTTCAGATTTTAGGAGTCAACCGTCGCTTTTCGGTATATCGACAAAGGTTTATTAAAATAAAAATTTAAGAAAACGGAAGAATTAACTGTTGGTAGAACTGAAAAATAATTCACAATAAACAGTGTTTTCCTACTAATATTTCCTTTATATATTTCACACAATTTTTACAATAAATGTAAGGATGAAATTTCAGATATAAAGTCAATTTTTTAACAAACCAGACACCTATAAAATATACTTTCTCTAATCAATTATTTTAATATTAATGTAATAATTCAAAGCTAAACATCATGAATATAAAGATTCACCTGATGAGGAACACTCAGCTTCCCAACTAGTTCCCTGATGTGAGCCAATACATTTAGATCTTCATCTAGAGTTTCGATGTCCTTCATTGCTTTCTGTACGTTGACATCAGTACCTAAGGGTAAATCACATGTAACATTGTTTATAAAAGAACAAAAAATTTAAAACAATTACATAATTTATTCCTCTTACGTTTTATTCTCATCTTAAAGGTTTGAAATTATTAATTTCAACTTCTACGGAGTTAGGACATTGGCCACTTTTTCATATAGATTTTTTGTTAACTTTCCAATTGTATTTTAAAACACAATTTTTTAAATAAACGCTTGTGTTTTGTACAAAAGTGTTAAACAAATGGAGGAGAAAAAGTGATTAAACAGATGCATAGAATGCACTTAGAAGACTCATTGCAAAATGTAATTAGTCACCGTTGGCAAAAAACACTTTACTTTGAAATAATGAAACAAGTATCAAACTCAAATTTTCCAATATAATCTGGAGGAATTATGTACACTCGATGTAATGTTTGCATTACAATAAGAAATCGATACATTGTTAACTAAGATTTGATTAATAATTATAAATAAATACTTATGATATTTTTGTTTATTTCTCTAGAATCATGAATAGTCTACTTTTTTATACCTATATTTCTTCCGTATTCGAATAAATTTGTTGTTTCTTGGAATATTGTATTTTTAAAAAATTGCTTGATAATATATGTATAACTTTATTGACATAAAAACACAATAAAGTAATAAATAAAGCAAATGTTAAGTTTTTTTACAAAATTTTATCCCTTAATTCATGGACTCAGGAGCAGTAATCACATGTCATTCTTTTTTCTTTACAGCTATTTTAAAATTATATGGTACTTGACAATGTGGTAAAGTTGTCAAATTCAGCAGGTGAACCACAATGAAGTGATTACGCTCAATTGCAAACTAATTACAAATATGATAGTAATAAATATGAATCTAAAGTGTATATAAGGCTTATGATTAAGGTGACATTAATAAACAGAGTTGCTTATTGACAACTGACTCACTTTCCAAACTTTACATCATAATTTCAAAGGTTTTATTGGTAAGCGATTTTAAAATGCTTGTATAACCGCATCACTTTTTGGAAGATTTATTTTAACTATGATTAGATATACATAACACATATAAAAATACCACACAGATTTTAAAATTCAGACTTCCTAATTCGGATTTCATAAGCCAATCAGATTAAGCATTTTAGTGATACGAAAACATTTCTAGGTATTCTTCTATGCCAAAAAGGAAAATAAGCAGTAAGAGGACGGTTTAAGCCCTTACCACGTAAATTAAAAACGTTATTCCTCATTTATGATTATGCCTTAGAATATTAAGATACGTTATAAAAGCGAAAGAAAAAAATAAATGTATAATTAATTCATACAATATTTCTATGCATTATCGCAACATGACTATATGTGTCTCCGGCGCCATGAAATCACTAAACTCAAAGCTGTAGGCACATGTTGTAGTTTAAATAAACGTGTTTTTTTTTTCCGAAATCGAAAAACAATATATATTGCGTTACTCATAAAAATAACCTATAAAATAATAAAGATAAAATATCGATACATTCTGGAAATTTCATTTACCATCTAGAATAGGTTTATTATGCGCTGGAACATTTGATAAATAAATTTTCAAGCTTTCTCTCAAGAAAAAACGAAATTTCTATCATTGTATGTATGAAATAACGAATATCCTGTTTTTCTTTAATATTATTCATTCCTTTTAACAAAAACAATTATTATTATTTACTTCAAATATAATTTTTAGAAATATAAAAAATGTAGAATTTTATACTACATGAAAAAACAGAAATTCTGTGGATATCTTTTTTTTTTTGAAGTAAATCATAACATCAGTTACATGTACTGATGATTTAAAGCAGTTCGTTAATTTATGCAGCAATCCCGCATCAAAAGCTTAGAAAACAAAAGGAAGGTACACTGAATGATACAAGGAAGATCCTTAAAAATTCCATTGATTAAATATATAGAAATTTTTGCACCAGAACAAATCCTTTTTTAAATAACACTCACCTTTAGATATTTCCATGCTATCAAGAGAGAATCTAGTCAGAAGCTTGTATTTATTTGATTCTAAAACTGTAAATGGTGTCTGCGACGGGCTTGTTGCTGTCCTGTAAAGTATTATGGGAAACCATTAAGTCATGGAATATTAATATGGGAAGAAACAATTATTTGAATTATAGAAGCATTTTAGAAATAATGCATACATAAAAATAATACATTTTGTCTTTCTAGATGAATATTGCCATATTTACATATAGGTTATTCCCCAAAAGTGAAACAAGCACTTATTTTCCTAAATATACCATTTCGGCATATACAAAATTACAAAGTTTCATTAAATATGGTAGACAATTGCATGAAAACACTTAGATTTCTGCAAAGGAAACAAAAGGTAAAATTTTTTTTTATACAGTTTGCATTGTGCAAAAAAAATCAGAGCAAAATATTTTTTTTACAGTAATTAATGCTTACATAAAATTTGGCGTTTAAATCTACAAAATCAGCATATATATATTTATTTTTAAATTTAGAGAGGCTAATCACAAATTCAGGTGTAAAGTTGAAAGAAATCTACGAATTTGTTATAAGAAATTTCAAAATTCGTACATATACCATATTTCAGGCATCTAGTTCAAAGTGTTTTTAAGTTATCTAGTTCATAAACAGACACAATCCAAAAAATACCTTTTTGGGACTCGGAGGAGCTAAAAATGTACTGATTCGTTAAAATCTTGACATTGATTTATTTTTACGATTAGAATATTTTTTTTTCTTTGTGTACTTAATTTGTGAGAAAGTAAAAATAAATTTTATTAAGGAAAGTATTTAAATTAGGTATTTAATTAAATTAAAGGGACTATTTTTTAAAAAAAGATGTCACCCTAATCTTTATATTAATTCTTTTTCAGAAATTACCAAACATTAAAAATAAAAAAGCAAACTTTTGTTATATTAAATAAAAATTTCATCTTTCAAATTCAAAAGTTAATATTAGTTTATAAAAGTTTATATTGGTTCAGTTTATGTTGGTACTCTTCGGTTTATATTAGTAATACAATACAGATATCTGTAAGAAATTTTTTTTAGTATACACATATTTTCTTACAATAATAAACGAACGTTTTCTAAAAATTACTTCATTCTTCTAAAATTCCATTTACAGACAGAAAACTACTTTGTCTGATCAAAACAAAATTATGTACTGAAAGCAGAGGTTACTGTACAGCTCTTTACAATAATTGAGCAAAGAAATAACATTAAAAAACATTGATGCTATTATTACCAATAGTATACTTACGATGTCGAGGGAGCGGTCGAAGGCTTTCTAATAGCTGTACTTTTTCTCTTAATACTAGTAATAAGCAGTATGTCAGAGAATAGGAACAGACATCTTTCTTTTCTTGTACCAAGACCACCCTATAAAACAAAAATATATTTGTTCAGAAACAATAATCGTTTTTGCCACGAAAGTAAATGTAAATGTGGTTTGTAAAATTTTATATCTTAACGTTTCTGTTTCTAAATGGCTATATGGGTAAAATAAAATTTTAATGAGAATCCATCTAAACAAATACTTAAAACTTCCATACAATTCTAGTAGAGAATTAATACTTCGATATTCACAATATTTAATAGATACAACTATTATGTAAGAATAATACTTTTTTCTGATATTTTATTATACTTTTAATGCACTACGGTTACAATTTTTCTTACTGAATCCTCATTAAAATTAATTGCTATTGTTACAAATGAAAAATTATTAATATCTAGTGTATATATAATAGAGTAGATTTCATACACATGAGATTCATTTCAACTATTTGAAGTTGAAATGATAACAATTAATAGAGGTTTAAGAAATATTGTAAATTATTACACAATTATCAGACGAAATTCCATATATATGATTAATAACAAAATATGAAATGGTATGATAAGCTCTTTATTAGAATAGTTATTAACAAATAAAGGAATAATTTTTAGTTAGAACATTGAAATACTTGCAATAAAGGAGTAAAATAAAAATACAAAATATTTTAAAGCAAATAATGTATTAACTAGAAAGAAACAGATTATATTACCCACGAAAAACGCTGTGAAAATTGTTTTACATTAGTAATATAATAGCATATAACATACACTGATAAGTAACTTCAATTATTTACATTACTACTTTAGGAGAAAAATCCAATCATTTTCATTTAGGGGGGGGGATAAAAGCCGGGACTGTAAATTTGGAGGAAAATTGAGATTTGTTGTGCAGAGGAAAATATTCTTTTGATAACTATCTTAAATAATCATCGGTGAAATACAAAGGAGACAGAGAGAACAAATAATTAAAATTCGAGAATTTTCAATCAAAACTAATAATACTTCTTAGTATCCATATAAGAATTTTCATAACTAATAAGAGTTTAAAGGTAAATACAGGAGTATTTGCGAATTTATTTGCATAATCTCAAGTAATTTCTATATTTTCGAAATAATAGAATTCGCGAATAAAATTATTATCTATATTAACTGAATTTTGAACTATCCAAGTTGATTACAAATTCGGATTTATGACGTCTGTTCGTTAATATTTTATTTACCTGGAAGTATGTATAAAATTAAAACGAATATTAATTTAATCAGTTCGGACGTAATCATTGATTGCAATTAGAAATTTTAAAAAATCTTCCTGAAGCAATATTCCAAATCTATTTCATAATTCAGTCTAATAGAAACGGATAATTTCAAATCTTTTGCATCTACCTACGTAAGACTTGTTTTATTTTTAATATTCGTTTTGCGACACTGCTTAGTTATAAGAAAATAATTAGAAATAAAATAAAGAAAAAAATCATCGATTCTTAATTTTTTTTTTAGAAAATTGCATTTTTTTGAATATATATTTATAGTTTAAAATAGTATGAATAATATTCTTATTTCTAAGGGCTTATAAAGTTCCATGAATTAATAACTGCATTCCTCCCAGATTCAAAACTCAAATTTTGCTTACTTACAGAATGATATTTTTTAAATTTCATTTTAATACACAATAACTCAGAAGATAGTTAGTAAAAAATAGAAACAACTATCTTTATAAATACATATTTTCTTACGTTTAAAAAAATCTTATAATTATATAGTGATTATATATTCAAAGGATGAAATAAAATGAACAATAAAAACAAAAACATAATATATCAAACTAAAAGTGTAGATAGATATTCCCATTCTTCCAGTTCACTTTGAATTAAACTGAACAAACGACAATGTCCAAAAGAAATGGAGCAAGACAACTTAAATTTTCAAAATTTTGTAACTCGTCAAAACTTTCCGCTATACGATTTTAAAAGAGTATATATTTTATTAATTTTAACGTTTTCGTTAAGAAGTGGGAATTTTTTTGATCCGAAAGTTTGAATTCCAACTATTGTAAATTTAAAATGGAAAAAAAAATCTGTAATTAAAATAAAAACAAAGCATAATCGATCATGATAGTTTAAAGAATTTTAATTTCGAAACAGGTGCAGAAAATACAGATAATAAACTTAAAAAAATTATTCAGATAATTAAGTTTTTAATAAATGTAGATAAAAACTTTTCTTACCTTATTCTGAACAGTCTGAAAAAATATTAAAAGGTTAATAATAAACAAGTCAAATGAAATGTGTAGACAAAATCATTTAAACAAAATTTATCTTTTAAGCAAATAATGTAATACTTTTAACAGGAAGAACTAAAGCTTAAAAGTGCATATTTATTATGAAAATTACAAAATTAAGGTTTTATTTTGAGGTATGAAATATGGTTAATACAAATCTGAATATGAGAACATCTGAATAGGTTTTGTTTTGAAATATGAAATATGGTTAATAGAAATCTGAATATGAGAACAACATCTGAATATAAGAAAAAAGATAAAATGCAAATTAATTTTTTTCAAATAGATTTTTTATATAAATTAAAAAGTAGCATAACTCACCGGGATAGTCACGACATCGTGACGTATGAAAGCTCTCTCAGGAATACATAACTAAAAAAGAAATTACGTTAAATGATTAGTTGATAAATCATAGGCAGAATAATAATACAAATATATTTAAGTAACGAAAATAAAATACACACATCTACCACTCCTTCAATGTGTTGCTCAATATCTCGAACTCTTTGCTGCATTTGCTCTACTTGGTATGCTTCACGTTCTACGCGATTTATTTTTACTGCTAGGTCGTGGACTTCTTTTTGAGCTTGGACTAGAAGATGATGATCTGGATGATCCATATTTGTATGCTTCAAAAGCTCCTAAGGAAAGAAAAGAGAACACGCATATTTCATTTCATTAAATTTTGGGAAAACTTTAAAATTCCCTCCATTGTTTAGCAAAACAACTTAAGTCCGTTGAAAATTAATATTAATTCGATGAAAATATTACAGTAAGGAAAAATTTAAAGTGCAGATAGCTGATAAGTTAACTTTTAAATTAACTAACTTATTAGGATCATTCAGGGAGCCTAAAAATTACCCGTTAAGTAATCGAATATGAACTAGAATAAACTTAATTTAAATAACTTTTTAAAAAGATTTTAGTGTACAAAACTTTATATAATTCATCTTTTTTAAAATCCTTAATTTATAATGCATTGTTTTAAAAATTAAGGATTTTTGAGACATATTTTTTCTCAAATTTAGTACTAGGTATCGTCATTTGAAAAGAAATAAAATAAAGCAAATTAAACTATAATTAAGGTTTGAAAATATTGAAATACTGCATTGCTATGGGAAATAAACCAGTGCACAGATTTTTTCGAAAGCTCAGCACATAACAAAAAATGTTTTCAAATATGAAATAAATTAAGTTAAATATAAGTTATAAAAACTCTATTTTGATTAAGTCCAAATTATTTCGAAATTTGAGTTTTTATTGAATTATATAAAAGTTAAATACCAAAAGAAATTGAATCTCCAAGAGCCTGATTTTCAATATATTTTAACATATCAAAACATAATAAGAAGCTAAGGTTTATTCATTTTTCAATTCTTACTATCAGTTCACTCTCTCCCTAAATATCTTGTTCAAATTTTAAATCGTTAATAAAATACAATTTATCCATCCATTCAAGTCCAAATATATTTTTAAAAACTTGTAGTGGGTGATACTTGATGTTACAGTTTTTTCAAATATTAATTCATTAATTAAATAAAATTAATTTTTAATGTATTAATAGAGTTTTAGCAGTTTGTAATGAAAAGTGAAATCAACAGGCATTATACATACATATTATTTAAAGATTAATGTTAAATAAAAGCATGATGAATTTTCGTTTTAACAAGAGAGATATGTTTTAGCACCGGAATTTTACTCCATCATCATCTTAGCTTTTATCCTATATTTTTGGCAGAATAAATCGTATTACAGATTTCTTGCCTTTATCTAGGAGATCGATATAGATTTCTTTACTAATCATTTATGGATTTTTTTTGTTATTTCTTCTATAGAATCTCTTCTGTGAGTAAATATAGCATTCCATTAATTCAAAGACTTTCTTTGCTCTGAACACTTTATAAATATTTATAATATTTAGCTACTTCATTTTAATGCGTGAGTATCTTCTGGATTACAACATTAAAAATAACATTTATACTAAATTTGATTCAGGAATTTAAATGTAAACAATGAAAAACAAATTAAAAATAGTAACAAAAGATGTGCGTTTTGGATACATTTTCTAATTTCAAAAGAGATGCGTTTATTTTGAAAAATCTTAATTACATGTCACGTTGTTTGAGGATTTCACTAATTCCAGATAATATACATTTTATTTTTAAAGCCTTTTATTACACAACATATTTATCAGAGATTTCTCAAATTCTTGAACGGTATTAGAATGAAATTTATCTCATGACAATTTTCCTCCTTTCTAGTTTGAAATAGACCAATAAAAGGACAATGATATATCGGAATTAACATTGACTTCCTTGTTTATCATAAATTCAAATGTATCATTGAATATCTTGGCAGTACAAAACAGGAAATCGAATGTAATACCATAAATTTTTCAAATTTATATTTATTTTCCAAATTATTATAAATAATGGAAAAACCTTAAATTTATTTAGATGAAGTAAATATATTAAAAACATTGTCAAACTGATAAACAGATATGAAACTTATCGTACTTCTTTTCGTTATGAATTTGAAAAATTAAAGGATGTGATTTAAAAAATAATTAAGACTTTTTAAAACAAAATTAAGAAGAGTTTACAAAACCATTCCATTAAAATAACTATCAGATTTGAAAGGAATAGTTTTAAAACACTTTAATTTAACTTGACTTGCTTCATTTTGGGTAGGCTGAAATTTTGCAATTGTTTTTTCCACTCACTTCCGTTTTCGTTACATTATGAGCATTATTGATGAAAATTGGCTATTTTAATATTCTAAGAACAATTATCCATTAAATTTCATTTCGTACCAGTGTCAGCATCTGCTTATAAGTTTAAAAAACAATACATTTCAAAGTTAAAAAATTATTAAAATAAAAAATATATAGAAAATTACTCTTTTTGTACAATATTAAAAGTATGTTAAATTAAAAAAAATAATTAAACATTCAAATTGAATAACATTCAAGGTAAGAAAAGAGAAGGTGCATACTTTTATCAGCAACTCATAACGTGGGATTCTTTGCACCGGCATAATCAGAAGGGCATCGAGGGCAAGTTTACCTTTGTGTTCACGGGACATGTGCTGGGGGAAAAATTTTGATTAATAACCATACTTAGATATGTCTCTCATAACAGTTAAATGTTCTATAAACATTGTCTAACACAAAATATAAGTAAATAACTTTTATAAAATGTTGAACCTTAATTCGATAAGTGCGATACTAACAATTTCAAACTCGTTCAACATAAATATTACATGCCATTTGTTGGATTATATGATGAAATTTGCATAATTTTTCATATTTTAGATTTGCTTGATTTTTTTAAAAAAAAGTTTTAAAATTCAAGGAAACTTTCCCATTTTACAAACTTGATTCAATATATAGGAAAATAAAAATGTCAGTTGTTTTATTTATTTAGTTATCTGTTTTTGTAGTTATTATCTTAAAGTTTAGAATTAAGAATCTTAAAATTAAAGTTGCTGATCTCAATGTGGAATATATTTCAACATGTTTTTCTGAAAATCCAGGTGTGTATTGATGGTTCAGAATTTTAAATTTTTTATCACTTATTCGAATGGTAAACTATATATGTAATAAACGTGAAATAATATTGGTTAAACGTTATAGATAAAAACAAAACAACAGATCTAATTTATGGTTAAGGAAATAAATTGTATTCAAAAATACAGAAGTACAAAAGCATGAAAATTCTTTATTATTTTTAAGATTTCACAATAGAAACTTAAATGAATTACTCCATAAATACAAATACTCGAAATGATTTCTCATCTTTAAAAAAATCTGAAATATTGTAGAAATTATATTAGAAAATCCTACAGAGGTTTAATTTATTTCTAATTTAGAAATATATAGACAAAATAAAAATCGTTCCATCTTTAGGAAATCTCAAGGAGCTCTCTTCACTCTGCTTTAGCGTTCAGAAGGCAAGATTCCCATAGAAAAGAAATTAGAAAAAAATTTTGCCAATAAATTTAAGATAAGACTTCCAATTATGTTCGATGAAAACAACGAAATATTATGGAATAATATTTCATTCGAAATATTATGAAATAATTATTCAGTGCTTCTCCATTAAGCAACTATTATTTTTAATGTACCATAACTTTATTCTAAATGAATTTTTAAAAGGGCCTTAAGTTATTTAATGAACTTTTTGAAAAGAAAAGTTCAATAAGTTTGAAGGCTATTAATATCTCGGAAGTCGAATAACGATTTTTTAATGCAATTGATAGAAAACCTAGAAATTGAATTTATGCATAATTCTTAAGTAAATTTTATTTGCAATCAGATTATTATATACTTCTTTTAATTAAGCATTCTTTCAGTGAGTCGATAAACAAAGGTCGACAATATTTCTTTGATTTGATAAAATTTAAGGTGATTAAATTTAGTATTAAGTAAACAATCTTTTTTTTTTCATCTTGATTATTACACAGAATTATACATACATTAAGTCATAAAAAGTTTATTCCTCAAGAAATCCTTAAAAAATTTAATTCCATATGTTCTAGATATTATTAATAATCCTCTTTATTTTTCATCGTTATCCCATTTTCTTAGAAATTTTTTATATGATGTAGGAGTCAGATAGGAGCTTTGAGAATATTTTGGGTGGAATCGGGATGAAATATTGAAGACCTGGATTCGAATTTTCGAATATATTTTGAAATTGCATAGAATAAATATATAGAGATGGTTTTGGTGATACCAATCAATTCGTAATAGAAGAAACGGCGACAAGGGATCTCCTTTCAAAATCTAGATATATGCAAAGTTTTTATTTATAGTTCCTCAGAACCGAAGCAATAAAATAAAATGCCCACGTTTCCACATTATTAAATCAAAGACTTAATAAAGTAATTCGAAAAAAATTCAAATACGACCACCATAGGGTAAGTTATCGTGAAAAATCAAAAGTAAACGTGCACACTCACTACATAATAACACTGTAAATAAGCTCAATGCAGATGTTTGTAGTTTCAAACAGTAGACCACTGCAACGCGATGTCAAAAAAAAAAAAATCATACAGATTACAGATTCCCTCTTTTTGACAAATGTTGGATTGATTTTTTTTTAATTCGGTGAATATTTTTTCCTCCCTTTTACCAAAGTTCCACACTTCCTGAAGAGTGGTTATTATTATAACCATACCTGAATAAGAGAATCTTATTGATGGAAAACTCTTTTTACAAAAAATAAGCACCGTTATTAATCGATTTAGTTAAAATTGAACGAATTAACTTTATAAAATTTTAGGGAAAAAATTATTTTCATTTATTTAGCTAGCAGATCATGATGTAAAAATAGAAAAAATATACTATGCATGCAGAAATTTGAATTCATTCATTTCTTATCAAATACCAAAAGCACAGGATGGCCGAATTATCGATAGCTTATGATATACATATCAAAAGTTTCACTCAAGTTCTATGACGTCTAATAAATATATTTTAGGAAATAAAATAATTATTTATTAATACATTATTCATAGCATTTTTCCATACTGAAATGATCGATCCCCCCCAAATGTCACTGACCTTTCCAATTCATTTATTATTATTGTCTCTCCCGTTATATATTTCACAAATATATAACGGGATAAATATATATTATATATTTCACAAATATCTATTGCTCCGAAGTATTTCTTATTTAATTCACATAAGAATTTATAAAATAAAAGCATCATACATTTAATTAGTTTTGCATTGCAAATTACCCAAATGCATTATAGAACAATGACAACTAATCTCGGCGAAAGCTGAGCCGGAAATAAGTCGTACAGACTGGAATCATGGCTTTCTAGAAGTAATTAAATCTCGACATTAAGGGAAAGAGAGAATTTCCATTAATCCTCATGTTATTGGATGATCAAAAGACGACATAAAGTCTGAGAAACTTTCCACTCACGTTATATTCAATGTGATGTAAGCCGAATTTTGAAGCCAACGTTTGTCTAGGTAAGGACATGCTGAGTAACAAAAGATAAACGAATTCTGTCTATATCACAGCAGGGGTTAAGAATTCAATGGGGCGCTCATGGATGCACCATCCTTTCTTACGAAAGTCTCCATTTTATTTATTTCATCTTGTCATTGTGAAGATCTCTCGCAACAATAAAGCCCAACAAAATCTGTCAGCAGTGACTGAAACATGTTTTAAAGATAATAGTAGTTTAATTTGGGAATCTATAGAAATTGTCTACCGCCACTGAAGGAATTGTATCTCATTGTTATCATGTCACTTGCAAAGGGTGCTGAAATCTACAAGTAAAGAGAGTCGCATGACCTTTATAACCTTTATTTCTGCAGATATAAATACTTTTCAATAAAGCGAAAAGGTATTATTTTCTCATACTTTAGGATATCGATAATAGATTGTTTATTTTTGGAAAAAGTAGCCGAACAAAAGAGAGAAAGAAACAAAAACATTAGATAAATATCACAGTGAAACGTCTCACTGATAAGACGCGTCCATCCCGATATATTTTAATCCGCAAAGTAGAAAACATGTATAAATTGTATATACAGAGTGTCTATTCTAATGATTGCCTAACAATAGCTTGTTTGAGTCAATAAATATAGAGGTGAAAAATTACATAAATTAAATTTTTAAACACTTCCCAGATCTTATTAATTGAATTTGGAGAACGGAAATCCAAATTATTTTGCTTTAATTGCACTCTGAAAAATTACCTTTCAAATTAAATGCGTAACCAATAAATAAAGCCAGCTTTTTTGCATTTAATTATATTTTTTTATCATTATAATTAAATAAGAATATCTTATTCATAGATGGTTTAGTGAAATATACAGATAAAATGAATTTTGTGCTTACAATTTGTAAAATATCCTCTATACGGAGCCTTTTAAAAGAAGAAAAAGATTCTACACTTCTATAAAGCATTGAATATCACTTTTTAAAACCAATTCAATAGACGATTTGAGAAGGTTTCTGCAATTAAATAAGATTCTTCTACGAGACGGCTATTGATTGGCTTAAAATAATAATATTGAAAGCGCCTAACTCATCCGTTTTGATAGCAGATGGAGATTTTTAAATTAATTAAAATCCTAGTTTGTTAAAGATATTTTACTAAATAGTACTGATACAATCGGGAATCTGTATAAAAATTTGGAATTTATAATTTTTTCAGTAGTACATTTACTGATTCAAACAAAATATTCACATCATTAAGGGCATATTACCAAATGAAATTACCTGCCTACTCTAGCGGTTCAGATTCATGATTACAGTGAACACTTGAATATTCTTAGAGCATGAATATTCTTCTAAAAAGTTACAGAAAAACGGATGTCTTGAATCAAATAGGTTCATCAATCTTTCATGGACGAAATTATTTCTGAGCGGTACAAATATAAGAAGAAAGTCAAACTGAACTATTAATTATTAAGTGAAGTGTACTTTCTCCACATGCATTTCTTTATTGTAGTAGCGAAAAATTGGCTTCATTTTAATTACTTCATGTTAGCATGAAGTAATTAAAAAATCAGGAATAAAATTGTATTTTATGGTACTGGAGGGTGCTTGCTATTTTCCAGAACTAAGCCTAAAGAAAGATATATTTTTGAAGAGCCGGAGAAGAGACCAAGTTTAAATCGTCACTAAAGTTACGTACGAATTTAAAAATGGTGTATTCTAAATTAAACAAATTTAAATGTTAACAAAATTTAACATTTTGTACAAAAAAAATTATACGCGCACATCGTATTCATAAACTGTAAACAAATTTTGATTGACAAAATTGTTCTTTTCCTTTTTATTAACATGGGCATGTTGTCAACTGAGACACATGATTTTTTCAAAAAAATCTTTTAAATGTGAACCTTCGCAGTTTTTCAATATTTTACACCTTCCCCAAATGATAAAAGTATTGATTTCTTCGATTAAAAATGAATTAGGTAATGTGAAAAATTGTATGAATCTGGTAAATTAAAACATACCACACTTAATTAATATTTTTTAATTTCTACTCTAATTACTTCTCTCTCCCTCAAAAAAAATCTGTTGCCAGAAAAGAAAAGATATACATTTAAAAAAAACAAAGTTTTTCACAAATTATGAAAATAAATATTGACTAAATTTTTAAAATTAGTTTTCGGAAGCAATTATTCTCAAAGAAAATAACTATAAAATCAAGAAATATAAGAATAAATCTAAATTTTTCAATTACACGAATGTCAAAAGTTCCAGATTAGAGGAATTAAAAAAATGCAACACCACTAGAACCATAGAATGTTTATGAATAATGAAAAATGGTGAAGAAGGATAAAGAACAGGATAACAATATAAAGAAATGTAGCGCAATTAATATATCCTTTTATGCAGCTGTAGAATTGATTTTTAAGTTTTTTTTCTTTTTAAAAGTATGCCTAATTGATACGGATATTAATTAAACAATGTTACAACAATCAATAACCTTAATTTTGTTGCGCTTACAGGAAGAAAGTAAAAACATAAATCAGAAGGTTTTTTTAAACTATATTTTCCGGATGTTTTTTTTCTTCTTTACTTTTCACGTAATGAGTATTCAGGATCAATATGTTTTATATAATTTTTTGTAAGTTATTTTCTGTGTATATATTTTATTTTTGAGTAATTTCTTAAATCAAAATGAAATAAATTAACAGAAGAAATGGTTTTGACGTCCACCGTTACAAAGTTGCATGATTAGATTTATTTTCAAATTATCAACAAATTTAATGAATAGTTTCTTTGTAACAATCCATCATTTTATGAATCATTTTCCCCTAACAATAAGTAAAAAAAATTACTTACCATTAATAAAATTACTTACCTTAAAGTAATTATTTCTTTGTTATTATATGTTAAGACACTTATTATTGCAAATACATGTTTCTTACTAACCAGCTTATTTCTAGAGTAATTTATTATTTTACTGTTTTAGAAATTCTGCTTCAATAATATACTTCATTTCTATAATCATGAAAAATTCTCTATCTCTATGAGAAATTTTGTGCCCTCCCCGAATAAATGTATTATTATTTATTTCTATTATTCTATTTATTATTTATTTCTATTATTCTTTCAACAGTCGGGTGATTATAAAAGATAATCAATGTTTGTAGTAAAAGTTATTTTTTTTAACTGAAAATCTTTTCCTTTTTCCTTTTACATTTATATATATACATATAAATTCAATACCCCTAATATATATTCGCAATATAACTGCAGAAATTGCAGTTCAGTTATATTAATGATAAATTTTAAATTAACAAGTGGGTTATTTTCGGATGCATCACGTAATTTTGAATCGAGGTCGGATGACGAGGAAGAGGCCTGAGCTGGCATTCCCCTGGCCAAACTTCCTTACCTCACTAGCGGGAGGGCATTTGGCCTGAAAGAGAATTCTTTAACGTGGCTGTTCTTTGCTTTAATCGAGTCTCGAATCTGGAGCTGAGACTTACCAGCAGGCCATCGCGGCCAACTAAAGAAGTCAAATTATCGTTAAAGTGCAATTTTAGCTATAATTTTCTTTTTATTAATTACAGAAAACTACTGTATTTCATTGAGCATCAGCAATTATCACAGTAGAACTTTTGTTAGAATTATAAATTAAAATAATAAAGTTTTAAAAACTTGTTTTAAAAATTGATTTAAACTCTTAAAAAACCTTCGCCTTTTATTTATAAAAGCAGTATTCAATCGAGAATGATATAAGGGTTGTATTTTTAAATGCGGAGATTTTTTTCCCTTTTGGTAGCTTTTTCTTCTTTTGCCTAGACGGTTCAGAAAAAATAGGACTGTTATTAATTGAAAAAAATACTTGTTACCTCTAAGAATCTTGCAAAAGCCGGCTTCGCTTGCGTAGCGATTTTTGTAGCATCCTTAGCACATTTCCAGTTATTGATAAATGCTGTATAAGTATCAATTACAACTTGCTTTGTGAACTAGAAAATAAACCACACGTGAAAATGAAAGTATCAGTTACTTGCCAAAAAAGTAATTAAAAGGTAAATAAATTTTATAATATTAAACATATTATATGAAAAAGGAAGGTATCAGTTATTTATCAAACCAAAATTAACCCAAATGTAAAACAAAACATATTATTTTAAGGAACATTATATTAGAAATGGTATGTGAAAAAGGAAGTATCAGTTATTCGTCAAAAAACTAATCAAAATGTTAATCTAAGCATATTACAGTTTATAACACGTTAAACATATTTTATATGGAAATGAAAACACGCCACTTGTCAAACAAAAATCAATCGAAATTTAAATAAAAAAATCATTATATGTTTTAGTATATTAAGCATAATATAAGGAAATGAAACTATTAGTTACTTGTCCAACAATAATAATGAAAATGCAAATAAAAATATATTATATGCTAAATTATACTAAACATATTATATGATAAGAAAAAAATCAATTACTTCATCCTTGGCGAACTAGAAAATAAAAAGCAAAGCATATTATAGGAAAATGCAAGACAAAAACTTGCGCAAATGATTAATTTAAGAGCATATGATTAATATGTTCAAATGTTTAATTTAAGGGCATATGAATAATATGAGTAAATGATTAATTTAAAAGCATTTTATTTTCAGCATGAAACTTATTTCTTAAATAAATATGACCGTTTGAGCATTATGTTATAAAAGAGTTACGCTTACAGAATTGTGTTGGGAAAGCCAATTTCATATGAAAATATCAAATAATTTTATACTTATTTTAATGTTTCTGCTTATTAAGTTTGTAAACTTTAAACTTTTCCAAATCAAAGATCTCTAAAAGAGCTTAACAGGGCCATAACATTTGAACAGACATTTCAAATCAAGCACTCAAAATTTGTATTAAAAAATGAGTCAAATAATGCGTGGGAAGTGACGTTTAACACGTTCTATAAAGGTGTAATGTACCCATCATGATCTTTTTCAGAATATTCTACAGAAAATCTTTTCATGATCTTTTTCAGAATATTCTACAAATGAAAGCAATAAATACTTCATCCAATGAATATGCCTATAAATGTTGCTCGAACACAAACATGCGAATGGTTTGTGAATTGTTCTTGGCAAAACTGATTCGCTGAAAATCCTTGTAGATCAATGTTACCTGAAGTAACGTCAGATAAGCGAACAACACTAGAATTTTTAGATTAGGAATTTTTTACTGTTGTATTCGCATAAAATGCAATTATATATTTATGTATATTATTATTATAGATACAATAATATCTATGACATAAAAGCACGAAAGTTTTTCTCAATAGATCTTAAATAATAACGGTCGGATTATCTCCTTTGCCCTATACGGCACAGGTATGTTGAATGTGTAGAGCTAAATTGCTGCCCTAATTTTCCTTATCTTTTATCGTACACGTTTATATGCAAAGACTAGGCAAGAGGATAGTTTCCATTTCTGAAAACTACAATTCGCTGGTGTTGTACCGTTTCCTATCATCAATTCCTTATTCCAATTTTTAAAAATAGATTTTGAACGCATGGTTAGAAGGGTTTATTGTGGAAATTTACGCTTTTCAGAGACTTTTAAGTTGGAGAAGTTTAATTTCAGCAATTCAGTTTGTATTATAAATATGCCTCATTATTATTTTATGAATATTTCAATTCCGTTACATTCATATTCAATAAAAAAATATACTTTGAAGGGAAAATCCCATTTTCAATAATCTATCATAACTTAAGGTACTTTGATGTAGATGATTTCTTATTTTATCAAAATATTTTTAGCAAATATTTTCAACAGAGTTAAAAAAAATGAAAAAATAGCATTTCTAAAAAAATTAATCATTCCTTTTGAATAAGTGTTATATCAGTGAAAAAAATTATTAATAACATATCGAACTATAGTTTGCAAGATAATCATATACTATGTGATATAGAATATTGGTTGAACATTTGATACGATTATTTTCCTTATTCACTACCTTAAGCTGTTATTTTATTCCGTGAAATTATTACTGTATTATTCGAATATCTGGTATGATATTTTTCGAACAAATCTTTCCACGTTAAATCTAAATGGCCTTTCATTTCTCTGTAAATTCATTTAAACTATTCTGCACAAGAATTAGATTATTTATAAATATGAGACATATTTTTATATGACAAAATTTCATATCTTAAAAAATATTATAAATGCACATTTACTGAAATTCACTATAATATAATAAGTAATTGAGTCTAATGTAACTTAATTTTTATTTATCATTAAAAAAACACAACCATCATTACTGTTCATGCTCTGGAACAAGAAAACATTGAATAATTTACACGTGACGAATGCCGATTTTGAAAAGGGGGAAAATACTAGCCCTCTCCCCCCCAAACCCAACTCAACAGTTTGTAAGCAGTGCGACATGTAAATACGGAAATATTATTAGCTATACATGTGAATTATTTTTTAAGTCATGCAAGCGTAATATATATTTTTATTCTTATTTTTGTATCTGAATATATTAATAAAAACGTTCTTTTCCGATATCAAGTTTAATAACCTGATCAAATATTAAATGACCTTATATTGTCTAAACCATATCAGATCAGGAAATAAATCAACAAATAACAGAAAATGCTGAATGTAACTAGTTTCTTTAAAACAAAAGTTGATTAAATTTTGATTTAATTATTGCTATACTCTTTACTAAGTCGAATTTTTTTTATCTACAAAACTTGATTTGGAATTGAACTATAAAATGCTTGCTTACCGATTCTATGAAAATATCTCCAATGGTGAACTGTATTTCCCAATTTTTACACCTGCGTTGGAGACTTTCAAGAAACACTTCATGGATATTCAGAATTTCAGGTATTTGAAAGAAGATTTCGTCAACAATGCCCCCTTCTACAACTCCACTGTAATCTGCACTCTTAAGGGCTCCCATATACTTCTGAAAGGAATTAGCTAATTAGTTTACGAAATAAAATATCGTATTTATTTATTTCATAAATAAATAAATAAAGTATCAATTTTGTATTATAATCCAAAGTAGAGGGCGATTCAAATCAGGTGGACAAAATGGAAGGCTTATTCAAGATGCTCTTTAGTGATACGTAATGCGAAAATGGCAATCATCGATTAATCGGCAAGAGTTTACATTTCATTTCTGCACATATTACCCATGTAGAAAAATAATACCATTAGAAGAACTCAATGTTTTCATATTTTATTCAGAAGAATTGATATATACGTAATAGTTCCGCAGCACTAATGCGCATTCTTATTGTTTTCAGGCGAATGTAGGTTACATATTGTTTTTTGTTTTTCTTTTTCCGCAGAAATAATTGAAATTAAAAGACATACAACCTAATTTACAGCATATGAAATGTTTTAAAAAACTAGTTAGGAAGCAATTATTCGACTAAAATTACATTCTTTTATTATTACTTAAGATTAATTACTTTTTATTAGAACTGTAAAGCGTTTGGATAGTATTTGTGATCTTACGTTCTTACGTCAGTGTTGTTACCCTGATATGTCTTTTTATTTTAGCAAGACTATTTTGAATCATCCTGTATATATAGAAAATCATCCACAGAGTAATCTAAGAAGTGGATTATTAATGATAAACGACCAATTACACATTCAGCATTATCAGTGAAGCTAGAAATGGCATAATGTCTTAATTACTTAAAAAATCGACATCAACATCAGGAATAAAACTATATTTTTTTCGCCTGCTGTTAGTGATTAAAACTATAGCAGTTAATTTTTAGATTTAAACAAACGAAAAAATTGGTATCCCAAATGTTGACCTCAGCAGGATTTCTAACCTAGGTACTTTTATTTGTCTGTAACTTGAATGTAGGCAGTTTTCTAGAAAATTCTTCTGAGAATGTTTCTCCTTACTATTATGTGATATCCTCTTATCTATACAGCCACTATTTCTGCTACTTGAAGGCTTATGTATCTGTTTACATAATATAAACTATTTCCCACAATATTTCTTGATTCCTGATTAATTATAAATAAATTTGTTTAACAGAGTTATTAGAATAAAGTAAAAAAAATCACAAATCCAATATCATATCCATAAGCATTAGACCATATCGTAATGCAAATATGAATTTTTTAAGGATGATATTCAAAGACTTGCTTAAAAAGAATTTAAAAAAAACTTTGCAATATAAATGGAAATTATACGCAAAATTATGTGTAAGTTTAGACTTCTGTAAATTTTTAAATTGAATTTCCAAACTTCAAAAAATACAAGTATAAAGTGCATATTGTATTCTATCTTTCTCTCTCGTTTTTTTAGCAACATTATTTCTTTCCAAAACTCTACAACTAAGCTCATTTCATAAAATACACATATAAGCTTAGCAAGAAAGTACTTTAATAATTAAATATTGTTTGCTATCCTTTTCTCCTACACTTAAAAAAATTGTTTCTTTCTTAACTTTTAAATTGTTTCCTTCTTATACTCTACAATAATCTTTCCCATTTTTGAATGCAAACGCTTTACTTTTAAAAAATGCATTAATCCATTGAAACTTTATTTAGCAGAAATCAATTAATAAATAGTAATATCTATAGACGATATATCATTTTAATAGATAGAAACCCCTTTTAAAAGAAGAATATCAATTTGAATAAACGAATCCTTTTAAAATATGCATGGCTGAGCACCTGAGAGAGATTTTTATCATTCATTTCATCCTTTATAATGAATATTTCCTGGTTCTTGTTACATTTTTAAAATACACAAAACAAATTTCAAAGTGTAATGAGATCATTTATCATTTGTTAAATATTTTAGACTTATTTATATAATGAAAAGTGATACAGACAGAAAATAGAATTGTTTTACGGATAGCCTTATATTATTTATGAGAAATGTACACTGTATTTTTATGAGATAATTATGAGAAATGCAGACTGTATTTTTTAAAAATTCAAGTAAATGTAGTTTTTGCCGGAGATAAGTTTAAATATTGTATTTGTTTTTTTTTTCTCATTGCAATAACTTAAGCTTATTATCTAGAAATGAGGACTTTATTTCACAAAACAAATTTCTATTCCATTTCAAAAAAGAATACGTCTTACATCAAAATTCGGGAGGACAAAAGAAAAATCCTAAAAGAGTGAGGCACAAAAGGAAAATATAAAGCCCCCCCTCACGATAAATATCAACATTCCATATCATAAAAATTAAAAAATAGATATATTATAAATAGGATTACAATTACATTTTACTTAAAAGGTTTCTATAAGCCTTATATTTTTTAAAAATTTCCAGATCTTTGATAAAAACAAGTATTTATCCTTTTCCACAAAATACTTATTTGAAAAATAATTATTTATACTTTTTCCAATTGACAAAACTATCGTTTAAAGAACTTATTTTCATAATACCCAAAACAAAGTTTCAAAATTTGTAGTTTCATATTTTAAAAGCTAAGGGATGTGAATTTACTATAGCAACTATTATTGGTGTATATCAAGTATTTCATTAGCAGCAATAATATCATTAAAAACTTCGTCTTAATATCAATGAAATTTATTATCATCATCGTAAAATGCAATTTGAAATTCTTATCAAGGGTCAACCTTCTAGCAGATTTTGCGCTTATAATGATTTATGTAGGAAATATACTTTGATATTAATATTCTTCGCTATTCTACTATTTTGTACTCAGTTTTTCCTCACACTAATCTTTTATCTTCCCTTTATTTTTTTTCGTTTTCATGATTAATCAAGGGTATATTATATATATATATATATATATATATATATATATATATATATATATATATATAAAATGAGAGAGAGAGAGAGAGGGATAGGGAGAGAAAGAGAGCAACACTTTAATTTGTAGTTTTCCCGTTGAAAAAATTTCTGCAGCAGAAGATCAAAGTAACTGTTAAAAAATAAGTAGTGGGAGCAAAAATTTTTCCAGACTGAAAAATAAAAATATTACATTTTTGTGGTCGATTTGTGGAAAGAAAGACATTTAAATAAAATATAATAGTAAATTTACAGGACAGCCAGATTAAAAAATATGTTTAGCATTCTTTCTTTTGAAAAAATTACTTCTTTTACCCTCCCGTAAGGGTTAAAAGGGTATTTCAAATTTGACTACATAAGAAGTAATGCAGCATTTACCAGTGGTGAATATTGAATGACAGCACAATTAATATTCTTATTAATAAAATGTCATAGTATCCAACAATTTCAAAAAAAAACACAACTACTGAATAATTTGATTTTTTCCTATGGCTTAGCTTTATTTTAAATTGTATCAGATTTATGGTTAAAGATGTATCCTTGATATCGTAAAAATGCATGTGTTCACAAATTGCACGGAAGTTTCAACAATAAACTATTTGTGGGTTAATACTGTCAAAATTTTGTAACCTGGTTAAATTCTTCATATCTTAAATATATCGATTTTCTACAATCCACGGTTTAATACTAAATTAAACATTCAAATCGTATTCACATTCAAATAAATTTTAAATATGGCCCATGTTTCAACACATCGTAAGATCTCGAAGTTATTTAACTATGTAACTAAAACAAAGAAAGAATTTTGAAAAAATCATGCTTTGGGATTCCCAATAAACTGATTTAATACAAATACATTGTTAACCTAATAGTTTCAGGAAACTAAGTTAACAATGGGATTTAAATTAGATTTCTTTTTAAAATTAAAAGGATGAATTTGTATTAAATGTCGGTCTATCAGATATATTGAATAGCGAATAAGGAAAACTTTTTAAAGTAATTTTTAATGAAATTTATTTTCTCTATAAGTTATTCATTGAGAAGTAGAAACCATTTTCTCGATTTAGTGAATTACATAAAAGTATAAGTAAACTAAAATGAGGAGAAAAATATTCTGAAAAGGAGAAAGACATACGTTGAAAAATGTCACAGAACATTATGTAAAAAAAAATCTACTAAAGTAAGTCTAGAAAACTTTCCTACAACAGAAACTTTTTCTCGATTGTTTAAAAATGTATTTTTCAACACTAATGCAATGGATTAAGAAAACCACACCTGAATTTAAACTTCTTCTTGTTTTGTTTTGCTTTGCTTTTCCCGAACAATATAGTTTTCTTTTTTAAAATTTTCATTCTATTGAATAAATAAACATGGTCTTACTATTCAACACTCAAGAATTACCATATTTCACCATTCTTATCAGCGCGTAGATTCTACATAGTTTTATAAAGAACGGCAGCACTATTGCATTTTTGCATAGATCTCGTCCATTGTTACGTAAATTTAATGACAGTTTTTCGTGCTGTTTTCTCGCCAATTTACTTGAAGAAAAGAAACTTTCCGTTCTTTTTTTGTTGTTCTATTCAACCCAAGGTTAGAGGTGAGCAAGTAGGAAAGTTAAAAGGGAAAGAGAGACAATGAATGAAAGATTTTTATTCAAGTTCATAAATTTATTTAAAGTGTTTCACAGAGTAATTTTAAAGGTTAAATGAATACACGGTAGTGATGAGAGTGTATTGCAAATAGTTTACAACAACTCTTAAATTTTTTTTTAACAAAATGGTTTTTCGAGGATTACGAAATTTAATTCTCTGTAGAATCTAAACAGATTTCAAAGACATGAAATCAACAATTTAAAAGGGAACAAATAGACAACAATGCAATGATTCTTAAATTGTATTCCCTGAGGATACAGGGAAGGATACAAGAAAGAAATAAAGAAAGAAAGAAATGGGGGATGGGGAGGAAAACTTAAGCCATGGGGAAAAAAGAGGGGCAAAGATATCCGAAAAACAGCCAGAATTTCTCCTCTTAAGCTTCTTGTATACTTACACAATATGACGCGCTCTACATTCAATTTCATCAAATAGGCACCTGTTTACAAATTCTTCCCTTTTATCCTAAACAAGATGCATATACACCATTTGAGAGTTAAAGCCATGCATTAAAATTCAACCATCAATATTGTGGAGGTTTTGACGCATTAAAGCAAACGCGGAAAGACGGAACGACATTACAAAAAAACAACCTAATAATTTTCGGCAAAAATTTTGCACAGTTCTATATTTTATGTGTAAAATTTCATTTATCTAAAGTGTGACGATTTTAAATTGATAATCTTATAAGTGCAAGGATAAATAAACGGGCTGACTTCCTATGAATTAAGTGAGTCCAAAATTTGATAGATATTGTGATTTTAATGCGACTACAACATACCAAATTTCATTCGCCTAGCTTGTTCTATTTAAGAGTTATCGTGTTCACAGATAGACATACAAGGATGTCTATAGCTTTCATAAGAATGTCTCATGGAATCTTGAACGTGGAGATTTATCAAAATTTCTGTCAGGTTGAAATTTTTGATGAATACAATGCCTTGCATTTCGTATAACGGAAAAAAATTAAAAAAAAAACTACTTTCAAAAATTAAAATAAATGAATATATTTTATTAAAACAATTTGGAAATTCAAGGGTTGCAATTTCTAAAAATACCAGCATCGAATTCTTACAAAATACCTTTTATTCATTTTTTAAAAAAATATTTTTAAGCAAAAACTGGCTTATCTTAAAGATTTCACCAAGATTTACTTATTTCTTTCATTATTCATTTTAGTTATCATCAGTGGAGTTTTCCTGTTTTTATATTCTTTTCGAAATTTGAAGCCTGACTAACATTTTTCCACACAGAGCTTTCTAAAATTCTCCTCTACCAAAAGACGCCCCCGAACATTAAAGCAAAAAAGTAGTTTTTAAAAATGGGTAAATATAGATCAATAATACAAGAGGAATTTTAATACTAATTATTTGTTATGCATAATTCATGAAAAAGAGAGAGAAATTCAACAAAAGCTTAAAATTAAACGAAATCTATTAAATTTTTGCAAAGAAAGTTCTTTGGTTTTAATTTAATTATTATTTATTTGATTTAAGAATTTTTTGAATGTAAATTTTAATAAATTGGTTGAAATTTTGTAATTATATATTCAAAAAATTTTTTTAATGTCTCAGATTTCAAATTTTTAGTTTCACAATTGTAAAAAAATACTTTTAAGATTAAAAAAAATGGATATTGTTTTTTAAAATCAGCATAACAAACACCTTTAACTTACATAAACCAATGGGAACTCCAGGCAAAAATGTTAATATTATGCTACTCTATGAAACCATTGCTTCTTCCACTAACTTTTTGAAATCAACTTTCTAACTTTATGCTTAATGGCTTCCTTTACAGGAAGTCATTAAGCATGAAGTTGGAAGGTTAGATCCGGAATAATAAAAAAAGATTTGAAAATTGCTAGTATTACTTAATGCAATCCAGAAGGAATATAAAAATAAATAAAATCAATTACTTTTGTTGAATATTGATTATTTTATCATCGTGAGATGAGAATATTATTTATCAAATGAAAAAAGTGCGAAAAGAAGCTTTATAATTAATTTGAACATTAAACCTAATAAATAAGTTGCCTAGTTTCGTACAATTCATATACAATAATTAAAAATGATACATTTTTTTTAATTTAGTGAAGTATCTAATAAATATAAAAATGCTAAAAGCCTACATAATCACCCATTGAAAGAGCAAGACTTATTACTTTATTCTAAGT
Organism: Argiope argentata; assembly: GCA_026289955.1. Lineage (NCBI taxonomy): Eukaryota > Metazoa > Arthropoda > Arachnida > Araneae > Araneidae > Argiope > Argiope argentata. Next base: position 2,807,831 of record JAOUZG010039001.1, on the reverse strand, counting down.
TTATATCACTGAAATAGACTTGTGAACATAAAACGGTTGTTAATATTAATTTTTAAGAAATAATAGCGGATGATTGCATTATATCTCAAATATGTATTTAGCGGTGTTACAAATATATTAACTTTTTAAAATTTAGAATATAGATTTTCATAAGTTCATTTTTCCCCACTCGCTTAAAGCATGTAAAATCAAGTACATGCTATCAGACAGAGGAAATTTATGACAATATCTCACAAATTAAATTTCGTGAATCTAATTACACTGAATCAAAAAAACAAAGATTTCAAACCCTGTTGATAGAAATGTTTCTTTTTTATCGACGACAGGCGGACTTTTATTATTAAAGAGCTAAAAGATGTTGAAATAATATAAAGAAACTGATAAACGAAAAGATGATTAAAACTCAGAGAAAAGCGCAAGAAATAGAATGAAATAATCAAATTCAAACTCTGAAACAAATTGAAATTATAAATTGAATTACAGTAATGAAATTATTGGGACTTCATCAAGCGTTGACAGTGGCATTTTCCTCTCGAGTTCATCATCGTCCTATTTATCCCCCCCCCCTTTCTTAATTCCATCATAGTGATATTTAATATTTAGGTTAAATATTCCATGCTCTGTTTTTTGAATAGTTTGGACTTGTAAAAGGAAAACTGCATTATCAATAACAGTACTTTCAGAATGTTTTGATGAAGCCAAACATTATTCATAAGCTTAAAAGCAAAGTCAAAGCGCGTCAAACGAAGAAGAAATTTTCAGATAATTGAGGTTCAAATGATATCAGATAGACATTGGCATCAGATAACTAATTTACATATTAAATGTGCGTACCACTCTCATTAATTGTAAACTCGCATCATTTTGTCTTAATGTCAAAATTTATGTCTTATCTCATGTCAAAGTATTAATGTCCGCATTTTTCTTAAGAAATTCCGATTAAACAGATGCTTCATTATAAAGCAACATAAATAAGGACACTCTTTTTTTAAAAAAATATACCTAAAAGAAGAGTTTCCTCTTTACATTTTTGGAAGGAAAAAAAGGAGAATTTGTACATTTATAAATTTCTGTTTACATATGAAGTTCAGAAGAAGCTGCAAACCAACGCTTTATGATTGGAACATCTAGTGGAGCAAGATTTGACTATCACTAATTCTCAAATATTAAAGAGATTTTTTCGAACATCATCTTAAGGAGAAATTAGAATATATCCAACACAGCTTGATAATTGGTTTGGTGAAACACCAATTTTCACATATTGAAAAGCCAGAAAGAAGTAACTTTCAACAACACAAATTTTAATGAAATGAAAATATAAGAAATAAGTTGACAAAATATAAGAAAGAAGTTGACGATCAGCTTTCGTATCTTCTAACTAAGAACGCAAATTGTAATATCTGTCTTCTGCGACGAACCTTTCTATAAAAAAAGTCAATAAATCGATAATATTGTTTTTATAGACATGTTTATAATATAAAAACGAGCTTATATTTCTAGAACCAATTTACTAATGTTCGCTGGCCAGAAATCATCATAATATTTTACTTCAAGGACATGAACAATTATATCCAGTAGATGGAAACTTCTTAGATATATCGAAAACAGACATGTTTATAGAAACGAATGGTATATTTTCGTGATAAATACACAATCGATACGAGAGATTTAAGAGACCCGGAAATTACATTCTCGATTCAATCAAGTAAGCACGCACATGCTAAAGTACTTAAGATCCCTCTTTCAGTCCCTTCATTGATATTACATACTAGGGATCCCCGAGTAATGCCTGGATAACAGAAATTATTGTCTGGAGATCAATACACGCTCTTCAAGTATCGATGATACAGAATAAACATGGAAAAACTGGAGATGGATAATATACAAAACATCTGTTTTATATGGAAATAAAAACCGACGCGCCTAACGATCAGGGAGACTTAATGGTCCTGCATTAAGTCTTAGAATAAATATCTTATATAAATTTCGTCTCTGGAAGTTTGGATTGTTTGAAACAACATATTTCCTAAAAGTGCATTAGGAATAAAATCTTACTAGCAGTGAAAACAGATTCTAAAGACAGAAAATTATACATAATGCTCAAACAGAATAAACATTATGCAAGAATGGATATTTGTGGAAGGTAATTTTTCTTGTCTTTCTTTCAAAAATGGCCATTTACAATGATTCCGCGCACTATTTAGCACTAAATGCCGGAAATTGGAAAACTATAATTTTCTTTTTGTTTTTGCTATCAATGTAACAGTTTGAATTGAAAAAAGGTCTTTTTTATTGTATTGTATCTCCATTTGTTCTATAACACATTATGAATAGCGTTCAAATAACAGAAAATATTGTTTAGGCATCAATATACGAGCTACAAAAATCGATGACACAAAAGAAACATGTAAAAACTGGAGATGGATAATTTAAGAAATGTATATTTGATAGAGAAATAAAAACCGATGCGCCTAATGATCAGTGATATTTCATAACTATATATGAATTTTACGAATAAATATTGCCTCTGGAAGTTTAAATAGTTAAAAAAATGATATTTTTGATTGGTGTATTCGAAATATAAAGCGACTAACTGTAAAAACAGATTCTAAAGATAGAAAAAGATAGAAAAGTATATTTAATGGATAAATAGAACATGGATATCGTGAAAGATATGGATATTTGTATGATATAATATTTGCGAGTGAATCTTTCGGAACATACTATTTCCAATGATTCCGAGTAACTTAGTGCAAAATTAAATACGATAAAACTGTCGTAAATGGTAACCCTTGGTAACGTTAATCTATATGTCTGCATTAAAATAACCAATTTTTCCCCTATATAAATAGGTTTCTCTCTCTTTCTGGGTATTTACGCGAGCTAATGTGCTATTATAGAATTGTTACAACATGCAGTTATTACATAAAAAATTCGCATTAATATCAAAAATATGCACTTATTTGGAAAGCTTGCGTTTGAATAGCGATTAAAAACAGGTTGCAACATTTTACTGATTAAAACCATCACACGACCCTTAAAAAGTTCGGTCGCTGTAAAATTGTTTAGACATTTTCTATAATGTATGGAGAACAGAAATGGATTAAAAAAAGAATAAAATGAAACATGATTGTCAGATATAAAAGAATGTGTGGTAAATAACACGATGTATTAAATAAATATAAGAGGACAAATTTTAGTTGTACAGAGTCACATTCTTTTAGAAAATGCATTCGTAAAACATGGATAAACCTGAAGCCTAAAGAGCTATCGGGTTTTCATATTCGTAATTTACAGAGAACACGAATGTGAATAAGATTTTCTCATAATCATCCGAAGAGAACCCTAGAAATTATTAATTTTGAGAGCATTTTTATACATATAGAAACTATATCAACGTAGGGATAATTAACTGTGTAGTGAAAAATATAAAAACAAATATAACAACTCAAGTTTTTATTCGTTTATTGCTGAAGCTTCACTTTCAAGCATGATATCCCTTGGTCCCCCTTTAAAACATATGAATGAAGAAAAAATGTCACAATTTAGGGCCAAATTAATTGTAAGAATTCTTATTCTAAAATCCAGGATATTTTTTTTTAGAAATCAGTATCAATTTTTTTTAAAAAAAATTCATTAGGTCGTGCCACAGCTATGAAATTAGACTTCAATAAAATTAATCAAATAATCATGATATCAAAACAGTATATTTAACCGAGAATACCCAAGAATATAATCTTTTGGATCTTTAACGCATCAAGAGGTGACAGAAAACTCTATTATGAATTTCCATCATTTCAAAGATGAAAAGAATCAAGTTAAATAAAAAAAGTATACAAGAAAACAATTGAATACAGACTACGAGATATCACAGAAGATGTCTCGTAATATATCAATTACAAGACATTCATTAGCCTATTTTCCTATGAAAAGATACTATTTTATTATAATAATTTTAATCTTTTCATAGGAATTTTGACACAAGGATTGATTTTTAAAAATACTTTTAAATATTAAAGACCACTGGTTCTTATGGATTATAGAGTGTGTAATAGCCATATTAGTTCCGAATGGCAAAATATTTACACTTATGTATTAGAGATTTTAGGAGCCTGCATATTTAAAGCAAAATTTTATAGCTCTCATAAATTCAAAGCTTCGAAGCGTAATTAATTTATTACACATTTTTCTATACTGTTTTAATTGAAATTCTGTTTCTTAACGTTCCCGTACTTTGCATATCCTTTATGAACCATGAAACAGCACCGCAAAATAAACGTCACAAACTTTCTTAATTCAAAATTTTCAAAGATTAGTAATCAAGTTTGTTTTGCATTCCCCCTCCCCCCACTTTTGCTTCTACTATCCATAAGAAGAATTTCCAACAAAAAGAATAAATATGTGATAAAGTTTCTAAGATCCTTATAAAAAGTAAATAGGTTTTATTCGCTGATTTTAGGAAACAGAAGGCTTTAGAATCAAAAACTAAAATCTATTATTGATACACCAAACTTTTGGTATAAAGACTGTAATAAGACAACCATGTCAAGAAGTTATGGAATTATTGTAAAATAATCGCTTTAATATAGTCTATCCACTCTAATCAAGAATACTTTCTAAACTGCGAAACGTTAATAAAGAATTTAAATTGGAAAAATCTTTAAATAATTTTAGAATTATATTTTAAATTCATAAATGCCTGGAAAAAACAATGAAATCTAAGTTTTTATAGTGTTTCGTCCCGATTAGTCATAGTTTGTAAAATATTCTTGACACATTAACATTTTAAACAGAAGGAGTTCCATTCAAGTACGATTAAAGCTGACCGTGTTATGAAACTTTGAAATTCATTCTTTTAGAGCAATTAATGTTTACTTTGAGCAAACCAAACCAGCTAATTAGAAGATCTTTCAGGTAACAGTTGAAATGGTCCAAAATACTTTGAAACACCGATATTCAGAGTTTCATAATTCAGTGAATTTTAGTCCCAGAAGAATAGGCTTTTTTTTGTTTCAAGGAAGTCAAGAATAATTTGCTACATATGAATAAAAGGACACGAGACTGTATATAAGTTTAGAGTTAGTAAATCTTATCAGATGAACTGACTAAAAAATAGGAAATATAATACTTTACATTATTCCAAAAATTTCTTCAAATGGAGCTCCAACAATTTATCAAGTAGTAATAGAGCTCCAATTAGAATGGATACCCTGTATATTAAGATTGTTAGATAAAAATGTTAACGTGTTAAAATTAGTTTAAAATGTTTGGGAACTTTTCATAATCAAACATACATTGGTAAATACAGAGTTCCCAGAAAAAGTTTTACAGGCAATCATTTCCTAGTAAATGAAATAAAATATGAAATTTTAAGTTTTTAAAATCTGAAATCGAAAGTCAGGTAAGAAAAAAAATCTCTAGTAGTTACTATTACAGTAAAATTATTAAAGACATTTTGTTTTGTTTTATTTTGAATTGATTAACTTTTTCTCCCTAATCATTGCATTAACTGTCATGATGATATGAAAAAAATTATTGCAAGTTTTCTCTCAGTGTATATATATATATATATATATATATATATATATATATATATATATAAATACTTCAAAGTGAAAGTTTATGCCATAAGACCACAAAGAGCGACATTTCAATCTGCGATTCCTTTAACATATATTTATTACAAAAAAAGTTAAATAATTGGTAAGAATTTAGATTAGTTGGACAGACCACTGTAAAGCAAATTATAAGCTGAAATTATTGAAATGTTATAGTTACAATTACCCGCCATTGGTTTAGAATTTCTATTTAATACAACAAAACAGTTAATTTAAAATTTTATACAGTGGTTTTTATTAATAGTAATAATAATGTTTAATAATGTTGACGATAAATTTGTAGCCCAGATAAGTTTTTTTTGGTGGCCACGAATAAAAAGCTTAAGTAGTTCATGCGTTCAGGTCATTAGAAAAGTTTTCAGATAAAAATGGTGACGCATCTTTTTTTCTTACTAAAGTAAAGAAGAAAGTGCCCCAAGTAACCATTAAAAAGGAAATTTTAACAGCATTTTTGTTTTTCTGTTTGCATTTATCATGATAAAATCAGAAAATAGACATCAAAAAGTAGAAATATTTTAAATACAATCAAGAAAGAAAACGATTGATTCGTAATATTATTAAAACATTCGAATACATATTTTGAAGTCTCAAAATCACAGGTCGCATTACAATTTCTTTAAAATTGCTATCGTTGTAGTTTCTTAACTAAATAGTTTTACAGCAATTAATTTATAGTTAAACAGTAATTTCTTATATGAATAGTAAGAGAAATTTTGGTTGCATTTCATATACATGCACTAATAATGAAAATAAAATGACTTGAATATAAAAAAATTACTATCTCAATAAAAGTAAAATTGGTAATATTTTTCTGAATTAAAGTAGAAAAAGGGAAAAGCCCTTGGAGTTACGAGGGTCAACGACACAACTGTTAATTGTATTGAACGAAATCGATGAAAAGGAAGGAGAATTGTTCACCTTCATGTTTGCTGAATTCTTCACACAAACAGAGCTTTACATCGGGGAAAGGGAACAAAGGATTTGTTGTAGAATATTGAGGAGATATCGAATAGCAAATAATTCAATTTGTGCGGCAAGGAAAAGTAAGGAACACTTCTTACTGCCGGAGCAATAAATTGATTGTGTTCACGATAAAAGTTGAGCTCAAGCATTCAGATGCTTTTAGAGTTCTATTGTCAAAGGAAATTGAGAGAAATATCCATATGAAGAGGATTGATTGATTTTTCTGTCAGTTTATATATATATAGCACGTGAGATGCAAAGAAATGAGAAGAAAAAATGACGAGGTGTATTATTTCTAATCTAAAGGAAGATAAATTGAAAGAAAATATTTTCGTATCGCAAAATCATTTTAGCTAGTACCTAATCACGATTCAATTTTATTAACTATTTTTAATAAAACGTTTTTTATTTCTTGCTGATTACAAGAAGTAACCAATATTTCATCTTAAAAACGTAACGACATTAGTTGAAGAAGCAGTGCATGGAAATGACACTAACAGAAATAATCAAATTTTATTTTCAGCAGAAAACGGTAATAACAGCAAAAATTCATTATAAATGGCCTAGAAATTCTGATAAAAGTACGGTAGATTGTTCTTTAAATAATAATAAAATATAATTTTAATAAGAAATATTCTATCTTATTAACTAAAGTAGCAACAAATAATAATAATTATAACAAATGCGCACTTATACAAACTATAAAAACAAACGGTTACCATTGATTTAAATATTTATATTTCTACTAGAATTTAAATAACATAACATTTAGTTCAATAATTTTAACATCAGTAAAGCAATATATCGTAATAGTTTTACAAATGCACAATTTAATGACGCAAATGCACATTTGGCCTAGTTAATATTGTAAATTCGACACTTTTGTGAATCTTTGATTTATCAGGCAGTATCTTTTTTATGGATTTACTGTAAAACCAGAAATAATAGCAATGATGTAAAATTAACAATTATTCTATCATATCAAAATTCGTTCTCTTATTTGTAGAGCTCATTATAATGTAATGAAGCAATTATACATCTGGTCTATTAAAATTGATGTAAAAGTAGCAATAATTCTAATCTATTGTATCAAAATTCGCATTTTCCCTTTTTTCAAGCCCATTGTAATGTAATGGCGCAAATATGCTTTTGATCTATCTATTAAATATTGTAAATTCGACACTTTTAGGAATCTTTAATTTATCAGGCGGTATCATTTTATGAACTTACTGATATACCAGAAATAAATAGCATTGATGTAAAATTAAGAATAATTCTATGCTATTATAACAAAAACTGTAGTCTCTTTCTTTTGGAGCTCATTCCGCTCCATTTCATCTCATCCAGATTCTTATATGCTTATAAAAGATTCATATATGCTAAATAGTTTTCAAGATTCCAGCCAAGATTTATGGAGAGTCTAGATGCCCCCGATCATTGAAGTTTATTGACAAAAAGCCTCAATAATTTAGATGCGACTTTCTAGAATTTTTTTTTCTAGAATGGAGTATTTTCTGAAATGAGGAAACCACGATAGCATACATCTTGACATAAATATGAATTTTCGGCAAAGAGAAGGAATATCTGGTCAATCTGAGAATATGCCAGCAGATGACACGAAACTAATCTAAAGACAGAAAATGTCAAGTTGATTTGAAAGCTGATATTGCATTTAATATTGAAGAAAATGATAATCTCAGCAATATAAAATTCTTTAAAGTTTTTTAATAGGAGATAAAAAGAAATAATGCAGTCAAATAAAAATCAGTGGCTTTTTTATAATTTTACAAGAGCCCCATTCAATTTTATGAATTTTTTTTCGGACTCATAACAATAGGAGTTTATTTGGTAGCTAAAATAGCATTCTTAAGATTTTTTTCATTAGTGTAATTAAAATTCAGATGATAATAGTTATTTTTTAACACCAAATCGTTAATAATGAACAAAGGTTTTTTGATGAATTGTCTTTGTAATAAAATACCGTCATTTTCAAAATTTTTTATCAGATTAAAAAAGAAATTTAAGCAAATGTAATACAATTATTTTATAGATAAAAAACCGATCAATTTTAATAATTAAAATGCATATTTTACGCTATCTTTGCTTAGTAAAATAGATAAAATTATAAATAGTTTCGGTTTATCAGGGCTACATTTTGTTTCTATTTATATATCTAAGATTTTTTTTCTTTGGTGAAGTGAATTGTACACTTTGAGAAATTAAATTTTATACACACATTTACGCTTTTAGGATTTTTAGTTCCATTTCAAATTTTTGACATCAATTTTAAAAAATTGTAATACTTTAACATAAGCGTGCTTTTGTAATTATTTTATTTGAAAAGTTCATTTTAAAAATTAATTTTTTGAATCAATTCTCTTATAATTTTTTTACATCCTTAATACTTCATCTTTTTTCTTTCTAATAAAAATTCTACCTTTAATGCATTTAATAATTGTTAAGGAATTTTGCTATCAATTTTTCCAAACTCTCATTCAAATCATCCCGCATATAAAATTATGAGAGTAATTAATAATTAGGTTAAGAAAATATTAAATTATTACATTGTCAACGGGAACACGTTTACAACTTAACATACATGAAACAAGTCGAATTAAATAAAAATGTGTAAAAAGTTCTGCAAAGTATAAAGAAAAAATATATATACATTTTCTCTACTAATAAAATATAAAGGAATAAAATTCTCTACAGTAAAATGCTTTTATTTAAAGATATTTCACTGTAAGTTTAGGCTTATAAAAGTTTCGGGCTATATTTGAAGAGGAAATAAAATTGTGACACACAAGTCTTTTTAAGAAAATTTTATTTTATTAGTCTGAGCACAATATTACAAAAAGTACAGTAATTTTAGTGAAAAATAATAAATGAAACACAAAACGATATTTCTATCACAGAATTTAATTATTTCTCATACATATACGAACAATAATTTACAATCACAATACATAACTATGTTCTTAATAAATGCAGAGTAGGTCCACGCGTTAACATCGTTTCAAAAGAGATAACTCTATGCAGTTCGCTGATTACTGTCAGCCATATAATAACTAGCAGAATAAACCATTTACTTCGTGTGATGTGCTGATGTAATTGAATCTGTAATTTGTGCAGATTCATCACCGTTGGAGTAGTCTGGAAGGATGGTAACTGCAAAAGAAAAAAAAAATTTAAAATATAAGCTCTATTCCAAATAAATTAAAATATTAAAAGAATGTGAGCAAAAGAATTTCAAAAATTAATAAGATAATATTTCTTTAATAGAATATTGTTTCATATTTTGTACAGCAACAAAACAACTGCACAAAACTGCAATTTTTGCGAAAAAAGTATGATAAAAAATAAATATAATCATATTATAAAAAGAGAAAATGAAAATTCTGGAAATTTTGTTCAAATATTTTTGGCGTATATTATAAAATATACACTAAACTTTTGTTCACATAATAAATTATAAAATAAACAGAATTACTACTTTCATAACTAAAATAAATCTATAGGATTGCTGTTGTCCCCATTTAAAATTACTATAATAGCATATAAAATTTAAGAGATTAAAAGTGATAATTTCTACAAAGCATGCTGACACTATCAGTTAATTTGCCGGTTCTATATAGAAAAAACTGATAAAACATCTTTTTTATTTTATGTAAGGAAATATTTGCTGCGTTACAAATATGAAACAAAAAATGTGAATTTTAGAGGGGAAAATAAAAGAAGGAACTTACTTTTTAAATTAAGTGTCCATGATCCATTGTTCTTTTCCACGGCAATGACTTTCATATCCTTCGTCGAAAATGAAGCGAGCCACATAAAACAGTAAAAACTTACTTTCTGTTTCAAAGCGGAAACACCAGCGGCATAAAACTAGTCAGCTGCAGTTATCACTAAAGTTTGAGCAGCAGATGGCGTCTTTTTAGTATTAAATGTCTGATGTAATTAAATTATAGAATTTTATTTTATAAACAGAGAAGTTTTTTTTAATGCAGTTTTACTCGTTTCTGAATGATAGCTTGAATGATAACGGAAAAAATTCTGATACGCAAGAAATTGAGTTCGGTTTTCCTTCTCATGATCGCTTATTAATAAATTTTCAGCAACATTTTATTAGATTTTTATCGGAAAATAACGAGTGATGTTCAGAAATCGCAAATGAAATTTTTTAACGGTGAATTCTTTCGGAAATAATACTTCAATAATATAGTAATATAATAAATGAAAGTATATCTTTAAATGAATATATTATATTAGTTTCACGATTTGGAAACCATTTTCGATTTACAATCCTATGATTTTAGTTTAGAATTTAATTACATGAAGTAGCCTTTTTTGCACTTGAATTTATTTCTAGAATATCAATAAACACATGGCTGAGATGAAAATGGCCTATTTGAATAAAATGTTATTAGATAAAAAGTTACAGGATAAATTGGGAAAGATTTTAGTTCTAGGATTAAAAACTCTAATCTTGGTTGAATAAAATCAAGTTCCTTAAAAGTCTACAAAATCTTGGCAAGAAATAGCAAAGAAACATCAACGTTTAAGCTACTATGAGAGTATATCTCTACATTTATCTAGCTTTTTATCAAGCAGGGATAGTAAAATACAAGTCAATTTTGGAATTAGAAAAAGCGGGAAACAAATTTTGCATTTGTTTAGCATTCTGAAAAAGATTAGTCAGTAAATTTCCAAAATATTTTAAATTTAGAAATAAATATTCACTATTTGTTCAAATTATTTTTTCAATCAAACGAGGTAAATAATCTGATAACACTGTTCGATAAAAAAAAGAATTGTCTGCGCAAAATGTCGGGATGGTAGATATTTTTTATATGTTGCAAAAGGTGGGCATGTAATTTACAATTTTTAACCTTAGTGTGCAACCCCATCCTGCCTGCTGTCGAAAATAAAATGTTGAGAAATTTTTTAAAGTTTTTTTTTTCAAAGTATCTTCTGAATAACCGACTATACACATTTTTTTTTAAACTAACGTAAATTCGCTGCAATTTGAGCTGAAAGTGAAGGAGATATAGACTATCAGAAAAGACAACAATTGAGACTTTGCGCCAGCTTTAGTTAAATATATATATATTTTTTCAATTTAGATATTTACAACTAACTACATTAATAACAATAGCAAAGATGAATAAATTTGCTATAAATAGAACACAATGAGCTGTTAACGCAACCAATATTTCAATACACAGAATTATTCAAGGAAAATATTTTTTTTAAAAAAACTGAAGTATCAGAAACAGATACAAAAAACTTTTATAAAGACAATGAAGCTCTCCTGTATAATTTTTTTCGAGTTAGTGAGAACACACATTGCTCTCACTTGATAGATCTTAGGGATAATTTTCCTTGACAATACCAATGAAAATATAGTAGTATTACATTAATAACTAGTGAGCAGCATGTGGAAATGCACACTTCTCCCATTGCTCCTTAATGAAGACGTACTTTCAGTGATATTTTGAAAATATAAAATTTTCTATGCTGTTACCAATAATCAGTTGTGAAGTAAGGTAAGGGTGTTTATTATCACCTGTTTGACGATTTTAGTTACGAAAGAAACTTCAGAATTGTTGGTGGTGACTTCAAAATTTTTATATTCAGGCGTCAAGATTAAACGTTCGCATTTGCCACTATTAACAATGTTGCTTTATTTAGGAAACAAAAGTACCGCAGTAGTATTCTCTCTTCCCCAGAAATTGTGTAGCTAAACACATGAAGACTTGTATATGATTTTTACATCTGAACTGTCTCCTTTTCCTTTTACATTGTTCAGTGAGCAGGTAACGTGAAACGGATCTAAACAGCTACCCTTAATTTTACATTTTAAAAACATTTAAAGACATTTATCTTAAATTGTTTTAAAAATATTCTTAATTGGTTCGCAAAGAAAATTGGGTTTTCAGTATAAAAATATCAATAGTCCCATTTAAGCAAAAACATTTATACTAATGCCACAGCAATTTTGAATACCTAAAACAAAATAAATAATAACTTTTTTCAAGTATAATTTCCGTGATTTTTCCACATAGCACGAGTAGGTCAGGAAATAACTCAAAAATTCAAGTGGAGAGAAGAAAAAAAATCGCAACCTTAACGTGCCATTAACATAATTATCGAATAATCATATAAGAGTCACTATTTACTGCTGATTTACAAGAACCTGCGATAAATAAAAATCATTTTTACTTATTTGAGAAACAAGATGAATGCTTATATTTTGCATCAACATACATAATATGCTTATAAATAAAAGAAAAAAATATTTCATCATTCACAGGAAAAAAGTTTTCAGTTAAAGCATGTATCAAGAATTTGGTTTCTGTTCCCCCGAATACACATAATTCAACCCATAAAATCCATTAAATTTTTTCAGATTAAGTAGATTTATTTTTAAAGTTTCTAACAATCTTTAATTTCTGCAGCAGTTTTGGTAACATTTTTCATGCAAATGGACTAAATTTTAAACATTAGTGAATGGAATTACTGCGTTTATAGATCCGGTTTCAGTCCTGATATTTGTAGAAGACGCGCGCACACACAAATAAAAAAACATTTTATACTATTAAAGTTAGATTTTATTAATTTTATCTAATTCAAATTTGGTAAATATTGAACAATGTGCCACAGTTTCGCCGTATTCTAAATTGAGCTATGATTTGTAGCATAATTATTTATTTGAAAGCTATCAAGATCTTTGATTTTCAGCGCTATTTAAAAGCTTAGGTCTAATAAAAACGACTATTTCAGAAATAAAAATCATTAAAACACTTACCCCCAATTAAACCACCGAAACCGCTAACAAATGCCTCCCTTTTATCATCACCACAAACAGAGGACGATGAAGGTAGCAGAATAGGGAGTACTCACCATTAAAATTCGATTAATAACGGTAATTTACTTCCTTTCTGCTCGACTTAAACAAAAAAAGCAACATAAGAAAAATAATAATCATAAACATTATATTCTCGAAAAGAATGGGAACACATTTTCGAAAATTGATAACATATATGAAAATAATAGATTTTTTTTGTAATGAGAAAAATAAGGCAGGCTAGTCATTTATAAAATGGATATTAATGTTGCAAATGTTTATTTTTGAATGTAGTAAAATTATTTCTATTTAGAATAATATTAAAATTACTCTATTCGAAATTTTGATTTTCGTATTTTCTGCATAACCTCTACACCGTTGGAAAGTTTCATGGTTCAAAAGAAGAAAAGTTCTGTTGAAGAAAGTTGAACCATGTTTATAACCAAAGTACCTTCAGCATTTCTTAATTTTTTTGCGTTTATTCCATTGGTATAAACGCAAAAGGTATTTTTATTCTAGGCGTAAAAACTCCGAATAATCATCTGTATCTCAGTTAATTAGAAATTAAATAAAACAAAAAAAATATTTCTTTGCATAAACGAATTTTTAAAATAATCCAAGAATATGAATTTTTAAAATGAATTCGAAGACTGTGAGAAAAAAAGAAAGATAATTCAATGTTTTTAACAAATAGTTAATAATCATAATTCGAATGATCATAATAATAATCATGATCGAGGAGAATTCATTTAAAATCGTTGAAAAAGAAAAAAAATGATAAAGAAAGATGTTTGAAAGTCTATCTCTTTAAAATTCTCATTACAAAAAAGGATAAAGTTATACAGTAGCATTCAGGAATGCAGTAACCTTCTGTGATCTGTGTTAATTCAAACCAAAATTTAAAAAAATACTTGCAATTAAAGAAAAGCCATTTTAGTCACTGTCTAAAACAATTATGATAATATCTCAGCGATTCGAAGTAAACACTAAAAACCATCTGTGATATTTGATTCTCTGAAAAAATAGAATAAACCAGCGATTACAAGAAATGTAAATGCTATCAGGAATTCGTAGTAAAAATTCTAATTTTTGAAAAAAATTCTGAAGTATTAATCGTTTGGATTTCCAAACGGAGGATATAATTAGAAACAGCTAGTTGAAGATCATACCTATATTTCAACAAAACAATTTCGATTACTTGGAATATGAGCATATATAAGGAAAACATATTCGATTAGTTGGATTGTAAATAGAAGAGTAATTTTTTAAAATTTATTATATCCATGCAATATTTCCTAAATTATAATTGGAAAAGATATATTTTTAACATATTATATATTTTAATACATATTTTTAATAAATAACATTTTTTCTATTAAAAGAAAGACATTTTAATATCTGGGGATAATGCATTGACAAACCACCGATCTCAGACAAAATAAATATACAAGAATATTTAAACCTTGAAAGAAAAGAATATGAAATGCATTTATAAAATTATACATTTAAAAAATTACTGTTCATCGATAAAGAAATATTTTTAAATCATTTTTCATTTAACATATTATACCAGAATCCATTATTATATTTGTTTCAATCTATGTTAACAAATTTTCCCCATTAGCTCTTTTAATAATTCTTCGGAAAATGAATTTACAATTTAACGTTTGACATCTAAATGTAAAACTTTTACTTAGATGTCTGCCATTAAAAAATCACCCCATCTTTAGAAATGCACATTAAAAAAGTCAGAATATTTTAAATTATAATACTTAATAAACGGTGTAAATAATTGTATTCCAAGATAAAATTGTTATTTTATACAAAAATTTTAAAATTCAAAACTAAACTATCATGTTTATGATTAATATAATATAGACAGTAAGAGTGAAGAATTCACACATTTTAAAGAAAAACCATAAAAATATGCATCGGTATTAAGACCCAAAGAATATAAAACAAAAGTCAACGTGCAGTTAATGCAATTTCTATAAAGAAAAAAAATATTGCGAAAAATAAATAACTAATGGTTTTGCTTAGTATTAAGGTATCGGTATTAAGACCCGACGAATATAAAACAAAGTATAAGACGACTAACTCAACGTGCAGTTAATGCAGTTTCTATAAAGAAAAAAAATATTGCGAAAAATAAATAACTAATGGTTTTGCTTAGAGTCGATTCTCTAGATTAATTGCTGGCCTCCTCCACAATGGTAACAGACAACTTGCTCAAGGTTGAACAGTCAGGGTTTATGATTAACTATTCCATTACTAAAATGCTTGAAATTTTACCGATTTTTCATCAAATATTTTATTGAAAACGACACTCAATAATATCAGTTTATACAACTCGGTGCTTTTAATGAAGTTTATATCCTGTCGCGCCACAAATGTCTGTTTGATCATCGGTAAGTGATACCCAAATTAAGATAAGGCATACCTCCTATGAGAACAAAGCCGCTCCATAGCACATTTCTCAACATTACGCTCAGTCCTCATTATAGTCCCTTTCTATAGATAGGCGTTCAATTATCGATAATTTACTTGAATCATACCAGTAGACGGGGGATGCAGAATCCCTACAGAGCCTAGCAGCTGATGTGTGCAGGCTGCACCTCAATAAAGCAGCCCTACTCAAAAGAATGCATAGATGAGTAGCTTGTAGGTGCACTTTATAATTTCCTCTTCATTGAGTTAGGTGAGAAATGCGGGACCCAACTCCCCAAAGGGACTGAATAGAAAATGGAAATTCTACCTCTTCCAATTATGGAGGCTCGCAGTTCGCGTAATGGAAAATTCGTCCTTGTTTATAAAGGCATCCGTTTTCTTGTCGGAAAAATTTCCCCCATTTCAAACTTTTCCAAGCCATGCCCATTTCTGGTCTTTCTTTCAGCCGCCTTTCACCAATTTTCTAAGGATTTCGAACCTTTTTTGACGCCCCAAAATGGTTCTATCAACCACCCCTGCCATATTATCATGGTCGCTTCCATAAAGATTAATGAGCTTTAATATCTCAAGAGAACTTAGGTGCTAAGGAGTTTGCTTGTCAATCTGAGAAACGATGACCATTCACACTTAAATTGCCATTATAGAAAGTTTCTTTATTTAAGTGTATAAAATCTTCTTTTAACAAACAATCATAGAATAGTACAAAATCAGGTCTGATATCATTGAGAAATATCACAGTTAATTCACATAATAATTTTTTAAAGGAAGGCACAAGAAATAATAGCTTAATTCATAAGAAAACAAAAATGTAAGGGTTAAAAATGTGGACCGAGGACACAGACTGAATTTAATCTCAACAAAACAAAAGTATCTTTCTGTATTTTAAAAACTAAATAATGCTTAGGTTTAATTTTCTCGATCTCGTAGCAGTCGCTATGAATATTTGAATTTTAAATTAATTTTCGGGAAATTTTAACATCTCTTGTATTTTCAAAAATAACCTTAAATATTCGATGGCGTTCAGATACTGAAATCATTTTTGAGTTTTTCAAATCTAGAGATAAGTATTTTGAAAGAATTTATACATGAAAATAAAGAATAGTAAAAAAGACATACAATTGATAAGATTTTATATGAATCAAATCTAGTTGAAGAACTGCATCAGAAATCAAACTAAAGTTAAATTTAGATGAACTGGACTGCAATATTCTTAGTTACAAAATAATATATTTTTAAGCAAAAAATAAACTCAAAATTACATTGATTCAGATATTTTTATCTGACATTTAATAAACATCTGGTCCTAAAGAAAGTTAAAAAATAAGACTACGTATTATACATATGCACGGTACTTTTGCATAAATGAAAGAACCAAACGAATTTAAGATTCGAAATTTCAGCCAAATTATACCCATTTCTCACTTCATTTCACTTTTCAGCTGTTTTCTCCGCAGTTTGAAAATTTATCCCAAATGTTGAATCCCATCAGCAGTCTGATATTGTCACAGTCGTTATCACGAAGATCAATGATCTTAATATTTCACAAGTATCTAAAATGTTTGCCTTTGCACTAGGAACATCAATCATATTTAAATAACCCGAAAAGCTAATATAAACTCCCAAGTTTATTCAAACAGTTAATTTTTTTAAAAAACCAAATATATGCAAGGAATATACACCTGATCACTCTATACAGTAGTAATTTAAGATTAAGGAATTTAAATAAGATAAATTTCAAATAAGAATTTTCTGTTTCTATTACTCTTTTTTTACTTTTTACATTTTCCGCTTTTTCTCACCTGCATATTTTACCTCTTTTACAACAAATTGACCCGACAGTTCATTCTATATCGACATAAAAATAAATGGATTTAATTTCTCATCAGAAACTAAGGTTTAAAGATGAGGATGGGAATTTAAAATGGGAATTATTCAAATCGAGACTGTTAGTAAAGTTGTTTTAATATTTATGCTCTACTGTTTTTAGAAAGATCAAAAAGTAACTATTTTCATACGTTTCAGGCAACAGCTATTAAATTTTAATCGTTCATGATGAAAATATAAAAATAAGCCTAATTTTCTTCCCCATTATCAAAATAAGTTATGTTCCACAAAAATATAAAGAATGAATTAAAAAAAATGAAAGCATCACTAAAAAAATGAATGTACTACAGCGCAATTCCTTCAGCGAATTATTTAACTGCGAATGTATACTGATAGTATAGTAAACATTTCACAACCTCTACATAACCCAAAGCCCTTCCTATAATGATTAAAAACTTGTCGTAGAATCTCGCAATGGAGTTTGTTTCTGCACTAGAAAGCAGGTATCTTTCGAATTTAATAACGATTCAAGTTATTTCAAAACACCGCGCTTATTTAAATAGCTATGTTTTGAGAAAGTCGCAAAAAGTTACTGTTTAATCGAGGGAGTTATTAAGGGTTAGAAAATTAATTTGAGAAAAAAAATCTCAAGTAAACCAAAATTCATTTTTATATATTTAACCCACAAGAAACTTAAAATTAATTTTGCTCTGCTAAAAATAATTAAATACTACGCTCACATCCCTTAAAGTTATTGAACCGGAATAAATTAGAGAGTTATGTAAACTTCAAGCTTTAAAATTAAATTTCCATCAAATTTAATACTTGCTATATTTCTAATTTTAACTGTTAATTTAAGGAAGAGGGAAAAAATTATCTTTTATGAATATTAATTTGAAAATACTTTAATCAGTTAAAATAATACAGAAATCGATAAAACACACGAGCGATAAAAACAAAATCAGGTCGTGCATCTTCCTAATACTGCATTTGAAATAAGATTAAAACTTAAAATCTGATAATACGATTTTCGTATTCATAATGAATTGTTGTAATTACCCGTGAAAAATCCTAAAAATCCTTACTTTCTCGAAAAAAACAAAAATAAAAAATAACCGTAATTGCTAAAAGTGCTAGGAAAATATATCCCCTTTTTTAAAGGAATATTTCATCGCAAACTAGGGACATTGTCTTCTAATAAATACAATTTGGATATGAAATCTACATATCAAAATTTTAAATATCTTGCTCATCAGTGAATTTAAATACACTCGGGTAAAAAAAAAAGTCTAACTGTTGGCGTTTTAATCCAAAATTAAAGACATATCAACAATTTTGGTATCGGGAATACATATTCAAGTTGAAACCTTATGTAACATTTTTTAATCATTGTGTCTGCATACATATGGACGAAAATACAGATACTTCTTTGGTGGACGTATTTAAAGTATTACACAAATCGTAAATTTTGCTGTCATTACAAATAAAAAAATTTCTGCCCAGTTTGTTCAGCTTTGAATTTACAGAGTTCACCAACAGTAAGAAATGGATTTTTTGTATTGAAAACATGGATTTTCATTTAACTTTCGAGAAAAATGTTTTGCAAATTACAATATACAATGCTTTTTGCTTTGTAATCCAAGCACACGAAAAAATAAAATAGTAAAACGTCATTCCAAAATCAACTGAACCGTGAGCAAATATATGACATTTTTTTTCTTCAAAATTCTAGTTTGTTTTTGTTTAGAGCAAATCACGTGACCATCATGCATGCTCAATTAACAATGAATAATTAAAAACCACATGTGATTGTGGCATTCATCCGAAATGCGTTCTGGGTTTTGTTTACATGCTTCTTTAAATGACTTTTCTTAAAAAATAAAGCCTTGTACAGAATACGAAAGAAAAGAAATGGAGACGTTATGGAAATACAGAAGAACAAAAGTAACCACTTATACTTTATTATCCAATCCTTTTTTTTTTCATTCTTATATCATAGTAAAATATGGTTTACTCACAAATTTCTCTCAAGTAGTGAAAATAAGAGACTTTTTAAATGGGATAAAGCACGCCTGTGAAATAAAAATTGCACATTGCAATGATAAACTTTCAAGGTCTAAAGCTGGACACTTCTCCCACATAAATAAATAAACAATAAGTACTTGAACAACTGAAATTATGCGTAACACTCTGCCCAAACACAGACCCATTCTCACATTTCTCGAGAACTTACAATAGAGACTTTATTTTAAGTTTTGAAAATGCTAAATTTAAAATGTGAATTCTTCACAATGGAGATGAAATTTGGTGTTTAAATTAACAAAGCAAAAGGGAGTTACACAATTAAGAATTTAAAAATAGCATTTAGTTTGATGCTTTACTACGATTCACTTCACTTTCTAGGAGAAAAAGATTTGAGATTTTTGGGTGGAAACGCTAATAATTTTATTAAATCCATTTAAATGTAGTAAACAGTTTAATTAGTAGTCGAGATATAGTTAAAATTAATTTTTTTTATTTCACATGAAGTATTAATCAATATAATCCTATGATAATGTTTAGCATAAATTTGAGTTTACTACTATTCATACAAAAAATTTCCTAACTATATATTGTCACGTTTACGAGGCTGAATAAGGACGCTTCGAACTCATAGAC